>WBMY01014305.1:191797-357425 GCA_013397315.1 Donacobius atricapilla
CGTCGCTGCGCATTCCCCCCTCACTCTGCCGGGAGCTGTCGGGCTCCACGGGCAGAGAGGCGGCAGATGCGGTGGTAGTTAAGTAAGAAGGAGAAGGAAAAACAGCATCTGTTATTTGCCTTCCGCAAGTGGCTGTGTTTTGCCTAGACTTTTGAGCTCTCTCTAGAGCACTTAGGTGAGCTTCCCGCCGCAGCAGGTTTCTCGTTTAATTAGATCAGAAACAGTATCGTGAAAATTGGAGCTTAGAGAGAGTTACTTACAACAAAGGAATTCATTCCACTCTATTTTGAGGTCCTGTTTTCTGTGCTTTTCAGATAGTTTTCCTGTCTGGATATTTGCCATCGCACATTTGAATTGTGGCTGATTGAAAAACAAGCATTTATTACTTACCACTATTGCGGGTTTCATATTAGAACTTAGAAGGGATTTTCTTAGAGATGCTTTAGTCATCAAAAACATGCATTTGCTCGTTTAGTAGTTAATTGCAACCGCACTGTTTTTGCTGAATGGTTTAATTTGGGAACATTTAGGGAGCTGTAACATTGCTGGCGCACATCACTTACAGAAAATAATATGCTTTTTCTCAGTTCTGGGGACACTCATCAAAGAACTGGGAACAGATCTTTTACATTTGGCGGAGGCATCTTGGAGGGTGGCCTAAATGGTAGGATATTCAGGGGACAAAAGATATTTTTGTTTGTGTGCACACAGCTATTAATTTTTATCTGTTAAGGCTGTGGTTCTGTGTATAACAGTACAACGGGCTATAGTCTGAGGTATCCAATGAGAGAAGCATAGTAACTAACCAACCTGGAGAGTCGGTTTTCCCTCTGTCAGATACTTGCATATTTTTTACTTAACTGGACATCTTCAATAGGAAATTTCAAGGGAATTCTCTATTAACTCATCATATGATATCATTAAGTCCTAAAACTGATTGTTAGAATGTTTCTGGGAAAGAGAATGAGGGTGGTTGTTGATCCTTAGTTTAATAATTGCTTATTCACTACTGCTGTTCTACTTTAGAACAGGAAAGACTGGTGACATTTTCTTCACTCGTTTATGTATCTTGCACTATAATGGTTGGGATACTTTTAAAAATGCTTCCATCACTATATCCATTGTTGTGCCCAAGCTTTTCTTTGGAAAAGCTAGGAGAGAGATACTGAATAAAATCACTGAGACTGAAATAACTTGAAAGTATGTATGTAGATACTACTAATTTTTTAGTTTGGAAAGGTTTGCAAAGAGCTACTCTTGCTATCTGCCAACTTTCTCCCAAGATTGTCTGCTGTTTTGTTGCCTTCCTGGATGGAACATGTTTTATTGTTTCAGACCCTTTGAGGAAGCTTTTCATAGCCGGATCAGAAAATATTGCAGTTTTATTTGCTGAAGTGTCCAGGTTTAATGATATTGGTGGAATAATACGTGTTTAATAAATAAACTTAGGAGTATGCCAGTGTCTCATGGTTTTCTTGTCTGTTTCTGACAGTCTGTTTCCAGACAAATCTTTTATTCTTATCTGAAGTTAGCAGAAGTTGTTAAGCTGTTGGTAGTGACTGTTTATCAGGATTCTAAAGAGGAAAGAAGTAGGTAATTTAATTCTAAAGGGTCATGAAGTAAATAAACCAGAAAATCTGCCTTAGATATTGCTTATACTGTGACTGTATGACATTGTCTGGGCTGGAAAAAGAATTGATTCTCCTTATCAATAATTCAGCATCTTCAAAAAGCTCTTCAGAAAATTAAGATTTGGCTTAAAAATGAATTTGGCTTCAGATTTGATACCAGCTTGCTTAATGTGATTTGTCATGTACTGTAGACTTTAATGCAGGAAGGAGGGCAGTCTTATTAAAGTTATAAATCTGTTGTTCCTGTAAAAAGCTGCTTTTATTTATATAAGTCACCAGGAGCCACTTTTAGAAAATGCTGGGAGATAAAAACTAATAGAACTGCTGGGACTGAAGCTGATTGATTCTGGTGCACATGAAGGTACAAACAGCATGAAGAAAAGTGTGGAGTCACCATAACATAAATAGGAATACATATACACATGTATATTCACATGGGCATAAAGGTTTTATTTTACTACCTGCCAGGGATTTTGTATACATGATCTCAAAGATGGACCATGTTATGAGGTCCACATTTGGAAGTGACTGAGGTCAGTGAATAGTTGGAGTCACAATGGCTGAGCTGTAAAGAGGAATAAACCAGGACCCTTTTCATGCTGTGATAAACAAGAGGTCTGTGTCTTGGCTCATTTCTACCCTCTAACAAGAGGGCTGTTGCAACAGTCAGGTTGTTGCCATTCAGGGGTTTACCATCCATACTAAGGTGGAAAGTGATCTTTTGAGAAAGGTTAAGCTGAGGCAACTGCCATCAACAAAGATGTATATATGGCTGAATCCGAGATATCATGGGTACAGTAGGGCTATGAGAGAGACTAACAGATTAAATCTGAGAACTTTGAGGAGAATAAAGAGGCAAGTAAAGGTTGAGGATTAGAAGATGATTCTGTTGAAGTAGCATAAGAGAGATATTCTGACTGGTAGCAGTGCAAGGAGAGGAAGAACAGGTGCTGAGTTGTGATAGTGAGAACCTTACCAAGATTCAGGTGGCCTAGGGGGCTAGACAAGCTGGAATGTTTGAAAAACCATGGAAGAAAGTAGCAAAAGGCTTTGTAGGAGGAAGGCAGTTGGTGGGTACTTCCACATGCTGTATTTTAGATCATTCTACAGAGATCTCAGGGTGAGGCATTTCTCATGCAAGTCTCCTCTCATAATCTAATTGTTAATGGCTAGCTATACTTTTAGACTTTGTTGTTATGAGAAAACTTGATCATAAGGATTGTATGTTTTTCTGTAAGTTGTCATACTGTATGTATGTATGTATGCAGTGACACAAGCCTATATGTATAAAAGGTGGTAGGAAAGGAAGGTAAAGGTGGGTATTTATTTAAGGAAGTAAAGAAGACACTGGGCAATTGCTGGTATTTGGTCTTCAGACTTCTGAAAGGGGAGACTGCTGTGCTGTAATGTATTAGAGTTCCCTTTTAACTTTCATGGGTTTTGAACTCAGAACCTTTCCTTACATGAGAAATACTCCTGCCTAATGTATTTGTAAACTGACAGTAAGTTTTTGATAATATGATAAGTACAATCTGTTTCTCGCAGCACATCAAATTCTGTAGAAAAAGTGACTAACACTTTTCTTAGATATTTTGGGCTTGATAAAATAAATTGGTTTTGCAAATAGGATTGATGCCTTTCAAATATTTGTAGTGTGTTGAATTTTAGATATTTTTAGCAAAAGAGAAGTATAATTAAGATTATATAACATTATGTAAGGAAGTGTTTGTTTCTGCATTTATACTGGAGTGAGTAATACAGGAGGGTTTGCAAAAATTGACTGAAAAACACATTGGAACTCTTTACAGAAGAAAATCATCGTTATAAATAAAAGACCACCAGTCTCCTTTAAGCTTTTTCTGTTACTGTGTTTTCTTAAAACTTCCTGATAAGTCTATATCCCTATTCACACATTGTGTTATAAATGTGGCTATCTGGAGAATGTGCCTGGAGTTGTAAAGGAATTCTTTTTTTTCACCACATTATGATTTTGCACAGTATGCGTTCAAGTGGTGTTGGCAGAGTTCTGCTTGCAGTGGTTATGCTGATTGTTTCTCAGTGTCTTAGGTAAAATTCTAGCCCTTCAGGAAAAATAAGTACTGGATAAAAATTAGTCTGTAGGGAAACCTGTTAAATTTATCATTAGAAAGAAAAGAAAACATTATGTCTGAGAAGACACATGTGGCGGCAAGAATAAGTCTGCTGAAGTATGATGCTGGCCTAGGGAGCAATTGCAAAAATATGGCTTGTTTTACTTTAAGGCCATGGTGAATCTGAGGTGTGGTATGGTTAACAGGAGTTGCCTGCATCTAAGATGTCCGACTCCCACTGCCTGACTTGCAGTACCAAAACAAAGCACTTTTCCCCTTTGTGCACTACTTTTATAGCTTTAGCTAATGGCGCAGGTAGCTCAGTGGATTTGGACTCCAGAAGTAGGAGCATACAACCAAGGATTGTGTTGAATTTCCTTTGCTTTAAAATTTTTTTCCTATTCACTTCTGCTAATAAAAGAATGCAGAAAGAGTACTGATGAACCCAGGCAAAAGAGAGCCAAATGACAAATTATGGATTTAGGAGACTGAAGGTTCCTGGCACCAGACTGCTGGTTTCTGACCATTGTGCAGAAGAACCCAGAGACACCTCCAGAAAGCACCTGTGAAAGGCTAAATCTGCCTGTGTTAAGCGTCACTTCTTGCCAGCTTTTGAATGTGTAAGGGAAACATTTTGAGCATTTTTAGTTTATAACTGCTTAAATTTTTTCCAATTGTTTGGAAGGGGAAAAGAGACAAAACTTGAAACATAACTTTGCTATTCTCAGGCTGTGTTGTGTTTGCAGTTACTCACTTAGATAAGAACAAGTAGCGGTAATTACAGATAAAGTCTCAGACTAGATCTTGCAGAGCTGGCTCATAGGAACATTAGGTACTATTTTCATCGACTTATGCTTTTGTGCATCAGGTGGATTTCCAAGGTGCTTTATTTACATTAGATAGAAATATGAGTTCCAAGTATTCAGTGCAGATGGAGCAGTTATTTTATTTTATATAGCACTAAAAGGTTTATAAATTTACACAATAAAATCAATGATGCAGTTTCTTGCCTTTGACTTCATGGCCAAAACTGATCAGTTGATCTGAGAAGTTAATATCTTAATTTTTTTTATGATTTCTGACCAAAAAATGGCTTATGAAGTGCTGCCTTTCCTTCTTGCAATAAACATCTTACCCTTTCTCCCCTGTTGACAGTGTTGCATGTACTTTGAATACCAGGTGCAAACACTGAAAATCACAGAGAGAGGGTCTCCTGTTATAAATGCGTATTATGGAGTTGGCTTTTCAGAAATATTAAGGTGAAG
This sequence comes from Donacobius atricapilla, assembly GCA_013397315.1. Taxonomy (NCBI): domain Eukaryota; kingdom Metazoa; phylum Chordata; class Aves; order Passeriformes; family Mimidae; genus Donacobius; species Donacobius atricapilla. The sequence continues at coordinate 196,784 of WBMY01014305.1, forward strand.
GCTATATGTATAATAACTTTGCTGTAAGGATATAGTTTTTATTTCTGCTATTAGCAGAACTTAGACATGGTAGTGGGATAGCTGATAGATAGTTATGCTTGTCATTGAACGGCCCGTTTGGTTGGGATAACATCCAGTGAACATATGATGAGGACCCTGCTGCTGACGTGCCAACTATCAACACCCACTGTCTGTGGAAAGGATGGACCAAGGCCCAAGCTGGAGCTGATAGGGAAGGCACAGCCAAGAAACACGCATGCTCTAAAAAGGCAGACCCCCAGGAGGGGCCTTGCTGAACTGTTCCTGGAATATGGAAACTGGTTTGTGGAAAAGTTTGAATATGCAACAGACTGATGCAATGGAAAAGGTATGTAAAGAATGCCTCTGAAGTAGCAGATTGTGGACTTGGCTAAATGTCAAGTCATCCAGCTCAGCCGTAAATTCCTTTGCTTAATCTGTCTCCTAATTGTCTTACTTTTTATTAAACCTCTTTCTTAAAATTTACCAGGAAACTGAACTTCATTTTTCACATCTCCTAACTTTCTCACTTCTTGATGACATTTTGATCCAGTCACAATGAAAATAAAGGGAAGATAGTTGAACAGGGATGGGAATATAGTTGAAAGTGGGTGTGGGGATCAGTGGGAGAACATGCTTCTCTTTTAATGATTTTCATTTTCATTGGGGAAATCTCACATGCTTGGGCAAGGGATTGTTGTCCTACCACCTGCTTTATTTGTGCTGACAGAACACCTTGGCTGTTTACACAGAATGAAGACTGAAGCAATGTGCTATCAGAGATTCAGACCCGCAACCACTGTATTGGACAATAAATACAAGAAGAAGTAAATGACTTTTGGATTATTATTTCTCTTACTTTTTGATCAAATGGTTCAGCCAAACTATTTTTACATCAGTGGCTGTGCAGCAGTTTAGAAGCAGCTGTTAGAAAAGGCAGAGCTCAGCTGCTAGGGCTGATTGTGCTGGAAGGGCTCCAGAGATGCTGTTTTTGAGGAGCTACAGCATGTGTATGTGTGTATAGAGACCCTGGGATGGTGAAAGAGAAGAGCGAATAGCTTGCTGTTGTTTAGTTTCCTGTCCTTGACTGGGGATGTCTAGGAGGAACACCCCACCTGCACTATCTCCCTTGGGTGTAATGGAGGAACATCCTGTAGGAGCGATGAGCAGCTGTTGGGGAGCTCTAATCTGTGGAGACATGAGTAGTCCTCTGGTTTACCTGAAGCAGATTTTGCCTTTTCCTTCCAATAGTGTTTGAGATCTAGCTACCAAAATAGATGTCTGGATTAAAAAACCCCATAAAACAAACAAAAAACCCCCCACGTTAGCTTTTCTCACAAAAGAGTGCTCAGAGTAATCGTTGGTACTGCTAGCAGGTATACAGTGTGTGTGGAAAAATGAAGATTATCTGGGTTTCTGCATCCTCCAAAAGTTTGGAAAAACCCACTTCTTCTCTGTTACTTTAAGCTTCAAATACTCCCTCTGGAAAGGGAAGGAAACATCCTTTTAGCTGGCTTTAGTGCTTTTGGCCTTAACCGGTAAAGGGCTTCACTGTCTTTTCTCATGAATTATTTACAACTGGTTAAATAATGGTTTAAATATCTTTTGAAGTCTTACTATTGTTAAACGTTTCCCTTCACTATTTTCTAGGGGATGGCATGGTCTTCTATATATTTTTTGGGAAAGAATCCTCAACTTTTCTAAAACCTTTTAAGTGCATTTATGGGAAAATGAGAATCCATCTTTTTGATGCCATTGCCTCTTTTTGATAGCTTGTCAGAGACATCTTGAAAAGTGTCCCTTTATTAATTCCTTTTGCAGTATCCTGTTGTATTCTACATAGCGGTTAAGATGCCATTGTACTTTGCACTACAGAATCATAAGCTAAAGAGAGGTGTCCTAGAGACTCAGCTTTACAGGATGTTTTCTTCACTAGCTGTCTGTGGAAATACACCTTTTTTCTTCCCAGTACATAGGGTTTATTATCTCCTAAATATTTAGCTGCTCTTCATTCAATCTCTGGCAGTTACCTGGCCAGATCTGTTGCTTATGCACTGTCTGCCTGAGCTCTGCCTCTTGCTGTGTTAATGACCTCAGGTGGTGGTGCTTCTGCAGAGTATAATTACCTGGTAGCCATGTTGTGCTGTCTTTGGCAGTCACAGTTCTGTCCCTTCTTCTTTTAGCCCCTCAGAATATAGAATGATGCTGTCCCCTAACCTTATCTACATGTGTCTGTAAACTCAGACTTCAGAGCTTATTCATTCCCTGCTGATTCAAAGTGACAGCTGTGCCATCAATCTGTCATTTTTTTCCCCATTTGGTGCGTTGGAGATGCGCTGCCTCACACACAGGCTCAGGAATGCTGTCTGACCCCTTGTGCTCTGCAGGGCTGCTGCACCTGGATCAGACTCCATTGGTGTGAGCACTCATGGTTTCAGTGGCAGAACTCCTATCATAGGAGGGAAAACCCAAGGAAGAGGATTCAGGCAAGCCACATTTGCAGACTTGTATTGAACACTATGTATGAATGACAATTCATACATAGTGTTCAATATCTGCAGTGCAACTGGCAACAGACATGTCACTCGTTTCAGTATTGCTTGTCTTTCTTCATTCTGGTTGCTGTTGAATTTCAATATTTGTCCTTGCTGACTGCCACATTGCTGAGTTTGACAGGTTGTTGCCAGAATTTGAGTCTGCTGACATAAACTTTGCATATATTAAGGTAGAGATTCAACCAGTGGTTAGCCTGTGTCAAGAGTAGATCCTGCTTTTATTGTCTATAGTAGAAGATTAGGAGAGGGTGCATTTTGAGAAAAAGAGGATGGCTATATCTCATATCTATTTAACAAATCTTTCAAAGAGTTGATTGTGCCAAAAATTACAGTATGAAAATACCCCCTGGATAAGATGTATGTTGGGTTGAATGCCAATGCAATAAGTAACCATAGTTTTTCCTTATTTAAATTACTGTGTATTGGTATAAATGTAAAGTAGTTGTTTCTGTAAAAGGAACAGATGAATCAGAACTTGATACTTACCAAGAATCCATGCTATTTAAGGGTGATAGATATTATCAGAGTTCCTTGAACAACCAAGACTGGAATCATGAAAAATTAACATTATGTTGAACTATATGTCATGCTTCTAGAGAACGCATAAATTACTTGCAATGAATCTTACTTCTTAAGTGCTTTCAGAGGTTACTGTGCTATTCCTGAAAATTAGATTAAAAGATACCCTTTTGCTTCCAGTAAAAATCCTGCTGTAGTAATTTTTAGCTAGGATAATCCAGAGACAGTTGAAAAAATGAAATTTCTACATCAGTGAACCTATGGGTTTCTTCAGAAGGACTGCTCTGTCAGGTTTTAATTCTTGTTAAAATCAGAATTTTTAAAAGATGAAACATTTCTTTGTACAAAATGGTTAGAAAAATATTTTTTGTTTGTTTTGTTCTGTATTTTTTGAATGAGTTGATGTATAAAGACAATTTTCTTTTCTGAGAGCCAGGCTATTTATAGAATTGCATAGGAAAAAGTTGAGCAAAACTTGCCCAAGGGAATATTGCTTTTCTCCTTCCTTAGCACCATGAACACCAGAAGGATTAATTTATTCACTTCCCTTTTGATTTTCCTCTGAATTTGAGAGTTAAGACTTCAATAAAGTAAGAGTATCTTGAGCAGAAACATACCATATTGAGATTTGAGTTCCCCATATCCTTTGATGTCCTAGTGCGAAACTTGGTGAATATTTTCCATTTGAAATAAATGAACATATCTACCTGATTCCTTGGATAATTCTTAAAAAATAAAAAAGTTCATAATGGGAATTTATCTCTAAGCCTAAGTCTAAAATGTTGCATCTGTTTTTCCTTGCACCTCACAGACTTGTCATGGTTGTGGCTTTTCATGTGACCATAGTAATCACAGGGGCATAACATATTTTTCTTTGAATGGATTTAAAAAGAAAACTAAGAAAGTTTTCACATTAAGTTGGGAAAGTTCTAATGATAATTCTAACCTAGGTTGTTTTAAATTTTAGGCAAATATTAACATGCTCTCTGTACTGTTTCTCCAACCCTAACAACTTACAAACACCAATGAAACAAATGGTATAAAACATTTTTGTTAACAGAGTAATTTGACAGTTTTATTTTTTGGGTCTTTAGAGTCTCTTGCCATGACTCTCCAATTCTGGAGATCTATTTTAAAAAGAAAAGAAATTTTCTGCCACTCTATTTGGAGAGGGGAGTAAACAAAGCAAGTTTTCTTGGATATTCAAACCAGGAAAAATCTACTTGTGTTGTAATCTTTGCCACATTTTCTGTGGGTTGAACAAAACCCTGTCACCAAAACTTTGACTTCTGTGGAGATATTTGAAAAACTTCCAATACTGCCATCAGTCTGGGAGTTGTGAAACCAGTGGGTAAATGGGAACCTAGCATGCTTTCAGCACTCTTCTACTCTGCCCAGAACACTCACAGTTGACATGGAATGGATGGTGTAATCACAGAACCATTTAGGTTGAAAAAGACACTTAAGGTCAGGTCCAACTGTAACAGTACAGGTTCATTTCCTTCCTGCCTTTTGTAGGCATGGGATATCTGCCCTTGCTGTAGATACCACTGTTCTGATGAGAGAGGTGAAGAAGAGCTACCTGCAGGTGGTGGTGCTGGTGAAGTCAAGTATTTTCCAGGTGTATGTTTCATGCTAGTAACAGTGGTACCAAGAGGACCAGACGCCATATGGATTTGTCAGGTTATTTAAGAAAAACCATCACACTATGTATGGAAATGGGAATATGCTTCCAGTAGCATCTGTAATATCCTCAGGAACAGGTCAGTATGTGTCTTCTCACTTGGTCTTCAGGATGCTGTTTTTGGGGTTACTAAAAAGCCATGGAGAGGGTGACAGAATAAGCCATCTCCTATAAAATGGGAAATTAAGTTCAGAACAGAAACATATTCTCTTTCTTTAAATAAATAAAAATGAAGCCATATATGAATTAAGCCAAATATGAGATTTTAATGTGATAGATTTGCTCCCTGTAGCATTCTTGTCCACATTTGATTTTTTGGATATGAAGAAGTTTACTGGCAGGTTAGGGGTGACAAGTGATGTCTGGCTTTGATTTCAGCATAATCCTAGTAGAGGTGGCAGCAAATGGGCCTCATGCTTGAAACAAATCATCAAGCAGAAGTGCACTATCAGTACATTTGTGTGAGGTGTTTACTTTGAGATAATATTTACTTATACAGTGGATCATGCTCCTGTTGTACAATGAAAGTACAGCCAATAATGCTGCTCTGAAGAGTTCCTTGTTTTCCAAAAGTAAATATATTGTTTTACGTGGGGGAAGGAGAAGAAAAGATTAATGTCTAGGAAACGTATGCAACAGTTCAAGGCTCTTGATTATCAGTCTTCCCAGTGAGTTCTGATTGCATTGATTATTATTATTATTTTTTATCTACTGCAGGTAAATCATAATTTATCTTTTATTATGTATGAACATATGTGGTGATGTTGCTGCTGTAATTGTCTGGCAATCCAATGAACAATTATGACAAGAATTACTCATTTTTTCCTAATTGCTTTTTGCTTAAATGCAGAGGCATATAAAATTGAAGGTAATCCAGTTAAACTTGACAGACAGTTGCTAGTTTGAATTGTTTCAAAGAAAATGACTGGAGAGAAGATAAAAAAACAGTAAAATTAGAAGACTTGCCTTTTTTTTTTTTTTTCCTCCAAGTTCTCATGAAAAGGCTTTGACTTGGCATTAACCATTCCATATGACAGTCAGTTTGATTTGGATGTCACTGAAGACTGTTTCCAGCTCCTGTTCCTCAAGGGTCTAGATGAATCTTTTTGGAGGTGTACTGAATTAAAGATTAATAGCAATAGAGAAGGGAATATGGTAGGGTTAACCCTAAGGCATGACCGCTTGACCTTTTAGTGATTAATTTCTAATGAAGATTTTTATGAAGTGTTGAATTTCATGAACTAGTTAAGTCTGTTCCCATGTAAACTTAAGCCTTCATTCTTTCAACCTACATTTAAAAGTTTGGATATGTATAAGAGAAGAAACACTAAACCCAGACTTTGGTTCATTATCACAAAAGACAGTTCACCTCAATAATTCTCCTGTTATTTTCTTTGAATGAGATAATGCAGTATATCAGGTTTTTTTTGTGTATGTGTGTGTATGCTCTGTAGTGGTATCCAAGTCAACACTGCAGAATTGTACTGGTTGACCATAGGAGGATTTAGGAATTGAGTGACTTTGAGGATGCTTTTTCTTTAGGAAGGTATTAGAAACTCTTATGTAGTACAGAACTGAATGGAAGTAACCTGAAGTTATGTTACAGAGTCTTTGCAGTCTGAAAGTTTAATGTCTAGCCTATGCTAGCTCTTACCTTTCCTCTGGGATTAATGGAAAGAAGTAGATATCCCCAGAGAGATGGAGCAGGTGAGTCCGCCAAAATGATTTACAGAGAAAGGTAGACAAGAAAAATACTTTGTTTCTTTGTGTCTTTCGTATATTCTTACAGTAAACATTAGGTGTGAAAATATGAGATAATGTAATAAGCTAAATGTACTCCTTTATAATTAGTAAAAATTAAGGTTTAAAAGGGGGAAAAATAGATTTTAACACAAGGTTAGTATACTAATACATTCTGTTTCAATTTTTTGCTGAAGGGCCTGCATTTAAAGGTTGTATTTAAGGAGGAAAAAGGGTTGGTTTGTGTGGTAATAAAGTTTATGCTATTCTAGTTCAGACTGTCAATCCACAGATAAAACCCATAAAATAAAATGGGTGATAAAATTTTTCCCCCATAGTCCCAATCCATTTTTTTTCCATGTGGCCAATTCTGAATATATATAGAAGAGATATAAAGAAATGCTAACCTGTAAATCATTTATTAGTTCACAGCAATGTATGTCTGATACGATTTGATTGTTCATATAAGTAGCTCTAAGACTTTTCTGAGTCCTTAATTTTTGCTTCAGTGATATGTTATATAATAAAGCATCTCTTTCTGTTCAAAGAGGGAAGACAGCCTTTAGATTTTGCCTTTTTTTTTTGAGGAAGAAAGTATTTCTTCTTCAGATAAATGGTTCTGTTTATTCTTAGATTACTTTTTTTCATCTCCTATCCTCTTCAGCTTTTGAGCTGAGAGCTTTCTGGGAAATGTGAGACAGTGTCTTTCACCAAAATACCCTAGAAGAGGAGTGGGAATCTGCAACAGGTGAATGAGTTTGCTTCTTGACCTAGAAAGTCCAAGCACGTAAAAATCACCCCTCGATCTTCTGTGTTCCTAGACTTGTCATAATTTGTCCATATGCTTAAATTGATTGTACAGCTGAGAAAGGTACCTTTGTGGACAAGTGACTCCAGGATTACTCAGCAGTGTAAAGCAGTATCTGTCCTCCTTCAGATTCCCGTACAATCTGTCTCTCTGCCTACGCACCAGCTCTCACTTCTAGCTTCTTTCCCTGTTCCAGTATCTACTGCCTTGTATTCTCAGTTCGTGTCCTTTTGTTAGAACCCAGTATTGCTTTTGTTAGAACCCAGTATTGCTTTCTCCTTCAGTTTTTGAGGTGGCCTTTCCAGGACTAAAATTCTTCTTTGCTCTTCATCCAAATCTATTCCTCTCCATTCCTTGTGGAAGCCTCATATGAAATACAGAATTTGCTTCTCCCTAAAGGGTAGTCATTGAAAATGTAGACTCTCTAACCTCCAGCTTGGCCGCTAACAGTCCAAAACAACAAAGACAAGGAAATGTCCAATTACTGCAGCCTTCACCATCTTCTTGAAGTCTTCAGGAAAATTCAGGCTAGGACCAACACCTTTTTTGGGAATAAATTTAGCCCAACAGTTTTTGGTAGATTTCTAAGCAATTTCAATGCTTTTAAGACACGTGCTAGACAGCTTTAATAGATGAGTTGATGATATGACCAGCCTTTTGTATGCTTGCTTATTCATTCCCTTACCATTGCATATTTTAGCTTGGCAAGTGAGTCTTGTCAGCACAATTACATCATCCTGTACAAGTCAGGTGGTTTGCTCACACAATAAAATTCATCCAAACCAGAACTGAGCCTTGGTTAATGGAAAGGAGAAATTATAGTCTGAAACAAATAACTATTGCATCAAGAACAACCAAGAACTATTTTTATAAGATGCTGAGCATGTAAATTTCTAGAAAGCCAAGGACAGCTCAACATGACAGCATTTTTCATAAAATTGGTAGGAGGGATACCTGCTTAAATTTGGAAATGAGAAAGAGTATCTGTATTAAACTGAAAAGGTTATTTTAAGGGTTTAGCTCTTGCCCTTGTGATTTTTTTTGCAGTATTAGATGTGTTATTTTCACAAACTGTTCAAGTTCGGCTTCTTTCACCCTCCCTCCCCTCCCATCTTTTTTTGAAAGAGTGGGAAGGAGTCACACATCTTTAATGCATCTTTAATGTGATAGTCTGAAAATAATTCTAAGTATAATACAGAAATTCTGATGAATAAAGATGCTGTTATCTTAAACCTTGTTACTTTTGCACTGCACCATCACAAATATGATATCACTCTCAGAAGAATTTGAGAGCCTTGATTAGAACTCCACCAGCCAATTGTTTGACCATCTGCAAGATCCAATAGTATTTCTTCTTGTGCACCAACTGGAATATGGATGGGTGAGGGAGAAATAATCAGTTTGGGCCTTAAGACTGTCTCTGTTAGGAAACCTAGCAGGGCTAGGGATTGTGTTTCAGCACTGCCCCATGATTCCATATTCAGTGAATTTTCTGGTGTGATTTTCACCTGAGGCAATTGTTTTCTTTTTCTGACAATACCTTGTGATGGAAATCATGGACTAGCAACCATTTGCAATAAGGAAGAAAACCCCCTTGTTTTGAGGGAGTACAGATTAGCCAGGTGGCTGCAAACTGTTGTGTCACACTTCCCAAAAGTAAAGTAAGTGAACGGAGAGTAGCCTCTTTCATTTCCCATAGAAATGCAGTTCTGTGGCCCCGTAAGACCAGGACTTGGTGATAGGACTGAGGTCTTTAACGGATGCAATAATGAAAAGAGTTGGAGTTATTTCCAGTAATTGAAGTAGAGGAAACAGAAGTATCTTGGAGGAGATGTCTGTTAACTTGAGTCTGTAGCAGTATGCAAGTGTTGTAGGTAAGAAATGTGGGTAAAATTTGAGTTCTCTAAGAATAAAAATGTCTGTGTTTTTAAAAAGAAATCTGAAATTTTAATTTTATTTTATAAATTAAAGCTAAGCCAGTTGCTATACCACCAATAGAGAATGGAGTGTTGTCTGTAGGTTTTGAACCAAGAAACCTCAACAAATTCAGGAAATTTTACCTGAAGTTGCTGAAACAACTTGAAAAGCAGCTGTATGTATACAATCACCTTCACCTAACACTGATATTCAAGTACTGATCGTTCTTCAGAAGTAACAGAAAATAACTAATTTCTTAGCCTTCTACTTTTCCCCACCACATAGACTAATTATCTGGACTTGAATTCAGTTAGCATCAGGATCTACCACTGAATTTTACTTAAATCCAAAATTAAACTATGAAGGTATTTGTTAGATTGAAATACTAAGCTTCCTTTCCCTAAACAATCTCCTTTTACTGAAACAATGCTCACAAATCCTATGATAGGGTTTGTATTGAACACTGATTTTTGAAAAGCTAATATTATTTTCCTGTAGAGATAGTATTTTCCTAAAAACCTACAGAAAATCCAGGTCTTCATAATTTCTGGAATGTATGAAAGTCCTTGCCTTACATGCTACATATCTCAAAATACAAAGCAAATGCAGTTTTTTGTTTCCAAAATAATGCATCTTCTGCTTGAAATTGCACGGGTTTTCCTGTATTTTGGGTTTTTTACAAGCCATTCTTTCTAGTCTCTTTCCCTCAAGTGAAACATACTGCTATAATCCTAGGAATACCACATCTATTTTTTTTTGAAAGATTAATGTCTTAGGGAAGAAATGCCTGTCTGCATGCTAAAAATGTTTTTTTCTTTAGCTTACTGTGTTCCCACCTCCCACTTTGACAATAAAATCCTATTTTATGTCCTTTTATTCTGTTTCTTATCTAACTGTACTTGACTTACTCTGGGCCAGAAAGGTTTTGTACTATTGTCTTTTCCATTTAAATTCATGGCCCTAACATTGTCTCTCATTGTTCACCTGCTTGCTTCATACCTGCAAATTTCTCAGTTTTATTTTGCTCCCTGTGCCAGAGTGGCTGTCTTAGTGCTGTTTGCCAAGTAACACATTTTAAATTACCTGCTCCCGTTTGTGACCTGATGTAATTGTACTTTTCTCTCCCCCTAGTTATCTCCTATATTCATATTAAACATCTTGTTGCACTGTATTAGGAACGACGAGAGTGATGACACAGACTCTCGAGCTTTGTTGCAAAGAGAGCATGTTTTATTCTTCAAGATCCTCTTTTATAGATAATTCTGAAAGGGTCCAAAAGTGTAAAACTTTCATTGGCTATCAAACTAACACAAGACCATCATTGGATAGTTAGGAACAACACCTTTTGACCGTTTCTTGCAAGTAAACAACAAGGAGACAAACAACACCTGCAAAGGTTGTTTTCCTTCTCCAAGGACTGTTTGAGTTCTTCCTCACCATTCCTCAGGCCTCAGTTTCTCAGGCCTGGTGTGAGAAAGTTATGTGACTTGATTTCTCACCAACACTGTGCTGCCTGCCTGCTCTCTCGCATTCAGAATCCACAACCTCTGTTTTGTTATGTGTCAGAAACAAGCTCACTGTTTCACACGGGTCCTTAGGATGCTGCTGGAATGAGGTTTCAAAGAAGCCTTCTCAGGTGGGATTCCACAAGGTCTGGGAGACTAAAGCCCCTTTTCCTTACCATACCTCAGGGAGACATAGTTTCTCAGGTAATTGCCATGAAATGGGATTTTGAAAGCTGTGGAATTACTAAGCCTGTCCTCACCTATAGGGCCTTGGTGTTCAAGTTGGGAAGCTGTGGCTGTCCTGAGAAACACTTCAGGATTTTTCTGCACTTTGGGAAGGTGCGCCTTGCTTGGAGCCCTGTGCTGATACTCTGAGTGCTCCTGAGCTCCTGCCTGCCTTGGTAGCCTGGAAAGTCAGTATACTAATACAGAAAGTATTAAAAAAAAAAAAAAAATTCAGGATTGAGAGAAAGAAAACTGGTTAGAGGAAGGAAAGGGGCTGGTTGCTGTCTCAGCACCAATCACTCAATCTGAGCACTGTAGCTGAAGGGTGAAATTCAGGCTCCAGTGAGTGAGTTGGACTTTGAGTTCCCTACACAAGAAATGAGCTTTTCAGGTCAGTTAGCACTTGCTTTGTGAAGTCAGTGTGTTCTTAACAAGGGAAACAACACAGGAAAGGAAGAAGGTAGTTTCTCAGCAGCCCATAACTGACTTGTGCTGCCAGCAGCATAACTAGGAGTTAGAGCCCTCCAATGATCTGTAATGGAGATATTTCTCTGATAATCATACTTTCAATCTTTTCCCCATCTCTTTCCCAAATAAACTGGGAAGATTCTACAGTTTATATGCTTGTCCTGGATATAACTTAATTTGCAGAAAGTGAAATTCTTTGTTTAGATCAAGAGACAGCCAAACAAGACCCTGGACCCAAACCTTTGAATATATTCCACTGGTGTAGGTTATAAGAATGACATAAATTGGTACCTAAGGTGGATAGAGTAAATAATGTTTGCTTACTAAGTGAATGGTGAAGATTCTTGATTTTTTTTCCAAGTAATCTGATTTAATTTTCAGAGGCAGTTAAAACTGTTAATAATTACAAATCACAAAGCATTTGGTGACCTGAGCAACATTAATCTGCATGAGTAATGCAAATATGTTTCTTTTATTTAAACACATTTTTAAAAAGTTAAAGATCTGAAAAAAATTAATCATACATTGTGTCCCACTTTTGATGCCCTAGAAAACTCCTTTTTCAATTCCCCTTTTTGCTTGTTCACGTTTAATTGTAATGTTTTAGATACTGTTCCAAGAAAATCTTCAAAAATATTTTATCAATGGTAAGTGAAGTCAGTTGAAGTTTGCCATAGGGACAGGTTTCTTTGTTGGTAGGGGCCTCATTTGGCTTAGACATCAGTGTTGCATTTGTTTAAGTGATTATTTATTTTTAAAGGAAGAGATACCACCTTTTAAATGACCTATTGGAACTTTTGAAGGTCAAACCTGATTTCTTGCCCCTTAATTATGGTGCTTTTTTTTCCCTAGAGATGATTTCTGCTAGTCTGCTTTAAACAGGTTTGGCTTCCATTGTGAGGATAATAATGTCTTTTTTGGCAAGAGAGCTGAGCAAAGAAGGATCTTGGAATACTGCAGAAAAGTTAGTATGCTGAAATAGCAAAACTCCTCACTTCCTTGTGCTGATGGATGAAGCTGTGAAGTAAAAATATGACAGCATTTTCACTTTTAGGAAGGAGGGCAATAGTGGTTTGAGAAGGAATGGTGGGCCTGTGAGGTGGGGATTGCCTCTGTTACAGCCTGTAGCAAAAGCTGAATAAAGCATCTCATTTCTCTGGAGTTGTAGGACTTAATCTTCGAGGATTTTTATCCCAGAATGAAAACTGCAGTGTAAGTTTGGCTGCTTAGACATGCAGTCATTGCCTCAAAGCACTCTCTTCTCTGCATTCATAGATTGCCCTACTAACTGTAGAGTAGCAATTCCTTGCTCTTCTGCAGAGTGCGGGAGTCAGGAATCAGCACTGTGTAGGAGGAGAAGGAAGTGTGACTTCTGTCCTGTTCATTTCCCTCAATTGCTGGCATGGAGAGGTTATCCAGGTGGCATTGCCCAAGTGCTGGGTAGTAAAATGGAGAGAGGCCAGAGTGAAGCGGATGGAACTGAATGCAGCTCTTGTACCCTGTGATGGTGCCATTATTACCTGGTGATACTTAGAACTGGAACATTTTCATGTTACTGTTAATCATCATCCGTTTGAGTTCATTACTTTATTCTCTTCCTACTCTAATTAACAAATCCTGACCTTCCATTGTCACAGATGCCTGCATACGAATTATTGGGATATTGCGTTTAGCCTTGGGGATGAGGCTGAGAAGGACAATCAATAGCTGTGCTGTGACTGGGAAAGCTCTCTACAATATTTAGAACATTAGTAACAATATACTGGAACATGCTTCTCCAGACTAAAGTGATATTTAGTTGGCTAAAAACGTGTTTAGGTTGGCGTGTGTACTTACATTTCCGTATCTGCTGTTTGCATCCTGGATGTGAGTTTCATGTTTGATGAAGCTTGCTGTGCAAGTGATTGTTGAAAGTGATTGTTGCTTTGCAAGGTATTATCAGTCCAAATTGTAGGGTTGGTTCCATATTTCAAGGTCCTTCCTCTTACCTGTTTGCAAATTTTGATGTTTTAGGAGAATGAAAAATATTTCTGATGATGAAAACTGAAATGATAATATGGCCATAGAAATATTCTCCAAACAAATCAGAAAGGGAACATGAAATCAACCGGGAAGAGCTATGGCTGACTGTGAACCTAATCATTGACTCCCCTGAATGTCTGCTGTATGGCAGAGGAAGTACCTTGATCGCTGCTTTTTGCTTGGTGAGCTTTTGGTCAGAGGTGGACTGAGCTGAAGCCAGATTTCACTTCTGTTTATTCTTCTGCTATCAAATGTGAAACCATTTTCTGTGAGGAATTTATGTAGAAGTAAGTGCATTATAATGATACAAAATGACACCTATTACATACGCTACATATCCAGACTGGTGAATGTAGGACAAATAGTATCATGAGGTCAAACGCACAGGTAGAACCTTTGCATTACCGTCCTGTAGCACTATCAGGTGACAAGATGCTGTATAAGAGAGGGAGTGTGGAAGAGCTATGTACAGTGCTTTGAGTTGGCGACTGTAAATTTCAGTTCCCTCTGACACATAAAAGTCATTTACTTAGGTTTTTAGCCACCCTATTGTGGCTTTTTCTGCCTTTAGGGAACTCTCTGAAATCTCTTGTGGCTTACACTAATAAATTAGGTTTTCATATTTTGCAACCAGTTTTGTTCCTTACTAGCTAAACTTATGCCTAGATACAAAGCCGTGCTCTCCCCATCTGAAAGCTGCTCAGAACTTGTTCCCTTATTATTTGTAGTCAGGAAATAGATGTTATCAATTAAATTTAAAGACTGGTTGTCATTGTCCAGTAACAGTGGACTCTTTCTGCTCTGTACCTATATTGCTCTTTGTTTTCTTTTTTGTCCAGTCTCCAAGTATTTTAGTTTCCTATGATTCCCTGATTCTTACCTTCATTCTCTTTTCTTTGTTGAGGTGAATATCCAGGTGCACTCTTCTTTTCTTTAGCATTCAGGGTTTTTTTTTTCAGTATTCTTGGATTTAGTTTTAATTTTTATTTCATTGATTTTATCCTGAAAATCTAACCAATTTGCAGAGAAAGTGAGATCAATGCTTGCTTTCTGAATTGTCTTCCTTGCTTCCTCTCTTTCATCTTAGTCTATTCTCTTACTTTACCACTGGAAGCTGCATAAGTTTCATTTGGCATACAGTCATTGAGATAGTGAAATCTGATTTCACTCTGCTTCCTTATTAAATAAATAGTATTGTCTTTCCCCACTGTGGATCATTTTTCAGTCTGGATGTATTCATGCTACCTTCCTGCCTTCACTATTATGACCTCTTTATTCATTTTGCCCTATCTCTCTATTCTGTTATACACAAGCTAAATATCTATCTATGGCTAAATATCTTTCCTCCCATACAAGACAAGCCATTATACTGTAAAAATCTCATGCTGGACACCTGATAGCCTTGCATAAAATTTTAGTTCCCAATCTAGCACAGCAAAGCTCTGCTTTTTTTAGTACCAGATTATTTTCTTGCTCCAGTCTGTTTCAGTTCTCCTGAAAAAAAAAAATTAAACCATTTCTGTATTGGGTGGAAAGTAATTCTTTCATGCTAAGCATTTTATCTGTCACATACCTCATCAGGCTTCAGTGTCTGCTTCTTGTACTTGAAGTAAAACCTAGTGACAAAGCCAATCCTTGTGTTAAGCAGTTCTTTAACTTGGGAGTGATACTGTGTACAATACCAAAATTCAGACATTTTGGAAAGAGAGTACACAAAATAAAATTTCTTTTCCTACATGTCTTGCACTTTCTAATTTTCTTCTTGTTTTTCCTCACTGCCTGGGTATTTCAGGCTATGAGGTCAAGGCTACTTAGTTTTCCTTGCTTGCAAGGTGGCTTGATATTATAGTATAGTATAGTTTAGTAAAGATGCAATTTTTACTCACTGACTCTCAAATATTGAAAACTAAGCAAATATTATGATACAGGGTTTTTGTGAGACTTTTCTTGACTGTCTAAATTTTTCTGACTGACTACGTTGAACTACTAAATCCATATCTAGTTTAGATATACTATTTTTCAAAAATAAATAGCTTGTTATGATTTTAGATAATACAGCCAAGGGTTTGAAACTTTTCTAAAAATAAATATAATTTGTTTTCTCAGCTAACTGTTTTGAACTATATATCTGTATTTTGGAATTTAAGGAACATTCCTTTAATATTGGAGGAGTTATGTAGAAGTTGAATGTTTGCTAATAATCTTGTAGGCTGAAGTAAAACAGTCTTTGTGGTAAGGAGTGCATTCTGGGAAGGACTTGAGTTTATAGTGTGGTTTGAAAAAAACCCCAGAAAACCCACATCACTATTTTGTGGTTCTAATTTTTTTTTATTTTATTTTATTTTTTTTTGTTAAATGGGTCGATTAGCCATCATAGACACCTGCTTATTGCCATTTTATATATTTTAGTCCTTTTAGTTTCTGGAGACTATGATTTAAAAAATAAAGCTCTCCTTTTAGCCTGAGTGCTATGTAGAGTTTAAAAGAATGAAAACTCTATACATTTTCTGTGAGAGAATGACTATATTTATTCTGTATACTTGGATATAAATGGATGTAGATTGGTTCAGTTTGTGGTGCACAATCAGCAAATTGATTCTGGCTGATTTAGACATTTAGAAAAACAAAGCAAGCTTTGCGGGGGAAAAAGCTGTTTTATTCAATTGTCTGTGGATATGAGGCAGGGAATTCATGAATGATAGAGGGATCTTCAAAATGAAAGGTGGAGGAAGGAAAGAAAAATGATGAACAAAGCCTGTTAAACTGCTGAGCTCTCTTTTTCTCCAGTGCATTCAGCTCAGTGAATTAATGAGATTAAGTCACATCAACTCTGATTGCTGGAGGGAATGAGCAAAGTGGGCAATTTCAGTCGTAGCTTGCATAGGCAAGTTTAGTACTTGCAGGCTACCGATGATGGCGTGCTGCTAACATTTGAAGCTATTTCCTGACTTGATAGCTGCCACAGTTTTTATTATTTTTGTGGTATGTGTAATCTTATCTTGCAGTCTAAAAAGTATGTTGTAGAAAAATTGTTTCTTAGTAAGAGAAAACCCCTGTGGGAACTGAAGAAGTCGGCCAGTATTCTGTAGTTTTGGCATTTACCTATTTACCAGGAGTTTCTAGAAATTCTGTCTCTCTGTACAGAGGATGAGATCAGATACAATAAGGGACAACTTTTCCTTTTTAAAATTTGTCAATTGCTCCCTCATCTCTCCTTATGAACACTTTCAAGATATCTCTCCCCAAAACTGTTTCAACAGCTTGCAAGAACCACCTCCTGCTAACTGTGACCACTGTGAGGGTTTCTGGATTTTGTTTGTTTTCTCCTTGTTTTCTTCTGCTGCAATATTCTTACTTATTAGCTCAGTTCTTTGCCACACAAATTATTCCTCCAGCTAGTTCTCAGTGTTTCCTGTTAATTCTGTTAGGAGGTCTTTTGACAATTAGTCTGTTCTGGTCTGTAACCATGGCATTCTCACACATGGTGCTCTTTCCTCCCTCCCTTCATAGGGCTTTGGAATCCTCCTTTCTCTGGTCCTTTTATGCCAAAGTATTCTAAATCAATGTCTTCCTAACTAATCTTCAATAAGTGGCTTATTCTATTTTGATCTGAGCAAGTGCTGTCCTATGAATCAGGCCTGCCTGAGAGATTTTCTTAAGGAAAGAAGGGGAAGAGCCAGTTCCTTGGTTTGTTGGAGTGTTTTGTTGGTTGAGTCACAACAAAAACAAAACACTATGGCTATTTTTTTTTTAACGTGAGACTACTGCCAGATTGAATTAAGCTAATAGTTTGGGCCAAAAGCATTGTAGCTAAATTTACAAAACCACAATTACTGTGTTTTCTTTCCTTACTTCGTATGAAGTTGCTCAGTAACACTTCTATGTGAAATATGTGGCATCTGAAGATGCAGATATTAACCTATAAACTGCTCATCTTTGCCTCTGGGGAAAGTGTTGTAAATACCACGCGATAAGAGATGCTGACAGCACACCCTTATTTTAATTATTTTATCTAAAGCAGAGACAAAATGTCCCATTTTGTGAACTCAGGGTTTGTTCTGTGTCAATAATAATTTTTTACACAAAATGGAAAACATCCCCAAGAGCTATTTTGGAAGTTAGGAGAACAGGATTCAGAATGGTGCTTGAGTCAAGGCTGTTAGTATGATGAGATCCAAATTTGACTCAAACCTCCGTTTTAATTTTGTTTTCCCCTACAGATTTGTTCTATCCCTCCATGCTTGATTGATTTCTCCCGCTTATTGTAAGACCTGTGATTATTAGTCACAGATCTTACAGGCAGTTTTAAAGGAACGTGGTGTGATATTTCATTTCTGTAAACATTCTCACTTTTTGGTGAAATGATGGTGTAGTCAATTGTGGTAACTCTTTTAGGTGGGGAAAAAAAAAAAAAAATCCTAGCAGTGTGTCAGCCAGCTAGCGTAGCCTCTCTCTTTGCCTGAGAAAGCCTGCCCTCTTCTGGGTAAAGTTAGAACTGGATAAATTGTCAGGACTGCCGTGGAAATGCTTGAAGTTCTGCTTTGTCTGGAGAAGCTGCTGAATTTCCATGGATAGCTTTGGTGGGCCGCTATATTGAGATCAAATTCTACGTAGCTGTGGATTTTCTGTTACAATGACAGTACGGGGTAAAACTTGTTGCATTAAAGTTAGAAATACATGCAAATTGTACCGTGTTCTCTGTGGGTGTGTGTGTATATTTATCTCATACTTAAAGAAAAGATTATGGAAATATGGGCTTTCCTTATTTCTAATGACTTCCCATTCCTATGAAATTGTCTATCCACGACTCATTTTTTTTTTTCCTGTTGGATCATAATTATTTTTGTTAAATCCAGATTTCTTTTTAGTTACCTCCTTTTTTTATGTTCTAAAAATATCTTTTTGTTGTTTTTTAACTCCTTCCCTAACTGAGAGAATACCAATAGCTTTGTCAGCATCATAAATTGACAAAGGCAATCAATGTTGCAACAGGGCTGTAAGGTAGGTGACAAACCAAATTCCTAGTGCCTAAAAAAATGCCATGAAGAAAATGCTGAAGTTTCTAAGTCAGTCCTGGTTCAGTTTAGAAAATATATACTATAACCTGTAATCATTGCAATGACATTTGAAGACCTACATTAAACAGACTGATTGCAATTCACTCCTGAAGGAGCAGGTGTTCAGATCTCATCAAGAAGGCCAAAGACTGGGCCTGGAATCACTAGATGCCTGCTCAGAGACTGATAGTGAAACACTTGTGGTTCCATAGGGTCACGAATACACAAGTTCAATTAAAGTAAGCAGATTGTGCTTAAAGGGCTAGTGGAAAAAAGTCTGGGTCTTATACTTAAAGGTAGCACAGTATTAACTCATGCCAGCGTTTAGAGCCCAGTTAGTATGTTTACATTATTTTACTAAATTTGAATGTGGTGTTTATAATGCTCTAAAGCTTTAAAAACTTGGTCATAGAACAAGATCGTGCCGTGCTAAGAGCTTGCACAGCATGTGTACTCCAAGGAACATTTCGTCTAGGCATAAGACAAGATAAATTGATGGATATAGGTGGCATACTGACATAATGCTACAGCGTTGGCCAGCAGGACAGACAGCAAAATTTCTGATCATATCCAGATAGATTGTTGTACACATCCTGATGTAACATTTTTACTTAAGAATGCTACGTGCATGTGATTGTCAGTTGTACTGACAATGAAAGCTAAACAGAAAATGTAGTCACCACCTTGCTCAATCATGTGTACTTTATTGCCTTGTTAGATAAAGCTGCCCCTTGGCAGCCTTTCCCCGTCATCTTTGTTTTATTAATGAGTAGTTTTGCCTTGCATTTTGAAAAGGCCATTCCTCTTCTGGCAGACCATGCTTTCTGGGGAGGCTAATGCTGGTTGTATATGAGATAAGTGATGACTTTCAACATGGGAAAGATGTGTAAGTAATTTATAAATTAAAGCCTTTTATAGCCTATTGAACAAACACACCCAAGTACAATAGAATGAGACTATACTGTTACATATTTTTAAAATAAATTATTTTCTTTCTACTTGCATTTATGGAAGTAGTCCAGCCCAAGTTCTTTCACCACAAAGTGATGGCAAAAAGGAAATTCTGTTGGGTTGTTTCTGGTCTTCTCTTCTCTTTAACCCCAGAGGGGTTTAGGGTTCTACTTCATTTAGACAGTGGACATGCTGGTGAGAAATTTTTGGTGTGCTTCAGTGTATCAGGTCTGTAGTTGTGAGATACATCACTGAGATGTTGAAGTTATTCCTCTGGCTCTGGGGAAAAGATTAAAATGGATGTGGGATACAGTTCCTTTTGATGTTACTGGAGAAATACCTATTAATTCCGTGGGCCCAAGTAATTGCTCTGCTTTAGAACTGCATGTATATTGTTAAAATTTGATTAGTTTTTAAAGAAAATATATAAACCTTGCCTATTAGTATAGGATCTCGTATTTTACTTTACTTGTAATATAATCAGAATGGTTAAAACAAAGTTAAACAAAGTTAAACAAAGCAAAGGCAAAATTGGAGGCAGCATAGCCAAAATCTAACTCAGTTGGGGATGCTTCTGCCCTTAGTTTTAAGGACATTCTCAGAAAATAAAAGCTTGGAAAATGTTGCTGCCTAAATTAGTCAGCTTTGTTGGGGAGCTTTCCAAAGACACATAACTGCTACCAAAATCTATTCTCAGAATATCTTATAGAAAGTAGGTAGTTTGGAGTCAGCTTTTAAGTAGCTTCATGTAGGAAGCCCAAGAATTGTAGTACAAAACAGTTTCATTTTATGTGGGGTTTTTTGTCCCTTATATTAGCAACAAAATGATGCAGAGTGAGAAAATATACATTTGATGGAAATAGCAAGTTTGATGGAAACTTGCTAATGTTTGATTTTTATGCTCTTTAACACAATTACTATGTTAAGTGGATGGCAGAACAAGTGGAAAGAATATGTGTCTTACCAATATTTTTAAGAATTTTCCTCCTATCCCTCTTAAAGGGTAAAATTATATTTGAATTATATTTGGTGCAGGTCTCATTTTTACTCTGCAAAAGAAACTTAAACACCAGTCTGATAAATACGATTTTGAGTTAATTTTGATGCCATACAACCACAAGGGTGTAATTTCTGTTCTTAGCAGATCTTGGGAGGCATTTCCCTTGTCTTCTAGTGCACCTGTCAGACTTACAAAGTCAAATCGCTGAGCTCTGAACACTGCAGTGCTGCTCGTCTGGGATGTCTGTGTGAAAGCTAGGGAAATTATAGACTGAGATCTTTATTGCTGGTTCCCATTTCTCAACAGTGGACTAGGCTGAATCAGAGAATCTGCTGGAAGAGATTTTGATTTTGATCTTTTTTGATTCTGACTTTATTAGCCTCACTGAGATGCCATTGTATGTCAAATGAATTTTAGTGGGAAACAGGTCTTAGTTCCCTGTTTAATCTTTGATTTAATAAGTTCCTTTGCCAACTACTTTCAACATTGATACTTCTTCACTTTCTGCTTGTGCTGTTGAATTCTTCCCTTGTTCTCTTCCACCTCAAAACTCCAGAGTCCTCTCTTTTCTACACCATTTGTTTTCACATTTCCTTTTCTTTGTGCCATGCTAAATTATTCTCCTCTATCAAAGTTGAGACACACTTCTGTTTGCTACAGAGGTCCTTTTTTTTGCTGCCAGTGTATCTCACTGAACAGAGTTAGTTGATGGTTCTTTATTGTGTCATTTCACCTTTTACAACTTTTGTCTCTGAAAAACATTCCTATTTGTGATGGAGATCATCTTTCTTTATCTGATACTCAGTCTGGGACCATTATCAAATGTATGCCTTCCTTTTCTCGGCTCTCCAAGAAGTTCAGATCAGTGTGTCCTTTCTCCTTCATTTTGTTGTGGCCACTGTGACTCCCTATCGTTGCCTGAGCTAATTTACCACATCCTCTGTTAAAGTATCTCAAGGCATCTGCAAAATTTGGAAGAGTAGTTAAAAGCAATTGCAGTAGATGATAATAACACCTTCTTGCAGGATAGTGTTGGTTTGAGGCTCTCTAAGATGTGAGAAAGGTAGAACAAGTAAGGGTGAAGGTGACCCAGTATGCATGGAAACTTCTCTGCTTGAATTGCCTGATTTACCAGCACACACTCCACAAGGTGTAGTGTGCAGTATTCTTTTGCAAGATCATTGTTGTAATAAGAGCTCCTGTTTCCAGAAAAGACACTTTTAAAAAGAACTATACCAAAGCTTAACCACTTAAGTACCTTGTGTTCTTGTGGGATGTTAAGTTCTGGTCATTTCAACCCCCTCGCAAAAGTGGTATTGCAAAAGTATTCTTTGTCTGCATGTGATGAGGAAGTAAGTCTGACAGACCTGATCTTTTTCCTTTACCATAGCCAATGCGAGGCCTTCACAAATTAGGCAGTTGCCTAGGACATAGCAAAACAGTCCCGAGGGTGTCTTGAGGTGTCCTCAGGGTTTCTTCCTAACTGCCTGAAAGAGACTCTCTGCTCTCTCCGTTCCACCGCTCAGGGAAGTCTGCAGTGCCAACAGAGCACAGGCTCTCCTTAGTTTTCGCTGAAGAAAATACATGAGGTGTCCAGTATAAAAAAGAGGAAGAGGTAGATTCCCTCTTGCTGTCGGTAAAGAAAGATGAAGGAGGCGACACAGTTTCCCCAACAACTCCTCCTTTTCTTCCCTATCCCATTAGCCCACATTCTCTTCCTGCCCAGCCCTCCAGTGATGTCTAATCTCATTTACAGGGGCTGCTGTCAGATCTGCTGCAGTTTCTCGGCCGCGGTTTTCGGTGAGGGAGCCGAGAGCGCCGAGGAAGAGGGGGAGAAGGAAGGAGGAGGAAGGCTGCTGCTGTGTGGCGGAGCGGCGGCAGCGGCAGCACCTTTGACGTGCCCGTCCCCCACGTGACGGCCGCTCCATTGCGGGGAGGGAGCTGAGCTGCCGCCGCTCCGGCAGAGCACGGCAGAGCCGCAGCCTCGGCGGCGGCAGCGGCAGCAGCGCCTCCGCCCGCAGTGCGTGTGTGTGCGTGTGTGATGAGCGATCGCCGCGTCCCTCCGCCCGCTGCCGGCTGACACGCACCGCGCGGGGCGCGCCAGGAGCCGCAGGAGCCGCCGAGGAGCNGGCAGCGCGGCGGACGGACGGGCGGCAGCCAAGCCCGACCGCCAGGGCTCTCGGGGGCTGCGGAGGGCTCGGGAGGTTAGTGCTCGGAGCAGGGCTCGGCGGCTCTCCGGGCTCTCCGCATCCGCCCGTGTGGTCTGTAGATGGAGCGCGTTCTTACACCTGCGTGCAAAGCTGGAGCTACGGCATGATCCGAGCTCTTGCTTAGTGCAGCTCCCGTGTGACCCGGGGGAGGGCGGGGAGGAGACGGGGCCGGCAGGGAGCCGGTGTTTGGCGGTAAAGTGCGATGAAAGTAGGTGAAAGCAACCGGAACCATGTTCTGGCTTGTTTCTTCATTTTCCCTCGTCACCTGCTCCCCTGCCCCGGCGTATGTACGAGCACGGATGTGCTGGTGAATTACAGGGAGGTTCAAAGCGTCTGGTTTGCCTTTTTTTTGCTCTTGAATGTTGTGAAAGTTGCTACGACCCGAGCTGTGAGGGAAGGGCACTGCTGAATACACGTCATGGGCCGAGTCAGTCCTGCCAAAAGTGGCCTGGAAGGTGCAGAGCGTCCCTTGGTGGAGCCCGTGCAGGGGAGGAAGGAGCGCTTTGCCAGGAGGCGTCTGTGTGATGTGGTGGTTAGCGGCGTGTCAGGGAGCTGCTCCGAGTGACAATTCATTAACGTTTAAATTAGATCAACACGTCACATCCATTATTTACTGGCAAAAGAGAGTAATGACAGTAAATGGAGAATTAGCAGCTTCGCTCCAATGTAAATATCTGTTGAAGTAAAAGCATACACTGATTTTGATTAACATGTTGGTAGAAAGTCAGGTTCATTAATTACCAGGGAAGCAAGGAGAAATGAGGTGATGCCCTATTGAAACCATTCTTACCTTTCACAGTGCAACATCCAAAAGCGGATCAAATCTGTGGGACATGGCACAAGGAAACAATTATGGGCAAAGCAGCAATGGGGTGGCCGATGAGTCCCCAAACATGCTGGTGTACAGAAAGGTAAGCCTTTGTATTTTTCAGAAGCTGAGGAAAGTGAAGTCCTGGACTCTTTTGCTCATTTGAGAGCTTCACTTAGCAAGTGAAGCCATTATTTTTGCTGCATCTCTCCAATTTCTTGAATAGAGAAATGACTGTATCTGTTGTTTGAAATGGTAAAATCTGCACACGTCAACTTTGCATCTTGTTCAGAAGCGACTACTTTTCAATTTGAGATACTTGATGTATTTCAGTCACTTACTGCAATTGATACATATGATATGTGGTGGTGGTGATGTGCCAGAGACTGGACCATGTTGTGAGGTCAAGTGTTCTCTTTTAAAGTTTATTTGAAAAATGAATTCATATGTATTAAAGCTAAATATCAACTGTACAATACAGTATTTCTGTCTTATGCAGAGAAGTTGGAACCATTAAATTATTTCATATGGGGGGAAAAATGGATTAAAGATCTCACTTATCTGCTATTGCCACAAGTCAAAAAACCCTCCCAAACTTACACTTCAGAATTTTTCTCTGGGAAGACTTCTAGTGTAGTTCTCCTAACATCAATGAACAAAATTTCCAGGCATTGAACTTTAATAGTGAGGCTTATTTAGTGATTATACTTTAATTTAAAAGAGAGTAAATGCTTGGAGATTCTGAGATGTCTTTATACATTTTTTTTAAAAAAAGCCTTAATTGCATTTATGAAAAAAGAATAACAACATGAATTCTAATAATAATGGAAAAAATAATAAACTCAAATAAGTAATTATGCAACTGCTTGTTTATTCTTAGAACACAGTGCTTCTTAACTTGTTTGTGGTTGCTTTTATCAGGTGGAAAAAAATCAATACTTTACTTTGTTAGAGGCATTGACTTTTCCCCTTACAAGTTAACTGTAATAGAAAGCATCTGATATATACTCAGTTTAGTCTTTGAGGTGAACTGAAGCATAAAGAGTTACTGTGGTAAGTGTTCTTTTCCCAGAAATTAAAAAATAGTCTCAAATTGAAGCCTGATGCATGCTTTTTTCTCTTCCTGTTTTCAGATATGTTGCTGATTTCAATTTGTTATATCTGCTATTTTGTGAAATTAGACTCCTTTTACATAAGTGAATGAATTTATGAACCTAACTGTGGTTTTCCTTCTACGAAAGTGCATCTAGAAAAAGACAGGATTACCCTGCAATTAACATCACAAGTGTGTCTCAAAAGGCAACTGCACACATGAAAATATGCTGCATATATGAAAAGCAATATACCAGATCTTATATTGTTCATTGTAGGTTTTTGATCTTTCTAAACAGAATCTTTCCACATTTGCCATTTACTGCAATGCTGGTAAGAAGGTCTTTTCTCAGCTTATTTAGTACACAGAGGGACAGCACAGAGAAACTCTTTCTCTCTTCCTTTGGTGAGTTTGGTAAAATTTGTGACCTATGGTATTTAGTATGACCTCGTGCCAAAATTTATCATGGCCACTGGGCAACATTGCCTCTGAGCAGCATCCAGATTGAATGGAATAGCTGAGACAAGTGTCAAGAGTCCTGATGATGCATGGGAGATTTGAAAATGAGGAGTGGGAATAGGACATACCACTTCAGGTGTATGCTCAGCAAATCAAGCCATCAAATACCTCTTCTGTTCTCTGCAATACATCTGTAAAGGGATGGTATAAATTTGTGTCCCTCAGTGAAGCAGTGGTCCTTCCCTTGTTGTCACTAAACAAGTGGTGCTCTGAGTATTAAGCTTTGAAAAATACTGACCTTCTACAGCATTACCTGCCCTATTTGTTGTTTTTTT
Source organism: Donacobius atricapilla (assembly GCA_013397315.1). NCBI lineage: Eukaryota > Metazoa > Chordata > Aves > Passeriformes > Mimidae > Donacobius > Donacobius atricapilla. Next base: position 222,158 of record WBMY01014305.1, read on the forward strand.
TTTTTGCCTACTTATTTTTGTAGCAAAATGAATTAAAGATAATTTCAGATTATGCACACTGTGTTAGAGTACAGTGAGAAAACTAAGTAGCCCTTCCTTTGACAGGACTCAAGGATCAGGCAACTAAATAATATATAGCTTTCAAGAAGTCATCTTCCTTTTCTTGAAATAGGATATTGGTATAAGCAAATGTCCTAAGTTCTGGGTCTGGAACATAAGAGGAGGATAGTCAAGTGGAAATCATTTCACTTTAGAGTGTATCATCTCTGAGTATAATTCTTTAATAGGAACAACTAAATCACAGGATTCCTTGTAATACATTTGAAAACACAGTACTTCTCACTCTGTCTGTCATTGTGTTCGGAATAAAAGCACTGTATGAACAAAGAACTAGATCTGACAGCTTTGTGAAGGACTCTTTTTTTTTTTTTGGCCAACGGGGAAAGTATTAACAGTTTTTAGGGGAAAAAAAAAACAACCCCCCTCAAAAAAAAACCAAAAAAACCACATGCTACTGGCTGGGTTCAGTCCAAACTGAATTTCAAGTCTTCTATTTTGAATAACGTTCCTGAAATGCACAAAGGTGGAAATGCTTTCTTCCAGTAGCTTATACATTAATAGATGGAAAAGCACACCGTTTGTGATATCTGTATCTGCAAAGAATAGATGGGACAGCTCTTACTTATGTTAATGAAGACTTAAAATTTGGCTGTGCTGTGAAGGCTGTTATTTTGGCTATAAACCACAATTTTGTAATTTGGTAATTCTGCTAGTCTAACTTCCAGACACAATCTGAACTAAATGTGTTCTGAACTACATGGAGTTACAGCTCTGTATTGTCTAAAATCTGATTCTGTCAGGAGCATTTTATAAAAAATTCTATACAGAATGAAGTCCTAGTGTTTTCAAATTTGTTTTTTAGGGCTTAGTTGTTTCAAACTCTTGACAAAAAAGGCTGGGTTTCCATTTTTTAAGTGTATTTGTTTTTTTGATTAGTTAATTATTTAAAGATGTGTACAATTGGTAATCGAATTGTAATCTCAATTAATGTAGAGTGTAGGTAGTCTCTTATTCTCATATAAGCTTTTATTCCTAGCTGAACAAGGGTTTCATTACATTTTGCTTTCAAAAAAGAATTTTTTAAAAAAATCAACATAGGATAATTCAATATTCAATACACACATAACTAAGAATTACTTATTTGAATCTGGAAAAGACAGCAGCACAGATAAATAGTTCCCTATAAAATTTTTACTCTGCCTTTTAAGATGGTCGTGTCAGTGTTTTTATGCCTTGGGGAATAATTTTTATTTTAATAGAATGTCAGCTGCATTATTCTTTTTGTCTATCAGCCTAATTATAAAGTAATGACATGTGACACATCATTGGCACTGACATACCTTAGAAAAAGTTCTGAATTTTTCTGCTGGTAGCCTGAGGCAAATATGAAAAATGTATAACCCCTCCTTTAATTTCTTCTCTGACAGAGTCCATTCCAGTCAGCAATTAAAAGAGAGATAAGAGACTGAAATCCATAGTATTTTAACATCACAAATTGCTCATGCAGAAATCTCATATTTTGGCAGCTCTAACTTGCTGCTGCAAGCTAGGTCTTAGAAAAGAAACTTCAGATGTAGTAGTGCAGTAGAAGATGCATACTGTGAAGTTTTTCTAAGTTTCAGAGCCTGACCTGCCTTTTTTTTTTCTTTTTTTTTTTTTAATTAATTTTTAATCTCTGCACGCAATTAAAAGAATAAGAGTTTCCTGATAGGAACTTCTGTTTTACACCCACTGCTGATTTCTTTATCTTTCTGGTCTGTGCTTTGCTTACTTTTTCAGTCAAACATATGCTGCAACTATTAGGAATTCTGATTTGCAAGTTTAATGGTTATTGTATTGCTGCCCAAACTTGCTTCATTTGAGAGCTGATAGCTTTATTTTGTAGCAATAAGATTATCGTTGTCTGAAAGGTAATATTCTTATGATTGAGATTTTGGCTCTCTACCTTCCTTCCTGCCCCAAGTATTAAAATGGCTTTAGCCAAGTCTGATTAAAATCACTGACAGGGCTGTCAGTGTTCTAATGAAGATAATGAGGTATTTGTTGTGTTTCTGTGACAATGGTGGAAGGTCATATATGTCAGTATTCATGTATAACAAGGGCTGTATTTGTAATCTCAAACTCCTTAGTTTATCATGATCTGATATTCTTCATAGAAACCATGCCTCCATAGCATGATACTTTCCAATGTTGTTGTAAGTGAGCAGTAGCTATGCAGGCACAACAAACTGAGGAAAATGACACCATCTTCTAATAACCATTCTCCATCTCTGCTACCACCAGAGATGACTGCAGATAATGCTGTGTCCTCATGTGGACTTTATCAATTGCTCCCTAAAAAGATTGTTGGAAGAAAATGGTAACATGGATAATTGTGTTCCTTAGAGCCTGTGAGGCTGAGGAAGGACATTTTAGGTGGATTTTTTAAAGTGCCCTCACTCACTTTGAGAAGGGAGGAGTCACTCTGATACTACACGTTTCTGAATATGCCATGACATTCTATGAAGGCATCTTGTTTGTTACTACATTGGAAAACTCAGGTGCTCTAAGGTACTACTATAGATAAGTAGTGTGGGGGTGTGGTTTTTTGGTGTGGTTTTTCCTAGTGTGTTCATGAATTAAAAAAATATATATATTAAATTACACTATACCTCTAGATTATGCTGTTTCTTCTTCTGAGAGGCAGGGTGGCCCTGGTGTGAATCTGGTTGATGGCCTTGGTGTTATTCCAACACTCATCATTATAGAATTGATGGGGAAGGGTCTACATTTTTGAACCTTGGGAATTTCTGCTGTAGGAAGAAAATAATTTACCTTCCTATCCAATAAGTTATGAGGAAGTTGTAGTCCTGTAGTAGCTGGTTGATAGTGAAGTAAGCTTTTGCACAGAGAATATTAGGGAGCAGGAACTTAATAGAGATGGACAGAATAGTTGCTAGATGCTTTGGAGGAGTGCCTTTTGTATTTCTGTATGCTCTCACCCTCACGTTTTGTGTCTGTCCTCTCTGCAGATTGACTTTGCTGTATCCTCTCCTGGAATGGTTATAGTTTGTACTAGGTGTAGCATGTATCTAATTTTTTTTCATCATTTTTGATAAAAGCAGTATAAAGGATTTCATTGTCTTCACAACTATATAGAACGATTGAAAATTCCGAGGAAACTCAACTGAAAAAAATGTGTCTGAATCTGCAGGTGGCTAGATCAGTGAGGGGGGCACTTGCCTTCTTTTGGTAATTCCTGCTGATATTTTCCATCCTTTCTGTTCTCCTCTTCCTTCCACTAGGTGTAGAAATACATCAAGTGATACTGCAGTGAGACGTTTACTGCTGCTTACTGTTGAGTTTGATGTGCTTGCATCACTGGCATTACTGTCAAATGCAAAAACCCCACAGCATTCTGTGCCACCATGTTAATTCCTTTCTCCATCCCGCATGTGCTGTCTGAAAAATGTATGTGCCTGTTTTGATTGTGCATTGTCATTTCCAGTTTCTCTGCTTCTTCCCTTTGAAGCAGTCTACATTTGTAGCTATGGAAACAATGATGCTATTGAGAGTGACGTGCGATGTCGAGGCAGAATTTGTTTGTTTTGGAGTTTTGTTTTCTTTCAGTTCAAGCTTAAAACATGCTTCGTGGACTGCAGGAATTTTTATAGTAATCTCTATCATATCATAATATTTGACAGGTCCCCACCAAAGCTGATATGAACTGTACTGGTAAATACAATAAAATACTTCCATGTAAATACAAGTTTTAAAATATGGTATTTTCCCAATTCAGGAATCTCAAACCAATTGAAGCACAACTGAAACTTCTAATATAGGAATCACTACACTCACTTCTTCAAATCAGTTTGTAAAAGCTGCTAAAAGAGAATAAACTTGGCTTAATTTCCACAGTAAAATGGTAAGCTGAGAATTTTGACTTTTTGGTCTTGATTGCCACTAGCTATGCAAAAAATAAAGTAAATCCCAGATCCAGCTGAGAAAGAACAAACCAGTGGAAACAGCAGAATGCATTTACTTTTTTAAACACGCTTTAAAACTTTTCTCACAGGGTTGTAGAAAGGCAAAAGGGCAGGTATATAGTAATATAGAATGTGAACAATAACCAGTTTTCAACTATGACTCTAAAAAAATAAAGCTTTTGTGAAAGAGATACATAGAATTATTCTCTATGTTACAGATGGGTAAACTGAGATCTGAGATGCAAAAGTGACATGTCAGAACAGAGGGAAAGCTAAAAAATACTACCTGGAATGGCATCCATTATACNTCCTATCCCCCCCCCCCCCCCCCCCCCCCGTGGGTTTTTTTTACCCTTTTTTATGGAAAGAGATTGCAGTAGTAGGGCAAGAAAAGTCTGGATTTTATTAGTGTTAATATGAACCTTACCAAAATGTATAAGGGCAGAAAATTTGAAGGTGGGCTTAGTACTAGTAGAGGTGGACCACTTCAGAGAAATGCCTTTAGCTGAAACTTTGAGATGATGATGCATTGAAGAAAAAGTACACGTGTAATTTCCCATGGTGAAGGGATCAGCTGAGAATTTTGATTTTTGGTGAGAGATTGCCACTAGCTACAACTAAAAGCTGAAGATAAAAAAAGGTTGAGCTAGTTGTTAAAGTACGTGTTGGTTATAAGAGTAACTGGAGTAGATAACAGTGGGAATGAGTCTGGGTGGGAAGCCACAGGGGACATTGGAGCTGTGTCTGAGCAGCAGAGTTGGGAACTGCAGTTTCATTTGGCATGTAAGCACAGCCTGGGTTAGTGCAGGAGAGCAGGCTGGCCAAGAAATAGAGCTGTAGGAACAGGTATAGGAGCATCTCATTAATTTGTGGCAAGTGTCAGGGTAAGCTTTTACTAGATAACATATGGAATTGTTAATGACAAGAATGGGACTATGACATTTGGGCTATTTAGCCTCCGAAAATTTGGGGATGATTTTGTGCTTGTGTCTTTTTGTGCTTGTATTTATCTGTGTTTAAAAGCTTCCTTTTTCAAATGCTGCTGTGGATCTTTCTCAGTTAATAATGCTCAGCATGTCTTTGTGAAGACAGTTTAATGGGCTTAGTTTCAGAGAAGCTGCCTTGTCTGGGAAAGGTGGTCAGGGCATCAAAAAACCAGTGACATCCCTCTTGCTTTCTCTTACTGTTGTTGCCTTCTTACTGTTAGTCTCTCAGGTCTACTGGCTAAAAGTTTATTGCTGATGATTAGGAACTGGAAAGATGAGACTATAATGTATATTTTATCCATATTTTTTCCAATGAAGAGGCCTATTTTTCAAGATTTTTATAGTTCTACTATTTCGACTCAATTGAGGACATCTCGATAGCTACTAAATGGAAGGGAAGTCTATTAGATTCATGGTGTCATTCAAACAAGAAATCCTTTTGGGAAAGGCTCTAAGAATTTATCATGTAGTATTCATATCAAACGTGCTGGTTCGAATCTGAAAAACCTCAATCAAGAGCCAAGTGAGCACCAAGAACCATCTGGATGTGAATTTATCCATCACAGTGAAATGATCATTCTCCTGGCATTCATGTACTGTTTTTACTGAAAATGGGTAAAATGGGAAATTTGAAGCTGTATTAGCTTTTCTGCGTCACTTCTGCTGGAGTTGTGTGTTTGCGTTCTTTCTCTGACCTGTGCTGAATCCTGTTGACTAATGGAGTGTGAAGTTCTAGGGAGATGGTGCCACAGAGAAAGAGGTGGCAAACACGGAGGATCTCTTCAAAATGCAGTTTGGATGTACAAGGATTATCTAGCTTAAAGTGAAAACTGCTTCCTGTAACACCAAAAGATATTTTTTTCTTTTCCACTTACTCTTGATGATGAAGATGGTTGTATAATGTGAATGTAATGTGTGTATATGCATATCCTCCCAGCCATGCAGAGTCCTGCTGCCCTAAGACCTATTGATTATTGATTAATAATTGAATAGAGATGACGAAATTCTTGTATTACAAATTCATTGTATTTGTGTTTAAATATATAATAGTTTTTTACAATATCTCATGTATATGATGTAATAGTGTTGTACATTGTCTTCCATGTTATGAAAATGAATTGCACTGAAATATTTCAATTAGCTGTTTAAAAGCTTGCTTAATTCTGATGGAAAACTACAGTTTTTCTGATTTCCTTTTATATCAGCATGAATAAGCAGTTTACTGAATGCCTTTAGAAAGATGTATTAGTGCTTCTTAACACCTACACTTCTCTGAACTAGAAACTGCAATTAATCTTCTTTGAGCTAGATTCTGCCCTCAGACATAGATTCATAGCATCTCTTGATATCAGCAGGGACCATACAATTGCATTTGATGTAGAATCAATATCAAAAAGAGGAACGAAAAAGGGTTAATAATAACCCTTAAAATAAATAACCCCCAAAACTTGAGTCAGGTATTTTACAGTAAGAATTCTCTTTATGTTGTATACTTCTGTCTGTATGGAGGAGAAAATACAGAACATTTTGTGGCATTTTGTACTGCAACCCCCCCTGATATTATCATATTTAGTGCTGCAGGCATAAGTTCAAAATTGTGAAACAGGATGACTTCCTAGAAGCAAATGCAAAACTTAATGTATGAATAATGAATGCTATTGTATAGGGCTATACTAAAAGTTTCTGTATGTCATGAGTAGTTTATTTTAGCTATGTCATCTGCAAAATAGGTGGTCTGTGGCATAATTAAACAAGTCTTAGTGAAATTCTGTAAAGATCTGTTTACTTCACGCAGAATATCTTAAGTTCATCAAAGTACTGCATTACATGGTTAAGTACTACAGTTATAGGTATGCAGTTTTAGACTAGAATATTATAAACAAGAGTTCTATACAGCTGCTCACAGCATTACTGGTTTTCAAATGTCTCATTTTTTTTTAGAGTTACTAAGCAACAAAAATTCTCATTCAAGTCACTAGGAGCTAAAGGTTTTTAGTACCCTTTCATAAATCATGTCTGCGACTTGGTGGAGTTATCACATGACCTGCCTGAGATATTTCGATTCTGTCTCCTGTGATCTGGAGGGCGTATCAGTGTCCATCACAGCACAGGAGGCATACTAATGCCCAGTAAATGTTAGTTAAATTTAAAGTTAGTGCATTGGTTTGGTTTCCAAAAGTGAGAAGAAATATCTTTGGCTTGTTTAAAAGATGAATAACTGATACAGTGTTTTGTCTGTGCTCATTTCTTAAAAATCTGTACCGCAAGAATGGTACCTCTGCTATAGGAAAATCTTTTTCAGTCTTTAAGCAATGTGCTGCTCTACAGACAGTTGTGCCCTGGAGCACTTCAGTTTGTTTGGAATGGAAAAAAAATAGTCCTGGTCTTGCTTTCTCTTTACCATCAACTCCACTTCTGTAGCTTTTTTTTTGTATGTTGACCTTCATGTTCAGCAGTTTACTGAACACACTGTCCTCTTCTTATATTGAGGTAGTGTTTGTATCCTGTTTTGAGGTACATTCAGAAGAAAGAACTGTGGAATATTCTATTTATGTAGCTGTATTTGTATTTATCTGTGATGTATCTGTGGCTATCATGCCATCAGCCTTTTCACAGACACTGTGGTACACAGCTGGTGATGCAAGCCATAGCCAACAGTTCTGTTTTCTCTGGGATTCTTTTGCTTTACATTTGTTTTGCCTCAGAAATTGAGGGCTAACTTTGATTCCAAGATATTGGACAATCATTTCTAGTTCCATATTTCAAAGTTTAGGAACTCTCAACTATAAATTACAGAAAATAAGACATGCTGTTGTGCAGGGCAAAGCTCAGGGCTTTCACTTGCCATCTTTGTATAATACGTGTATAAATTTAATTTTAAATGTATTGAAGATTTATACTTCTTCCTTCCCCTTCAAACTGGAATTCTACCTTTGTGTCCTGTGAAATAGTTTATTGCAACAGAGCATTATATGGGTCACTTTTGGCAGTATTAAGGGATATGGAGTACATTCTAGGGCAATATGCTGAGTGTGAGGCACGGAGAGAAATATATTAACATGGCATCATTCTGTCACTTGCAATACACTGTATTCATGTGAGCTATATCCAGTTTCTCCAGCTGGTGAATATGGTGAGACAATCAGGGATGACCAAGACCACCAGAATTCTGCAGGTGCTTCAAGAGACGGTGTCGGAGCTTCACTAGGTGGTGCTCTTCCTCCTGGGTAGGGAACGCACATCCCACAGGGGTGCTGAGAGGGATTCTCTTGAGGAAACAATGAATGCTGGTCTCGTAAAGAGGTCTTCCATGCTAGATGTTGATGTTGGTGCCACTGCCCTGGTCAAATTGTTGATCAAGTCTTTTGACAGTGGTTTTAATTAATTGATCCTTGTTCTGCGGTTTCTGGGGTGGGAAGTCTCCACTGTTGCCATGTGTTCGTCGGTCAGTCTAAACGCTGCTGTTAATTGTCTGCCCTCGTGTTACACACAGGAGGCTGCTGGGCTTAGCATTCTGTTGGCAAACTGAAAGGATGATTTTTGTGCATAAGATTCGCAATCTAAATATTAAATAAGAGGTGTCAAAGTGATTTGGGGTGACCAGTCAGAAAGGGCTGGGACTCGGTAATTTTCATTTTTCCCTCAATGCATGGAATGGTCTTTGTATCACCTTCAAAACAGTATTTGAGGATCACCAAAATAGAACTTAAATTGCTACAAATTCAGTCCTTCACATGATTTGGTCCAAATGTCAGTGATTTTATTTTTTATTTTGATCTTAGTAAGAGGAAATATGTTCCTGTATGTTCTCACTTTTCTCCCATATCCCACCTTTTTGACCTTTGCATATAATCCATATAGACATGGTAAATGGATTTTAGCTGAGTAGGCCTTGGCTGATATGAATATATTAGCATCAGTTGAAGTTACATCCATATGGTTGGTTGCATTGATGTATTTTTGTCCTATTCTTTTTCCAAGCTATCTTGATTAGTGGACAAGATGGACTGTTTCTGTGCTTATGTTAGACCTCAGAATGTTACTAGAAATGCATTGTTACTTATCCTGGGGACGCCTTTGAATGTCTCAAACCTGTAGTAGATGCAGTTGAGGGTAAAGATGCCTCCTCTTTTTTTTTTTTTTTTTTTTACGCTAGGTTCTTCCTATTTGTAGAAATAGAGGTGCAATTTTGCCTTATTTATGTGGCCCTAAGTGCAGAGTAACTGCTGTTCTCACTAAAGTTATTAAAGTTAATTCCTTAAAAAGTAGTACCACAAGCTTTCTGTGTCGGTGAAGTGCTGCTACTGAGGTTCTTATATGCTGGGGCTCTAGTAGTGGTGTACTAGAGGTGTCAATTCCAGCTTTTCTTATTTTCCACTGAAGTAGGCTACAATTGTAGAATGAATGAGACAAAACATTAAAAAAATATAATGATTTCCATTTTCCCTTCAAAGAAAATAAATTTATTGACTTTTGAATGACTTGGACCTTCTGCAAGTTAAATAAGTTTTTACAATTGATGTATCAATTGTAACATGGACTACTAATGCAGTGAATGTTATCTGACAAGTGAGAATAAAGGACATAATAGTCATTAGCCAGCATAGAAACATTTTCCTGGAGGTGGATGGTGTCTTGAGGACATAATCTGCGTTAGAACACAGTGGCAAAACAGTGGCAGATAGCATGTTATACTGGAATTCAACAGTAGCCATACTCTGTCAAGGCTACTTGTGATCAGTGCTTAGTTACATCACTGTCCTAATGTCAGATCTCAGCTGATTGCCTCTCTATAGGGCTGAAAGTGATCCTGCCGGGGGAGACTGAAAGTGTGAGAAGCTGTCTGGCTTGTGCTGCTGAGTGGTTTTGAATAAACCACTCCATATCAAGCGAGCTAAAAGGCATATAGTCACTTTGTGCATAACTCTGGATACAGATGAAAGGTGGCTATTATTTTAAGTAACATGTGAAACAGCATTTATCTTAAATTTCCCCTTTCCACTTCCCTAAAAAGAAAGATTGGAAAAACAGAAAGTCTTGATTTTTGCAGCGCTTTAAAAACTGTAAATTCCTCATGGCTGCAGAATTCTTGTAATGCTACCAGAATGCTGTTTGCTTAAGAGCAAGGAGTTAGTTTAAAATTTGGGTAGTGGAAACGTGGATATGAATAACTGTTCTTTTTGTGTTTGAAAAAATGCTGGTTATTCTCTGCTTCTCCCATTTTCAATTTGGAGATAATTCAGGTGAATTATGAAGGCACACTGATGATAAGATTAATTTTGTTTTGAAGATTTTATAGTGTAGCAATGGCAGTTTTGCAATAACCATTATTTCCTTATTTTTTGACACACCTTTTTCCAGTTGTTTTTCACAATATCACTGTGCTTTATTACAGATCAAAACTTCGATGAAGTGATTTTGTTTCCCTTTTGAATTAGGTTTCATGAGCCAGGTAAACTTTGTCTGTCTCCTAGTGGAGTGTAAGTGGAGACACAGTGGCGAAATCTGCACATGGTGTGCTGATAATATACTGCCTAGAGTAATTTCTTCTATTCCTTTACCTGCTTCTAATTCTTCAGTAAGTGATGACAGAGGAAAGGAGATGTACATGACCTACAGTACAGGCCCATCTGTGAAGACCAGATGGCATATTTAACAAATTTTCCAATGATTTGGTTATTTTCCCTTCCATTTCCTGTAAATTGTCTAGGGGAAACTAGTGTGTTGAAAGAAGTAAGAATGATGGAAGTGCTGACCTTTATTGACAGAATGACATTTTATGCTTTATAACCACTGCATCCTGATCTCACTCTTACGTCTGTAAGTGCTGTGTTCAAGTGCTTGTGTTTCTATGGAAGCCGAACACATGGGGTGGCTTTTTTGTGTGTTTTGTTTTGATTTGTTTTAAATTCATGCCACTAAAAACCTAGAGGATACTTTTAACTGATGTGTGGAGCCATGTTTGTGAGATTTTGCTTTTCAGGAATTTAAAGCTAGTCAGAACACTGAATAGGTGTCATGGAGAATGTAACTCAAGGAACATTGATCCACGCTCTAGTTACTCCAAGGCTTAATTTTTGTAAGACATATTTTAATTATATCTTTCAGCAGTATATCCTAACATTCATGATGCTGAAGCAGGCTTTCAATTTACATTTGTATGGAAAGAGTGAGTCTAATATGGATAGTGATGATTTGAAAGAACCTATGCACAGTATTCCCATGAAACATGATTATACCTGCAAATCAAGTGGCTTATTTGTTTCTTTTGCTTGGGAGTTGTGGTTGGTTTGTGGTTTTTTGGTGGCGTATTTTTGTTTGCTTGTTTGTTTTCACTAACATTGATATTATTGACTACTGTGAGATTGCCAGCAGGATGCAATTCCCCAAACTGTGTGTGTGCATGTGTACCCATGTAGGGTATTCTGGTGTTTTAGTTTTGCCTAAGTTGTGCTCAGAATGATTAGCTTTGCTAATGATATAAAAGATTTTCCTCACTTTGGATTAGTGTCCAGTTTCTTTTTCACTTTTCATAAACTTAGAGCATTAAAAACACCTTACTATGTCACTTTTAAAATCCACGTTGCTAAACCAATATATTTGTCAAAAACATCTTTACCTCTCAGAAGCTGTGAGTTTTTTTGATTATAAATGGCACCTTAATGATCAAAAACAATAAAATCAGTATACCATTAAATTGTTTTTTGTAGAATGTTGCTGCATGCTGATGAGGTTAAGTCATGGTCCCAGACACTGCATGATTTTGAGTCTGATCGTATGCTGGGTTTAGTGCAGTTTCTGGCTGTGTCCGAGTGATATACAGAACAAATTACAGTTTGAGACTAACCAAGATTTTCCTTCTGCGATCACAGAAACTTTTATGAGCCATCCAACATCTTTTTTTGCAACTTTAGCTCTATTTTCAGTGCTTCAATTCAGTATAGAAATCTAATAAATCCTTTAATTTGCATGATTTTATTGCACTGAAATTTAAACCACATTCCCTGAGCAAGGGTCCAAATTAAACACCACATACATAGTTGATGTAGACTAAAGAAATGCAGCTTATATAGAGAGGCAAGATTTATTTCTTAGTCTAATTAAAGTATTAGCATCCTAATCAGAGTTTTTATTTGTCCCGTTATAATATTTTACACTGATAGACTCTCAAATCTCTATCCCTAATTATCCTATTATTGTTAATTTCAGAAAGTTATAGAGCTAAAACTTAAACATGAGTGGTTTAGTACCTATTTCTTTCTCTGGTGTTAGGTTCTTTAGGGCCCTAGGGTCAATAATGCCAAGTTGTCTTCTAGAAGGATGGTGAAGCATCTGCATCCTGATAGAAAGAGTATAATGTTGATGTTGACTATTTCTTCCTCATAGCTCTTGGATCTGCTTGTATTTCTTGTTTTGTGTTTCCTAACATGTGATTATACTGCTTGCTCTTTGTTTGTTGCTTCTCAAAATCTATTTTCTATCTGAGTCTTACTATATAGGTCTTGTTTTACCCAGCTACTAAGTCTGCATTTCTTCACCTTGAATCTGACGATATATGATTTGTGTTTTTAACCCTGGAGCCCAGGTGTCAGCTTATACCATTACCAGCAAAAATGTCTGCTATCATATACTGCTTGAACTTTTGGGGGTTTCTGTAAAAATACCCCTACATTTCTTTAACAACATTCAAGCTTCTTTAACATGAGTAATAATTTATTAGGACATTCTTGTCATCCCCTTGTATTAGGGTGACTGAATTGTTTACTGCACAAAAACAATGATCCAAAAGAAAATCTGTGTATTTACTGATACATGTAGCTATAATGTTTTGGTAATTGCTCACTGTTAATTTTGTTGGTTTCGTACTAAAAATCCCTTATAACTGTTTTCACAAAAGAAGACTAATCTGGTTTTAAATACAGTGGCCGTTAAAGGTTCTAATTTTTTGCTTTTTCTAAAGTAATGAGAGAGCTACAGGGATTGTCTTTAAATCTTGGATCTGTGTCTACAATCTTGGATCTCAGTCTACAATCTGTGGACCAGAACACACCATTTACACATTACCAGTAAAACAGAGGTAAATATAACTTGTCAAATTCATAGCTGCTATCCAAAAATAGTCACTTGTGCAGAGTTAGACTCTCAGTGAGTGTAATCTAAGAGGCCCTATTAAAAACCATGACCTTTAGCAAACAAGCAATTATTACCCGTTTCCACTCAAGTCTGATGCCTGAGTTTGCAGCAGTTTGAACTTTGCAATCATCTTAAATAAATGCAGGAGAAAGATCTTATTAAATAAAAAGCAGAAGCAGAATGATTTTGGATATAATTTGGACATCCTGTTGGATTAATGACATTTACAGTATTAATCAGAGACCCTGAAAATCAGTTTTGATGCCCAGAATAATCGAAGCATCTCAGCTGACAGTGTTGATGCTCTTGAATTTTATATACATGGAAGGCAGTGTATTTGCATATAACTTTTCTTTTTTTCCAAGTGCACTCTGTCATCATTGACTACTTTTAAGAAAGTCTAAGAATTCCATTTTCATTGTAAGGGTACAAAAATGTGTGTTTTCTTTTTATATTAATCAAACAATATTGCTGTGGAAGCTGCAACTCAGTAAATCAATTAACAATTGCAAGTGATATTTATAGAAGCTCTGTTGGAACCATATGTCTTCTTAACCACTGCAGCCAATGACTTCTGTTTGTTACTTTTTAAGCAAGAAAATCTCTCTGAGCTTATTTTAATAATAGTCTACAAGGCCCTTTTTCAGTTTTGGCTGTTCATATTTTTTCCTATCTTGAAGTGCTCACCAGACATTGTAGTTCAGATGAACAGAGTCTTTGATTGTCAGTGCTTCACTATTATGGCAAGAGAAAATGCCTTTTATCTCACAGCCTGAAAAATTGATTTTTTCCTGCAGGGTACTGTTGGATCTTACAGCTTAAAAGTGCTCCAGTAATGTCCCAGATATATTTCCACTTACTGTTCCTTAAATGGAATTTGCAGTTTCTGAATTTTACCTATTTTGGAGCCTCTTTGAAAGAAATTAGACTTTTTTAATGCACAAAAAGGTGAGGAGAATGTTCTATACATTATTTCATTACTAACTTTAACCATACTCCCTCAAAGGAGATACGCTTATTTTCTTTCACTTCTGAAATATTTCGAATTCCAGTTTTAAAACAAAGTTACAAGGTTGCACAAAGTTTTGAATTTGTTTCTATTACTTTAGTTAATTTTTAAAATGTTTTTATTTTAGAGGAATGATTGGGTGATTGAAAACTAAGCTGTACACTTGTGATTTTGCTTTGAAATACGTACTCTTGTCAGTGCAGGTGTTCTAAAAAATGATGAGATTTTTGTAAGCACAAATTGGGTGAATTCATGATAAACAGCATGAACCCTCCCCCCTAACCTGGGTAATATAATAATCTCATTTTATTACATGGAATTAATGTGCTTGGAGAAGGACATGTTTAAGGAAATAAATCGCCAAAAGAGCACTGGCTTTTCTTACTCTGATTTGATTCATCAAAGATATGACATTGTTACTGTTTTTTTCAGTTACTGTTACGATCTTGACTGCTAATCTGTTTGAGGAGGCTCTTAAGTTTCAAGCTTGCATTTTCTGTCTCCTGTCTCTGCATGACCACTTGCGCTCACCATTTCAATCTTTGATCATCATAAACTTTGAAATGCTGAAATACTACCTGTAGATACTTGCTGGAACAAGTTTTTCTGTAACTCTGTTGGTGACTGATTACTTAATGCACAGGCTAATGTATGCTTTTGAAAGAGATCTACTATTTTAGTATCCCAGTTACAGAATTAAAAACAAAAATAATAATGGCAGCATAAACCACAAGATCCTGATTGAGTGGTCAAATTTTAACTCAAACAGAAAATGGCACTATACTTTTAGGGAGTATTCTGAACCACAGCTGGTAGAAAATAATAAAACATTTTTCTGACTGCATACCCATGACTATGTGAAATTTGACAAATATGAATAACATTGCATAGGTCAGAGTAAGTTAGGTGACCTTTAAATGTCCCTTCCAACCTAAACTATTCTTGTATTCCATGAAGTCGTTGGAAGGTGGGTTTCTTTGTAGGGGGTGGAGTGGTGTTTTTTCAGTGTGGTTTTTTTGGTTGGTTATTTTTTGTGGTTTGTTTGGGTTTTTTACTGTTGTTTTAGTATCAACACTGGTTCTCTAAGTCTTCGCAGGAGACAGACTGTTGCTGAGCATTTATGTTGCCAAAATGGTGAGGCGGATCTATTCATTAGTAGGACTACACAGCTATGTATTTTTAGAACCTTCCTGTAGTTCAGTGAAGGCAAACTGTGTGATTTGTCTTTGACACAACCACTAACAGATACAGTTTCCCATGCTGCTGAACTGACTTTCATCATGATCTGGTTTTTTACCTCCTCTTGCACTGCAGAATGTTTGGCTTAGAAGCAAAACACTTGGCAAGGTTTGCTAGTTGAAGAATACAGGCCTTTATGCTGGTGGGTACAAGAGCTAGAGGTATGAATTTGGAGGTTCCTAAGTTTCCTTCTGAATCAATTTCTATATTCAAGGAGAGACAGATTTTGTTGTTGTTTTGCTTGTTTGTTTCCCTGTGCAGGGCCCATCATCCCACTGCCTAACTATAATAAAATCTCTTCCTTTTTTCCCCAAGTGTTAATTGTCTGTGTTTTATAAAGTAGATGATACACATTATTGTTGCCCTGATTTTTCAGCCTTCTGTGTGTCTCACAGTTCATAGTTCTTAGGTTGTTTCTCACACACAGGTGTTATAAATAGAAGCAATGTTTTCCTTTAGTCTAGGTAGTTTACATTCTTGTTTTAGAAATATGGACAGCTAATAGACAGTTGATTTCACCAATGGGATGGGGAGAGGTGTCAACCTTCTCCCCCAGTCCCTGGCCTTTGTAAAAATACGATAAAAGTAAAGTCAGATTTTTGTAATAAATAGTTCATACCTTCTCTCCAGAGTGTGTATGTGTGTGTGTGTTTGTGTGTCTAACAACAACACATTATAACGGAACTAGTATTTTAAACTTGACTTTTTAAAGCTATTTTAATTAAATAGTGCTTTGTTTATTGGATATAAATCCAATTTTGTTGATAATGAGTTTCATTAATGTTGCTTTGCATATCGAAGCATTTGTTTGATGACTTTCTTGCAGGTGTACTAACTGACATTAAATTAGTGGTTGATATCATTCTAATTTATCAGTGTTCTCATCTTAGGCTGCATTGTATTTATATTTAACTACCTGCTTTACCACTGATAAGTATCTGTTGGCTCACCTACCTGCCTGCACATTACTGTATTGATCTCTCTTCTTATCTTGCATTTTGTACTCTTGTACTTGAGTCAATTTATTCCAAGGACACAGAGTACTTTTCAAGTCATTTAAACACACAGCAGGAAGATTATCCAGGTGATAGTTTTATCATTGATTTTTATAAAAGGACTGTTGTTCTTTATTCTGAGCTGGTACCTAAGCCCTCCACAGCTGCTCCCTCTCACTTCTCCCTTATGAGGTTGGGGAGAGAATCAAAAGCGTAAAACTGAGAAAGCTAGTGGGTTGATATAAAGACAGTTTACAGGGCAAGCAAAAGCTGTGTGCACAAGCAAAGCAAACCAAGTAATTTATTTGCCCCTTCCCATGGACAGGCAGGTGTTCAGCCATTCTCAGGAAAGCAGGGCTCCATTATGCACAATGGTGACTCAGGAAGAATAACACCATCACTCTGAATATCCCCTGCTCCTTTTTGCAGCTTTATGTGCTGAACATGATGCTGAATACTCGAGACTATCCCTTGGGTCAGCTGTCCTGGCCCTGTCCCCTCCCAATTTCTTGTGCGCTCCCAGCACACTTGTAGGTGGGCTGGGGTGAGAAGCAGTAAAGGCCTTGATGCTGTGCTTGTGCTGCTTGGCAATAAATGAAACCTCCCTGTGTTACCAACATTGTTATCATCACAAATCTAAAATATAGCTCCATACCAGCTGCTTTGAATTGTAGTTTAGTGTACAGTTGCTCCCATGTACTTCCAGGGTTCCACAGCTATGAGGTGTGGGTTTTATTGCTGGAGGACTGATGGTATTGTTTTGCAAGCTTGGAAACAGTCCTTCAGCAAACTTGCCTGCATTGCACCAGGAGCCAAGAAGAGGATAAAATGCTTTTTAATTGGATGATTTAATGAGCATGCCAAGAGATAACTTAAAACTTAATTTTTTTGCGAAGCTACTGAAAAAGTTTTGTATGGTGTTAAGTGGCTAAATTTTTTGTCATCTCATCACCTTCCCATGAAATGTAAAGCCCATAACACCACTGATATTTTGGTGCGTCTTAACATCCAAAGCATAATGCTCTTGTTGTTGGTTGTTATCCTTCTTCCCAGTGCTTAATTTTCCTGCTTTTTTTATCTTGTTCCTTCTTACCATATTCTGAATAGGTAAACTCTGTCTCAGTTTCTTAGTATGTGAGTAGGGTCCTTCTAAATAGACAGTTATGCAAAAATAACATACTCTCAGGACTATATTCTCTCCTTGTGTGCATTTGCAGAACTGGGAAACAGATCACCTTTTTAAAAAGTAAAAATGGCTGCAGCCACAAAGAGGCTAATTTTAGTTACTGTTGCCGATTTTGTGTGCATATGTGTGTCTCCACATAACTGTGAATTAGTACAAATTTGATGACTCTTCCTTTCTCTGCTTAACATTTTCTCAAACAGGCTGTGTTTAACAGCTTCCTCCTTCTGGTTATTCATGGGAGTGGATGAAGTGACTGGTTAAGCATCTGTACCCTGCAAATTTGGTGTTTGAATACATGTGTAATGAACGGTCTTGTCTGCTTGGTGAAGTGAGGTGCTCCAGCCAAAGCTTGTTTTCGGCCAACAGGGTTGCATTTGCATAAACTGGTGGAAGATCATTAGCAGCTTCTTTTACCATTTCCTCATCAGTTCCTGGTTAACACAAGAAAAAGTCTTCCAGGGCTCCACAATAATTGTTTGTCCACGGTCATAACAAAAGATTCCTTGTATAGAACCTTCTCTTCTCTAAAATATTAAGCTGTTTTCAAGTGTATTGAAGTAACAAACCTCCCACACACTCTCTCTAAATATACATTATATCCAAAACATGCCAAGATGATAGGAAAAGCTGTGACCAGTTATTTTCTTATAAAATGAAACTTTTCTGTAGATAACTCTCCTAATTGATCTTCTCTTAAAGAAGGCAAACATTAATTTATTGTCTATTTGATTAGTTAATATTCTTTTGCAGAATATCTCATGATTATCTTTGTCTTGAGGAGCCCATTTGTGTCTTCTCCAGCTGACAGAACTGTCCCTGGTACCCATCCTGTTGAAAACACTTTAAAGAGTGCTGCAGCATTCTCTATAATGCAGATTATTCATTGTTGTTTATCTTCTGGTACATTTTCTACTTTGCACTAAAATGGTGGAAAATTTTGGTTGGCTTAATCCCTGGGTGTTTTATATTGGTGAAATGATATTTGGGCAAAATAATGCCAACTCTTTCATAGGCTAAGTTTCCTGCTATATTCCTGTTTTGTACAAAGAAGTATGAGGTTTCTGTGCTGTCACAGTGCTTCTGATGAGTTAGCTTCCAGCATTGCTGGAATTCCATCCATGGAATTCAGGCCTAAGGGGTGCACATCACTTTTTAATCTATGCTCTACTTAGGGAGGCTGTGTGGATATGATGTTAAAACTCTTCACTTGCAACACCCATCATGTTTTCCTCTTATCCATTAAAAGTACTCTGCCTCACATACACCCCATGATAGACACTTTTTAAGTCCAAGCTTTTTGCAATTGGAGTTCTCCTATCCCCATGGCACCTTTGCTTTAGAGGTACAGTCTCTGTTCTAGGTTGATAATGAATGCTCTAATTAGTTGGTAAGATAAAAACATGTTTTCTGAATTTATATAGATATGCCATGGAGCACTGAATTTTTAAAAAAATCAAAAGAAGATTGTATAAACAGCTCTGAAATTTAATCTCTTGGCCAAGTCATATGCACTACACTAAATACATATTAAGGATAAGCTGTTTCTACTTTTAGAACAAACATTAAATGGCAGATGCCCATAATTCTAATACCAGATGCCTCTGATGGTAAGGATTTGTGACCTAAATACTCCTGAACAATTTCTTCCCTAAATGCACATTCACAACGGCACATGACTTAACTGATCTAGGTAACTGGAGAAGCCTTTATTTCTGTTCATGTTAGGAAACATACATTGGCCGGCTAACCTTGATACCATTCTGTTTGCATAGAACAGAGGAGATAAAAGTGCAGAAGGTATGGAGTTACTCTGTTTAGTGAAATCAGTTAAAACACTGACTCCAACATGGAAGCCTGTAGACCAATGTTTTAATTGGAACCTGAGAGTGCTAGAGAGAAGTATATTGCTTACCTTCTCCTTAAGAGGAACTTTTGGGTATTTTTGAGTTACTTACACTGAAAGGGCTTATAACAATGCTGATGTATGCTAAAAGGTAAGATTCCTTGGAGGAGAGAAATGTTTGTGAAGACAGAGTGGATGGGAGAGGCCTGTTTTTTTTTTTCTTTTACAAGCCTTAGAAGTTCTAGGTTTGCTGCAGAATTAATTAGAGGAAGTTCTTTTATACTTTGTTATATACAAGGTCAGATTAGATTGCCATAATGGTCTCTTGGAGCTTTGTATTAAAACAGACGCAGTTTAACCCCAGCTAGCAACTAAATAGCAGACAGGTGCTCACTCACTCCTCTGCCTTCTGGGTGGGGAGGAGAATCTGAATAACAAAAGGTATAATTTGATAATAAGATCAGTTTAGTCACTGAACCAAACAAAAATATACTCATAATACTACTAATAACAATAGTGATAATAATAATGAGGAGGAGAGAGAAAGGAAGGAATAAAACCCAAGGCAGACAAGTGCTGCACAATGCAATTGCTCACCACCCACTGACCAATGCTCAGCCCCCCGAACAGTGATCAGCTCCTCTTGATCAACTCCCCACTTTCTACTCTGAGCATGGTGTTCCATTCCAGTATGGAATATCCCTTTGGCCAGGTCAGGTCAGCTGCCCTCAGGATGCTCCCTCCCAGGTTCTTGTGCGCCTGCTCCCTGGCAGAGCATGGCAAACTAGAAAGCCCTTCACTTAGGGTAAGACCTGCTCCACAACATCAAATGCATCAGTGTCGTACCAACAGTATTCTCATGCTAAATACAAACCATGGCACTGCACCAGCTACTAGGAAGAAAGTGAAATCTATCCCAGACAAAAACAAGACAAACAGTCAAAGGAAATTATGCTTTCCTATGAAATTCTAAATCTAGGTTACCTAAGCTACTGACGGTTGCTTTTATTTCAGAATGACTTAGCAGCTTTGCCAGTAAAATATCCTTATTCTTATTCTTATATTTATTTATTAAACAGAAGTTATTATTTTCTGAAAGTTCTTTCTTTTCCCTGTCTGGAGCTGTATGTGCCTGCAAACGTCACTTTGAGACACAATCCAAGAGATCTCAATCTGTGGTGGATTCTAGTATTGTTTTAAAGCCCAGCGATAATCAGCTTTAGCTGGTGAAATTGCTGTGCACTTGTCACTGGCCATTGTGCCCCAAACTTTGGGTGAAGGGGCACTTATCTACCTTCCACTGCTGGTTGCCCTTGCGATTTTTTTTAAATGAACAAAATCTGCTGTAAATTAACGCTGAATTGAAAAAAATTAATATCCACCTATTCATCTGGATCCTAACTGACAGGGTAAGTTTTGTGTGCATCTCCAGTCTCCTTTAAAGTGAAGGAAAAAAGACTTGTTTTCCCTTATAAAAATGTTTCTCCTGGGCTAGTGGTTGAATATTTTGTCACAGATATCATCCAGTCTAAAGTTTCATCATGGAGAACTATTTTAAATATTTATCCTCATAATCTCCCCCACCCTTTTTTTCCCTTCTCTTTTAATTCTCCCAGGAAGAATGTGTTTGTATTTTATTTTATATATATATATATATATATATATATACATACATCCACACACACTTATATATACACCAGATTAGTTAAACATAGACTAAGCAATGTCCTTGCTATATGGTTAACGTCTCTTTGTGTATATTTTGTCTTTTGAGGTTGAAATTGGTCCTTGAATCTAAATGTTTCTAATGATCTCTTTTTTAAATCCTCCTAAACAATTGCTCTCTGATTTGTTGTTTCTCTTACCTTCTTTCAAGTGTTTTCATCTTCTCTGTGTTTTTTTTTTTTCTTTTCCCATCAATTCTATTTGTCCCATTCATACTGCCAGGCCATTCAGGAATGATGTGTGGAAATGCTTTGTTGGAAATGTTCCGATTTTGCCCATGGATTAACCTAGAAATATTAAACTGTGATGCTTTTGTTGGGGTTTATTTACTGTGCCTTTCAACAGATCAAATAGAAATTTGATCTGTAATTATTAAACCTTACGTCCTAATTCTATTTATTTAATGGATGTTCATATGAAAAATTGGAGTTCACAGAAGAGAGAAATTACTGATATTCCATATTGAATCAGAGTTGTAATGGAAGTTCTAACCAAAGGCAATTTTTTTTTTAAAAGAATATGAACTGTAGAAGGAAACCATAATGAATAGGTAACCTTCTTAATAGAGTTGATATTATCACCGAATATGTTTTGTACTCTTAAATTATTTGATATTTGAATTTATGTGTCATTTTTAGAGAATAAGAATGCAATGTAGATGAAACTGCAGTTGGTGGAACTTGAGCAGAAACTTCTACATTTATTACTTATTAAATTACTTTCTAAAGATATCTCAATACAGAGAAATGTGACTGAAGCAAATTAATTTGAAACATCTGTTGATTTGTGGAAAGTACTTTNAATCTCCCCCACCCTTTTTTTCCCTTCTCTTTTAATTCTCCCAGGAAGAATGTGTTTGTATTTTATTTTATATATATATATATATATATATATATACATACATCCACACACACTTATATATACACCANCATTCATACTGCCAGGCCATTCAGGAATGACGTGTGGAAATGCTTTGTTGGAAATGTTCCGATTTTGCCCATGGATTAACCTAGAAATATTAAACTGTGATGCTTTTGTTGGGGTTTATTTACTGTGCCTTTCAACAGATCAAATAGAAATTTGATCTGTAATTATTAAACCTTACGTCCTAATTCTATTTATTTAATGGATGTTCATATGAAAAATTGGAGTTCACAGAAGAGAGAAATTACTGATATTCCATATTGAATCAGAGTTGTAATGGAAGTTCTAACCAAAGGCAATTTTTTTTTTAAAAGAATATGAACTGTAGAAGGAAACCATAATGAATAGGTAACCTTCTTAATAGAGTTGATATTATCACCGAATATGTTTTGTACTCTTAAATTATTTGATATTTGAATTTATGTGTCATTTTTAGAGAATAAGAATGCAATGTAGATGAAACTGCAGTTGGTGGAACTTGAGCAGAAACTTCTACATTTATTACTTATTAAATTACTTTCTAAAGATATCTCAATACAGAGAAATGTGACTGAAGCAAATTAATTTGAAACATCTGTTGATTTGTGGAAAGTACTTTCCTTCTTTTTGCCTTCTTCTACTTGTGTATTCCAAACCAAACAATGCTAGAGTGCCAAAGACAACTTAGCTGCTGTGGTGGAAAAAAAAGAAAATACTGGTAAATCTCAATGTGAAATAACAATAAAACATCATGTTCTGGTCTAGTAACAAGGTAAATTAACTCCCTTCTATTTGTCGCTTCTAATGGTACAGACGGGGAAAAAATCATTTAGAGTGGTAGAAAGCAATAAAAATGGACAGTCTGTATTGCAGTCTGTAGGCAATCAAACAGTTCTGTTACTAAAACCTTGGTCAATCGAATAATTTTGTTACTAAAACTGCAATCTAAGTTATTTCTGTGACTCAGAAGGCAATGATGCTTCATGATGCGAAGGAAAAATTCTCCTCCATCTTTGATGCTAGCATATAACCCCTAAATTTGACTGTATTACTTGGAGAATGTTCTTTTGAACATTGAAATACACCTAATTGGTTGGACAATAAGTTTGGGTTTTTTTTTTTTTTTCCTTTTTGGTGAGGACAGGGATTTATAGTAAGTTTTGTTACTATACAGGAGAAGTTACAGCAGGAGAAGTTAACTTATCCCCAACACATGTCCTGATGAAATCAGTGACCAATGGCAATGCTTCTTGTAGAAACAGTGAATCTTTGGAGAATTTTATCAAGATGGAAGACAAGGGTTGGAGGTATCCAGTTCCAATCTCAGATACTCAACAGGACAAGAAATTTCCAGTATGTTTACTTTGAATTTTAGTGAAGTAGCACCTATCCTCAAAAGCACTGCAATGTAGTTTTCAGCATAAATACCCTTTAGAAAAAGGTCAGTGTGAGAGTTGTATGATAGGGACAGGATTATGATAAACTGATCTTCATGATATGGCATATCAACATCTATGTCTGCGAGGCAGAGAGTACTTATTGCACACTACGATGTTTGAATTGACTATCAACTGCCCATGGAACATTCTAATGTACAGCAATACCTCTGCTATGAATTCATCTTTTTACAAGTTCAGGATACAAAATTTTTACAAAGATCGATGAGCAAACAGAAAGAGGTGTATGATGTATGCATCCTTTCAGACCTTCCTTCACTGTACCACAGAGCTGATATAGAATAGTCTGCAGTATGTAAAAGAACAGAATTTTGCCTTGAAAGATGGGTTTGGCTTGCACAGTATTTTTAAGAATGAGTTTATACAGTTCATTACTTGTTAAGATGGAAAGGTGAGAAATGCGGCTAGCTCTTTCATTGCATTTCTAGCTAACCTGGGAGAGTGTTGTCTAGACCATCCTGGACAATAGGATATTTTTCAATAGTGTAGGTTTACACTAGTGCAACAGCAGGTGGGCACACACTGATCTGGCTGGTTTTGGAATCATGTGTACATACACAAATATTACTTTTTAAAATTTATATAAAAGGCTGAGTGATGTTATAATAGATTTGAGAACACTTATTATTGCGAACAATCATGCCTTGAGAGAAATGCCGAATATCTTTTCCAGAAAACGTGATGGTGAACAGGCAAATGAATCTCTATTGACCTGCATGGATGTAGCTGCTATAATCATGTCTAGGAACAAGTTCTGTTACGCATTTATCTGTGTGGAGTATAGGGGATGGAATAAAAGCAATGGAGGCATGCATATGGAAATTCTGTTCCTATTAGTGTAGCAGATAAGGAAGAATTTAGAATTATGGTATGCTGTAACTGACATTGCTTGTGAGAATCTGTGAAATTTACTTGGTGTTCACTGATGAAATATTTGTGCTTATAATATCACATTTCTCATCCTTCCTATAATTCTCATTTCCCGTGAGAATTCCATGAATTTTATGTGTGAGGGGGAAAAAAAGAAAAGCTTTATGCTAGAAGCTGTTTTATCAAATCTTAGCAATCTGGACATACATGAGTCTGTGAATCTTGAGATGGGAGGCACCCACAGGTGCTCAGGGAGCTGGTTGGTGTTGTTGAGTTGTAATTGAGTGTGAGGCCACTCAATTATTTTTGAAAGGTTGTGGTGACTGGAAAAGGCACTTGAAAACTGCAAGAAAGCAGTTACTGCTATCTTCAAGTAAAGTAAGGAGGACTCAGGGGACTACAGGCAAGTCGACCTTGAACTCTGGAATAGTGAACGAACAAGCAGTATTGGAAAACCTTTCCAGGCACATGGAAGGCAGGAAGATCATCAGGTGTAGTCAACATGAATAAAACAAGGGAAAGTCCTGCTTGACTAACTTGATAAACTTCTATACTGAGTTGACCAGGTTCCTAGACTAGGGTGGAACGGTGGTGTTATCCACCCTGACTTCAGTAATGCTTTTGATGGTGTCTCCCATAAGATCTTCATAGAGAAGCTGATGTAGGATGAGCACACAGTGAGGTTGACTGAATAATTGAATGGCCAGGACCAGACGGTGTTGATCAGTAGTACAAAACCTAGTTGGAGGCCAGTAGCTGGTGGTATGTCAGGGAGGATTTTAGAGTCCTATGTTTAACATCTTCATTAATGGTCTGACTGATGGGGCAGAGTACCTCCTCAGCAAATTTGCTGATAACACAAAACAGAGGGGTGGCTGATACACCAGAAGATTGTGCTGCCATCTAAAGGGACCTCAGCAGGCTGGAGAAATGGGCTGACAAGGACCTCATGTAGCTGTGGCTGTAAAGTTGTTCCTAGTGTTTGTTGATTTTATAACAAAAAATGCAATAAAAGTGCTAAGCGCTGTGCAAAGTTAAGCATTGATTTATACCATTTCCTATGCAGTGGTAAACATGGGAAACATACAAACTCATTCGTCAGTCAAAAGCCCTAGACCTTATATCTCTCCTTCCACTTCCCATCCTACTGCCAAGTCTGCTTTCTTTCATGAGAGGCTGAATATGATGTGGTACTTACTTTAAATTATTTCCTAAATAACTCTGTTGCTATGGCAGCAACTGCTGCTGCTGGAATTTAGATGCAGAGCACTCCAGTCAGGAGATTTACAGAAAAGTAATTTAAAATGGTCAAGTTTGTCAGCATTTTTGTAGCCCACCCACAAAGCAGTTCATTATGCATCTCTTTGCTAGAAACCAGATGATCTGTTATGACAGGCACGGTTAGCAATATAATAAAAGAGAAAGAAAGGCCCAAGCTATCTAGTGTAGGGTCTTGGTTAATTTTTTAGTTCTTCCAGAATTTAGTTTGCTATTGTGTAGGAACAAGATCTCAGTATGATCAAATGATTAAGTGCAATGGCATTTTATGATTTTGCTTACAAAATAAGGCTAAGCTCTTTGAAAAAAAAGGTTTTAGATTTTTTTTTTTAAAGGAAGACTATATCAGTATACTACTTGCTGAAACACTCTGACATTGCTTTTGAAAGTGTTGTAGGACTTCTAACCTTGTACCCTGACACCTGCTTTCAAAGGTGAAGCCCAAGCATTGCCATGTTTACTTGCTCTGCAGGAGTGGTTTTATATGTCAACTGAAGAGAATATGAATAGCTGGAAGGGCTGGGCTTGTATTCCTCCTTAAACTTTGTGATGAGATTGTAGCCTTTTCCTGAGTAGTAGTAGTGAGTGTTGTAATTTTGACCGTATGAGAATTAAGTTTGCACAACAGCACTGAAAGTTCATGACAAAATGATGAAGTGAAGATCTGTTGGTTAAAAAGTTTATGTCATCCCTAACACTTAACATTTATTTGCCTTTTGTTCAATAATTTTCACTTTCTGAGGCCTTTACTCAGTAATCAATTTACCCTGCAGCCTTATCTATGGGGGACATCTTTTTTTGTTCTGTGGATATGATGCAATGCCATATGGTATATAGTACATACATGGAATTAATTTGTTGATAACTGTAGTGGCACAGGAAAGAAAGATGAGCTGTCTTAGTCCATTCCATGTGACCAAAAGCTTTTCCCATTCTGAGGCAACATTGTTGCTCAAATGGCACACGTTGCCAATCAGTAAGCATTTCTCTGTTCCTATAGTCCATATAGAAACTTCCTAAGAATGGAGTCTAGAAGTTGAGAAGCCATGCAAGCCAAGAAGTGGTGCTGAGCTATGAAGAAAATCAGCCTCCCTTAGCAGTTGATTAAGGTATCAATCTGCTTTCTCCCCAAGTGGCTTCAAAGCCCCTGTTATCTTACCTAAAGCAAATAATGCCTTTCATTGCAGTAAAACATGAGTTAACAACAGATATGTAATTTTTTCCTGGTTTAAGTGGTTTATAGGCCCTTTTTGTATGGGTGTATAAAATAAAAATAAAGGTTATACTCTTCAAGGAGGAAGTAAATGTTCCTTTATTTTTTGCTGTGATACATAAGGCTAGAGCAAATGAATGTAGGTCACTTCTATCCATTTCACTTATCCTTTAATCAATTCTTATTTTAAACATAAGAAAAACTCTATTTCACAATCCTTGGAATGAAAATCAACTTGAAAAGCCAACAGATTTTCTTTTGAAGTTTTATTACAGATATTACATTGGGATAATTTGAAATTAAATTTGGCTTAAAATGGAAAGTCAAAGTACATATGACAAATATCTCCTGGTTTAGGTGTATTCTGGAAAATAAAAATCACCTAATTCAAACAGCATTGGGAAATTGCATGGCATATACTAAGATTCCTGAGAGAGTTCAGGCATCCTTCCTTCCTGCCTTCTTGCCTTCCTGCCTTCCTTCCCGCTTTCCTTCCTGCCTTCCTTCCTGCCTGCCTTTCTCTCTCCCTCCTTCCCTCCCTCATTCCCTGCTTCCCTCCCTTCCTCCCTCCTTCCCTCTTTCATGGTTCTTTTAAGAATGGGATTAAGGTGTGTTTTATATGTTTCTGGAAATAAATGCAACCAAGTGACAACACTGCATTCACACTGGCTGTCAAGATAGCTGGTTATGAACATTTGATCTAACAAAACAATGTTATTTGACCTTGTCACACTCAGAATCAAGCATAATGCAAATTTATGCTCTCAGAAAAACCACTGATTACATTCTTAGATCTATGTTACAGTATGTAAAACAGAGAACTATTGAAATACAAATGAAGTATGTACAGCTTTAATTGGAGACTTTGAAGCAGGATTTGAATTTTAAAAATTAATTTTCCTGTGAAATCATTTACAACAAACATCAGTCTATCCATGAGGCTAAATGGAAAATGCAGATGAAAAATAAATGCATTCATAAACTAATTTTTTTTTTGCTACTAATATGCACAAACTACTTCCCCAAATTGAGGTGGAGCAAATATGTGCCTTAAAAAAATCTCAGGGCTTTGATTGCCACAAAGAATTTTCCTTGTATGATGACTTGCTATGCCATAAAAAGGCACAGCAAGCTCAGAGTTTCAATAATGTCTCTATTAAATCTGGAATAAAGCAAGTCATACTTTTACTTAATTAAGGAGTACCTGAAATTTGTTAAACTTCTATATAAACTGTTACAGTTTGAGAAACTCTTTGTTAAGTAAAAGTAATGAGGCAACCTACAAAGCTGACATGCCTGTATAGAAGAGAAAATGTCTTAATGTATTTTAGTTCACAAGCACTTATTTATGAGGTAATGAATTGCTGAATGAAGTAAATATAGGATGATTCTTTATTAGTTTTGCTAATCAAAATACTCTGATGACAGGATTGCATGGCTCATACAGATGCCTGCTTGCAAAAGTTAAAAGTCTTAATGAATCTCTAATTATACCCCCTTTTATTTGCTATGTATAAGAGATTCCAAAATGCTTCCCTGTGCAATCTGTCATTATACTATACCTAAAATGAAAAGGGCAAATCTGGAAGAGTCTTGGTAGGATGTGCATTTGGTGGAAGTTTTGATACCTTGTTTTGGCTGAGAATGGAAGAACAGAATGTGGGGAAATGCCATATCAAAGAGGTCACATCCTAACTCCTCAGGTCTTGGCAGTGGATCATTAGTCTTGAACAGACTTACTCTAGACTATGTAGTTGAAAGAGTAGTTTGTATAAAAACAGACTCTCAGGACTAAATGCAGCATGCACATGATTGTTTCTGTAAATTTGCAGACTTCAAAAACTCTTGACTTTTGCTATCTGCCTTCTCTTTTAAAAATCTCTGGCTTTACTGGCTTGCTTATAGGTAGTACTTTCAAAATTCATTATCACCATCATTAAATCTCTTGGAAAAAGTGCTCAATGCATGGCTGAAGATGGGTGCTGAGATTGCACCTAGGACTGATAGCACCCTGAGCAGAATTTCAGATATTTGGGGTTTTTTTTGGTGTTGTTTGTTTGTTTGTTTGTTTGTTTTCCCCCATGTCTTGTAAGTGGGATTTGTTCTCATTTTGTAAATTAATGTGTACTTTGTTACTGTAGGCATTATTATTGCTTTTTTCCTTCTAGGGGCAAAAGGGAAGCGTGAGAAAGGATAAGATTTTAATGCTAACCCCATAATGACAGTGACAGAATACTAGTTGAGCTAGAACCTCAACTAGGGTTGAAACAGGAGCCATTCTAGATGTTATTTCACCTTAATATTGAAGGAGCTTCTGATCTGACATGCCAGGTTTTACACTGTGACCAAAAAATCTGAGAAATAAAAATTTCCTAAAAGCTTGTAAATGATTGAATCTTTTGACTGTTCTGCTTGTGTAGAACTTGAATTTCTCTGCTTGGCAAGGGGCCTTATAACATGGTTTGGTAATATTTAGGGTCACTCTTCACCCTTCCTTCCCTCAAAGTACTACTTTTTAAAGATATTACCTATATCTTTTATTCTTCTTCCAGTTCAGCCAACTATAAAATTTGAGTCCCATATAAAGTAATAGTAACAACCCCTTACACTTTTCAGAGTTTTTTGGTTTTGCTTCTGGTACACATTATAGGTACTTCTGAGGAAGATTTCAAAGGCTGCCACACTATTTTTTTAAGTCATGCTAAATGGGCTCCAAAATAAAAATTCTACTCTAGGAAATAGAGCTCCAATATGTGCTACCAGTGAGACAATCTCCTATTTTCAGGTGTTATGTGTGGCAGGCTTTTGGACAACTTGATAAATTATATAACACCTGTTTTTTTACTGTTCCTGCAGGAAACTAAAGATATGCAATCTTAAATTTAAGTGCCTTGAATGTGGTAAGCTCTATGAAACTACGAGGTGGCCATTGTCATAAAACCTACTTGTTTATACTTGCCCAACTTGGAAATTCAGGGATGTGCCTCTGAATCTGGGTGGTCATCAAGATTTCCTTTAGAGGAGGCAAAGATTTTCTCTACTACTGATGGACGGAAGGAATGTAAGAAAGAGATGTTACAATTCTTAGTAAATTTAAAGCAATGATTAAAAAATAGGCTTTAACAGTAACTAGTAATTTTTGACCAGGTGCATATATCTAGCATTTTAAATACTTCTACATGGCAAGATATGCTTTTATGAAGAAGTAGTTTAATATATGTGCAATCTCTAATGTTTTTAAAACTGATTTTAAAACGAAAACAATCCCAAGAGTGTCATGCATGCTTTGCAATAATTATGTAATTACATAAATGAGACCACTGCAGAGTTTTAGTGAAATGAGTAAAATGTCCAGTGCTGCTTGTTAGGACAAAAAGTATGTTGCTGGGAAGAATATATTCCTTTGAGCATGGCACGGCTAGTGTCCTTTTCATGTAATCGAATAATCTTGCAGATTTCAAGTATCTCTAAAATTCCCTTTGAAAATAATGCAATAAAAATGTAATCAAGTTGATGATAGTAGCTGTTGTGGGAATTTGTTGGTGGTAGCTTACTAACCAGAATTCTTTTTTGTTTGTAGATTGTGTAGTTCAAGTCTCATGCTTTGCAGTAGTGTATAGTTCAGCACAAGTTGCTGCATGCTAATGAAATACATTTTTTATTGAAAAAAGCATACATTTTGAGTGTTGAGAATTAGGAGACTTCATACATTCAAAATGGCCACTTGCATCAGCACTCTTATAAACCTTTTAAGTTGAATTTTGCTGACTTCAAAGGCAGCTGTTTCTGTTGATTTTTGAAAATTACGTGTCCTTGAATGCTTTAAGGCAGAGCAGCGTTATGAGACAGAAGGCTGGAACAAAGCCACAGCACACCAGAGCAAATAGGCTAAATGCTAAATATTTTACCAAATAATCTTGGTGCTGTTTAGCTTTCTTGTCCTGAGACAAGGATTTCTTTTTCCTCTCTAATCCATTAGGTTAATGGATATAGATGGCTTCTGCTTATTTAAGGTTTTAGACACACTGTGTCCTTCTCATAACTAATCAGTTTAGAGTAAGTTTGCAGGGTACAAACCTCACAGTCCCCAAAAATGCTGAATTACATTTCTGTACTCATTAGAAGTCTGAGTAACAACATAGGGACAGTTTGTTCTGTGGTTACCCACTGCAGCCCACATAGGAAGTAACTGGTTAAAAAGAATGGTGTCTGACCTAGTCCAGAACATGCAACATTCAAAACTCCATATCAAACCAGGTTTTTAAAAACAGTTCTCAATGTCTGTGAGCTGTTTTTATGCACTAAGAGCATATACTAGATAAAAAGGTGACTTGCAGTTTCAATAAAATTTCACAATATGCCAAAACACGCATTTTCTTGGAAGAGATGGAAAAAGGGAAGGAAAAGAATGAGACTTTCTTAGGTGGTACCATGAGGGATAAAATTTGTCCTTGTATGAAATATGAATTTCCATACTTATCAAGTGTAATGGTATGTTGACGTCAAGTAACATGGCAAGCTCTCTTCAGAACATGGTGAGGATAGCAGAAAAATCTAAAGATAAGAAGTGATGCATTTCAGATAATCCTGTTTCTTCTAATAGCAGAGAGAAGCTATGATTGAACTCTTGCTTAAGCTATAGATGACCCAGTTAAAGCTTTGTTCGTAACAGAAACTGTAGCTGTAATCAAGCCTATCTATAAAATCTAATTATGTTTCAATGTTTATTTAAAATTGAAAATATGATTGTGGTTAGCTGGGGACAACATGTTACAACTTGCTACAGGCAATTTTGTTTGTGGTTGAGAATGAATGTAACCATGTAATTCTGTTTGCCTTATATTTTAACTGATTAAAAAATTGTTGTGTAAGTCTTTATGTATTTTTACCTTCTCAAAACCACTTTTTATTATCTTCCTCTATCCACAACTGTTGTTTTTTTCTATAGATATGCAAACTGTAGCTTTCTGCTGCTTGCTTTGGCTTTGCAGACAGGGATTTCATATTAGCAGGAAAATAAATGGGAGCAGAAGAAACTTCTGCTTTCCTGTAAGATAACTTACTTGTAAGGAGTTTTATTATTGTTGGTGAAGAGTGGAACACAGTGGTTGTTAAAAAGTAAAATATTTGACTTTGAAAGAGTTGATATTTGCTATTTGTAAAACAATATGTAAAAATGAACTGAAAAAGTACATGAACACTGCCTTCTAGTAAAATTAGTGGCGGAAGGGAAATGTCTATCACCCTGAAAATAGGAAATGATATCACTTGTCATTAGAATCATAGGCATGGTCATTGTTCATTCCCACTGACATTGTTAGTTTCATGGAGCAGTCTCACATATTTCTTGTATTTGCCTTTCATAGAAAGAAATGTTGTATAAGATTAAAAGTAATGGGTGTAACAACCATCTACTTATTGGAGGAAAATGTAAAAAATGGTTACATTTCTGGATCAGCCAGAAAGCTAAATTAGCCTCAAAACAATACATAGAAAATAGCACTCCTCCTTCATTTTTCACGTTACTTGTCCCTAAGTTGCATTTTCTTTAATGGAAGTTTTGTGAACCAAAGGAAGAGTCAAAGAGTGTAAAGAAGATGAGGCAACTGGAGATAGAGGAATTGATGCAGAAGGATAATAAGGTGTTCCAGCTGAACAACTGAGCAAAGAACTGTGTGTGTCCGTGTCTTCCTGCATTCGGAAGAATTTAAGTCTTAAATTAATTTTAAACAGGAGAACTCTAACCCTGATTTGTAAGTCTAATAATTTTCCTACCTCTAGCACTTTTTTTGTTGTCTGCAATAAGCTGAAAGAGTCTTGACTTGAACTACCTGATCAGGACAGATGTGAGAAATAGCACACTTTTCTTCGCCAGCAGGAGCTGATTCTGGTGGAAGCATGCCTCTCTATATTTCTTTGTGTAAAAAGTAGGTTGTTTGGCCAGGTTTTTTGGTGAGGGAGAACCCCGTTTTAAAAAATGCTGTGCTTCTGGCTTGTTCTCCAAATGACGCATGTGACTAGAAAAGGAATGAGTGATTAGAGTTCTAAGTGTGTGATGGCTACTGCAAGTGTCAAAGGACCTGGCCTACATTATGCCTCTTATCACATGGTTCAAACTCGCTTTGTTGCAGAGTTAGGGCATTCTTAAACTTATTTGCTACACTTATAGAAGTACTTACTTTCATCTGTGATTGTGATTAAAAAGAAGAAAAGAATTCTCTCCAAAGCGGTGGAGAAGAAACTAAAATTGATTTAGTGTCCACGGCCCCAGTGACTTCCCAATTTAAACTGTATGTGCTCTTTTATTCTGATATTCTTTGTTCTAATTGAATAATGTTAAAATTCTATTAAATGCAAGGGAAACAAATTTGGTAAAGGATTTAGAGCACAAGTCCTGCAAGGACTGTCTGAGGGATCCAAGGGTGTTTATCCTGGGAAAAAGGAGGCTCAGGGGAGACCTCACTGCTCTCTACAACTGCCTGAAAGAGTTCGTAGAAAGGTGGAGGTTGTTACTGGGTTCCCCCAACAAGCAGTAGGAGAAGAGAGAATGGTCTACAGTTGCACCATAGACTGAATATGGAGAAAAATTTCTTCACCTAAGGGGTTGTCAAGCATTGGAACAGGCTACCCAGGGAAGTAGTTAAGTCAAAGTTTAAATACCCCTGGAGGTATTTAAAAGGTGTGTAGAAGTGGTACTTAGGAACATGATTTAGTTGGGGACTCGGTAGTGCTGGGTTGGTGGTTGGATTTGATGATTTCAAGGTCTATTCCAACCTGAATGATTCAATGATCTGAAAAATCTTGAGATTTTATCATTAAATTGTATTATGTTTTCAAGGATTTTAGTCTTGCTTGTTACAGCTCATAGTCAGAAACAAGCCTTCTGCTCTTTAGGTAAGTACCTTTGTTTCGATAAGCACAATAAGGCAATTGTCAGTACCACCAACACCAGCAGGTCCCTCCTGTAACTGACAGAAATAACAGAATTACATTTATAGAAGAATATTTGCTGGGGACATGCTTGAGTGACAGCTCAGTAAAGATCAAACAAACTACATTTTGCGTAGTAGTTAGTGCATGGGCTTAATTGATCCCAGCTTGAACCACCACATATAACTGATACACTGCCTTTTTCCTATTGTCCCTGCTCCTTGTTTCCCTTGCCCTAAATACATAGCATTCAAATATATAAGATATAGTTTGGTATTGTCATCTCTGATTTCCACAGCTATAGTAGGTCGTAATTATTGCGAAATGGCATCCATAGCAGACCTCCAACAATCCTTGTTCCAACAGCTAGAAAATTACAAGGTGTCAGTATGGCACTTTCTGTGTAATTACATTGATACTGTAACTTATTTTTCATACTTTGAATGAGTTTGCAGATTGGTTTTTCAAGGGTGCCTAGAAGTCAAACATCAGAGTGCAGGTCTTGAGATATGCTGCTGTTACTACAGCATTTAACATTGTGTATTGTAGCATTTCAAAATGTTTTTTTAAGCTTTAATTTTTGGTTAGATTGTCCTGAAAGTGATCTATGGCAGAAATGGGTCCAATCAGCAGAGTGCAAAAGTGAACAGAATTAGCTGAGGAGAAAATTTCTGGTTTAAATTTGAAAAGATTCATGGTTATGAGCAGGAGTGCCCAATACAGCCCATTGGATTTCAGGGTAAAATGGCCTCTGTGACTGGCCAGGTTTCAGACTGATTTCTATTCTAAAATGCAAGAGTTGTTTTAATATTAACATAATATTTTTTCTTTTTCTTTCGATTCTTGGAGTTACTGGCTTTTCTGAAATATTTTCAAACAAAAGTTTTTAGCACATGTCAGGCATTTGACACCTTTAGTTCATTGGTTTATTTACTATAATTTTATAAATTAGAAAAAACTTCTTTTTATGGGAAATACTGATCTGTTTTTATAAGCAGTGCTGCACCCCATGCTCTGTTAGGCAGATTTTATCACTGAGCACTGCCCGCTGCTAGGCCGAATGGAAATGACATCTTCCCATTTTACTAAATAGGGTTCCATCTGTTGGGAACCATCAAAGCTGTAGAAATTTCTTTTGTGCCCCCCTGTGATAGTATCACAAATTCATTTTGTCATAACCTTGGCAGACTTAATAAGGAGTGCTCTCACCCCTCTGCTCTGTTAGGCAAGTTTTACTGTAGGACACAGGCAGATATCAATTTACAAAAGTAGAAGTGATGCCTGGGAGTGATTTTTTTTGGTATCTTAATTATATTTTTTCTAATTTACTGATAAGTGGATGTTGCTTTACAAATGTAGAGTTATTCTGGGTATCTCCAGCTTTGTATTGTCTCAGCTCTGGAGATAAACACTCTAGATATACCATGATACTTTTTTGCTTGCTTCCTGTACTCCTCCAGCATCTCTTCTTTGCAGACAGTAAACATTATTTTCATTTATGCAGCAGAATGCATTAAATTCATGATAAAATGGAATAATGCCTTAATAACAAGAATGTAAATCAGTAGGGATTCACTGTGGCTTTCAATGTTGTTAATGAAGTGCAACTTTTCAGGACCTCTGGACCTCTTCAGGCTCCTAATACTGTTTCTAGACTTTCATCATACTGACATCTGAAGTCAGACTTATATTTGGTTATCAACACATTCTGCTTACATATATAACACACATTGAAACTTATTTGGTTCCCCTGTGGTATCCAAATCTTCGAAATTCCTGCTAATCTGAGTCTCAACATCACTCCACTCCAAAATTGTGTACTTCACTTGGATGCGCCCTTCTGTGATTAAACTTTGTCTTCTCTAAGAAACAATGTTTCTGTTTAATATCTAAGTGAATGCTGTAGGCCTGAAGCTAATCTCTTTTTCTCCAGGGAAGGTAAAGTTCCATCTCTTCTTGAAGATGTAAAAGTTGTTTGTCCCTAATTTGATACTACAGCAAAGTAATTTTGTCATAAAATTCTGTGAGCTCAGATTTGTGTTCAAGAAGTCAAAGTCTAGAGCCCCTTAGAAGTCCATGATAGTTTGTTAATGCTGTAAAATCTAAATAACTGTGGACTTCCAGAAGATTGGTAGAATTGGTTCAGGGCTTAAACTGGCTCTAAGCTTTTATGACCCATAATGTGAACTTTATATTATGTCTAGCCCATTTGTAACTTCATTCTAGATTTTCTGATATCTTTAGATTTCTTACTGCACCTCTTAACAAAATCTCTTCTAAAGAAATGGATTGTGACTATATATTTGAAGCGACCTCTAGATTTTATCCTTGTTGAAGGCATTAGGAACTCTGCTTGAATAAATCCTTTGTTCTTTACCCTATTTTTTTTCCAGTGGAACTCTCTCAGTTTTGCATGCATAAAGTAACTTGCATGCATAAAATATGTAAAATTTGTTCCCGAATCCCTAGAATGCCTAGGAGAACACAAACTGGCATCTCTGGCTTCCCACAGTTCTTGTTGGCATGAGATCCAGAGACTGAGATTTTTTCTTTAGATTTATCCTCTATACCAAGAGCCAAGTAAACAGAGAGGTATGAATGTTCCTGTTAATGTAGAGCTGAATTTAAAGCATATGTTCTACTTTCCTAAAATTCCTTTTAGGAACTACTTTCATTTTTGACGTCCCTGAGACATCTGAGCAAACATGGTGTTCATCTACCTTGAGATCCCTGGAGAATGATGGTCACATCGCTTTAAACTGTAACTCACACTCAGGCTTGTGTTTGTTTGAAGACTGAATTCAAAGTGACTTGCAATGAGTACAAACGTCCAGTTCTTGCCAAATTTGCCTCAGTTCTCCAATCATTTTTAACACCACCTCCAACATGGTATAGAGTCAAAGTTATATTTTTTCTGCAGTCATACTAAGATTGCAGTGGGTTTGTAAGGCTCTTCTGAATTTGGCCAAGGCTGCTAAGTGGCTGCTGGCACCTGTTTGTCAGGGATTATGGCATGTTTTTTATAGTTGTTGTAAAAATTTTGAGTTGCAGTTGGGAAACAAAAAGCTTTTTTTGAAATGATGCATGTCTGAAAAAATATACGTTGTGAGAACATGCTGTGTTGAATACTGCAAACTAAGTCTTATGCATTCCCTGCAAGACAGAAAGGTCTGCAGCTGGAGTTTTTCATTGATTTCAGATTAAAATGTGAAATTGAGTTCTGTACTAAGAGTTTTGAATATGAAAATGAGTAGGGGGATGTCACGTCCTTCCTGCTGGTAAAGTTTTCAAAGGCAAATCATAATATCTAAGAGATAGAAATAACTGAGGCTTATTCTTCACATTGTCATTCTAAGAAGATGTAGGAGAGAGACTGGTTTGCCTGAAGAGCATATTTGATTAACCATAAGACAATTAATGCTGATGCTGAAGTGAAACTGAAGAATTCATAGTTCTGAGCTCTTGTTCAGGCTTTATGCAAATTCAGGCAAACATGATTTCCACAGCTTAATTGCAGTTTATGAATTTAGGTCTTATTTCCTACCAAAAAGCTACACTAGAATTATATATTTTTTTATGCTACAGAATCTCGAGTTTCTACACAGATAGTGTGGCAAAGTACAGCTGCAGAATAAAAAAAAAAACAACTCAGGCTTTAGTATGGTTTGTTATTTGATTCTGGTACTTTACTAATTACACCTATACTCTTTTAGAAAACATTTGGAAATGTCCTTCACGAAAGTATGCATATTTCTTTTAACATGTTTTGTTAGATAACAAACTCTTTTTCTTCCTCTCTAGTATTAATATGAGTTTTTTCAGTTGCTCTGTCCCTACCTACAGGTATACCCATGGAAGTGTAGCTGCACAGGGTGAATTCTACCTCTCTTATGCTGTGCCTCCCATAAAGTTTGTAAATGTCATTCGTTAAGTCAGATAAATGAAGGCTGCTTATGGCATGAGAAATAATTAGGAGTCTGAACACATTTTTAGCATAACTTTACACGTGTCAGACCATTCTTATGCCTTTGATTATATGACATGGCATATCTTCAGCAGATTAATGCCTGTAAACAAAGAGGAATGTTTGAAACAGGTGAGTCTGTTCATCAGAGTATTTTGTTTTGTGACATGGCTCCGAACACCCTGAACAGAAAGCACTGTATGCCTTCCAGTAGGAGTTGAAATTTGTGAGTGTGTATAGGTGCTAGTGAGTTAGAGTAAATAAAAATATGAATTCAAGTTTGAGAAGGAAAACTAGCCTTGAGGACCTGTGAAGTATGCTCGGGTTTAATTGAGACACATTCGGCTCACAAGTATTACTGCCAGGTGTGTCTGGCTGTAAAAAAGACAGCTAAAGTTGAACTGTAAGAAAAGGGACCTTTTTTTTTCTGTAATGAGTTTTATCTTTATCAACATTGAGAAATTGAAAGTAGAATTATTTCATGAAATTGTCCCTGAAATAGAGATAGATCAGACATTTTGTTTCAGGCTTAGTGCACTCCATACAACCCTATGATGACTAACAGATAGCACTCTTCCTGGAAAATGTTATTTGGCCAAAATTCTTGTGTGATGCATTATTTAGAGGCAGAAGAATTTGCTGAGCAGAGACGTTTGCATCAGCATGAATATTTGACTCTGGTTTGAACCCATTTTTAATTTTTACTGGTGATGGGATTAGATGTGTTCATCCAACTCATCACCGGGCCTTCTCCCACTTAGCAGAAGATAACTACAGGCCAGTTATCCAGTTCTGATGAGCTCATGAAACAGTTCTCCCTGCACCACAAAGCACATTCCAGCACTTCATAATAAACTGCATATGCTGCCAGATGGTAAGAATGTGAAGCTTCTTCAAATGTTTAAATAGTTTAAAATATATGCTATCTCCTTTCTCCCTTATTTTTCTCGATCCTTAAGGTTCTTGCTCGCTTCTTTCCCACACCTTCCCCCATACTTTTTTGACTTCACTCTCAAGCACCAATTCTTCTTTTTCCACCCCTTCACCCAGCTGCTTCTATTGCTCCTGCAACTCTTTAATTCCATTCTTTGCTTCTTTGTTTTTGTCTTTTTGCCACTCTTCTAAATCTAGAGCTTTAAATTCTTCCCTACATTTTTAATATAATATTGGAATTCTTCCTCCAATTTGTCTTTATAAGATTCTTCATGAGTTGTCAGTTCAGAGAGAAATTAGAGGGGTGAAGTTAACACTTGGCACCTTCCTAAGGTATCCAGTAGTACTTAAATCATAGCAAAAGTTCATCAGTTTTTGCTTTCTGCTTATGAAGATGATGTAATATATTTATTGCTAAAATCAAAGCAGTTCTGTACCTTAATATGGACAACAGATGTGTTTTCCAGAAAAAGATCTGAAAGCCTAAAAGACTTTGAAATGTACCTTGAAATGTGTCTTTCTCAGACTCTGATCTGCCCTTGGTGTATTTGTACTTGCACACCAAGTAAAAGCAA
Source organism: Donacobius atricapilla (assembly GCA_013397315.1). Taxonomy (NCBI): domain Eukaryota; kingdom Metazoa; phylum Chordata; class Aves; order Passeriformes; family Mimidae; genus Donacobius; species Donacobius atricapilla. Next base: position 261,422 of record WBMY01014305.1, read on the forward strand.
TTCTGATGGTAGGAGATAGAGTCACTTCCAAATTTCGAGAGACCTAGAATACATTTTCTTTGTTTTGAATGAAATTCTTAAACTTTGGCTTTCCCTGATTATATTTTTTTGCAAAATATAGCATATCACTCAGATGTGTTTTCTCATCTCCCCTCTATAAATCCTCTCTTTTTATACATTTGATGCAGTGCATGCAAATTTTTACCAAAAATACCCATTTTGGTGTTAGCCTTGCAAATCTCTTGGCATATTATGAAATATGAGTTACCCTTTATGTGAGGAGTATTTGGAAACACAGAAGAAAACCCATTGAATTCAATAGGGAGTGTATCACATCTTTTTTTTTAGGTATGATTAGGGCGCAGTGAGGGATAAAATGCCATGAAGATAATCTCTATCAATGTTCTAGTGTTCTTTCATGCAACCACTGTCTCTTGTGAATATTTGTCTTCAATTTCATATTAATTGGTAAATATGCATTTGTTCAGTGATTTCTTACCAGTTTGGAACATGACTCGCTTCCTCATTCCTTACTCAGTCATCTCAGCCTCGCAAATAAAGACCTAAGTATAACTCAACTTTTAATCATCAAAAATAAATTATGGCAGGAAATATTGTTTCATTTCAGCTTATTCAAATGGTTCAAATTGTTGAATAATCCAGCCTGGTTTTTAGTGATTTGACTTTGAACCTTAGCAATGATGTAGGCAAATCCAAAATATTTTAGACTTTTTCCAAACTGCCTTTATATTTCTGCATAACAGAAATGTGAAGACTTTTTCCTTTCATTTTAGGGCTGAAAATATGTTTTAAATCTTGTCTCTTTCTTCACGGGACAGGAAAAGTCATGCTTTTACAGCAACTGCTGGGTTTTCTGTTTAATTTTATTGCATATGTAAGAGTTGGGATTTGTATGTAGACTTGAATGGGAGCTGTGATCTTTTAGTGTGAATGAAAAGGACCTGATTCTCCTTGTTTCTGTCTTCCTGTCTAGTGTCCCATCTCCTTTGCCAAACGAAGGCTGTGTGAAACCCTGATTGAAACAAGATGTTCTTTTGAGCACATTATACGTTCCAGAGTTATAAATTTAGGTCTACTGGATTTTTGCCTGAGGAAACCTAGACAGACATGCAGGTGGATGTGTTGGAGAGTACACATGATGTAAAAAAGTTTTACTAGGGATCCAACCACTATTTATACTCAGGCAACCCAGCTGCTGGACTGCACTCAGTGGGCAGAATGATGCTGGAGTTGCTCAAATGTTGCAGGCCATGGCTGGGACTCTTGGTTTACTACAGACACGCAGTTGATTTAGTGCCTTCAGATTCTCTTTATGGTCAATGAGGATAAACAGATACTTTGTGGGATTTGATTTTTTCCAGCCAAATGTAGATGTTCTCTTTAGGAGAGGGAAATCACACCCTAGAGAAGACTGTTGTGCTAAAAAGAGAGCTCAGAAGGATTGGCTTACAGGCAGATGTCTGCATTGCCTGATGAAATCTATTCAGATGTCAGCAAATCCAACATAAGTGTATTCCCTCATAAGAGAGGGCCAAAAGCTTTGTAGTCTCTGTACCCTCACTGCATTTTCCAGGTCCAGCCTAAACCCAGTTTTGTCCTGTTGCTGCAGCTGAACTTGTTTGAGAGAAGAGAATGTGTAATAAGAACCTGATATGAGGAGACAGAGAATAAGCATTTCATCAGAATGAAGTGTTTTTCATATGAGGGATGTATTTCAAGGTTTAGAGAATCTGTAGCTTCCTGAACAAGTCCTTCACAGAATCTGTTTGCAGAATAAAATAAACCATATGCCTCAGGCTTTAGTTACATGATATGAGACATACAGAAACACTGATGAAAAAAAGGGATGAACAAAGTCACTCAAGCACTGCAGTGTAGATGGGAGCCTTGCAGAGGACTGAAGGAAGTTGAAGAAACTGCTGTCTTGGTTTTCTAGAGGTCTTTTTAAAGAACTGAAGAAAGATAATCTTTCATGATGATAGTGATCAAAGTATTAATGGGCTGCTAAAATAGCTCAAGGCTGATGATGGGAGGGATAGATTTTTTTACCTTTGACAGCTGATTTTTTTTTTTTGTTACAGACCTATGCAATAATAAGCATTAAACTAAGTAATGTGATAAGGTTGTAGACACCAGTCTTCTAAGTTGGTCTTGATTTTGGGAAGGAATAGGTGAGTCACCTCTTGATGAAAACCCCATTTTCCAACTGAATTTTGATGCAGAGGTTGAAGAGTAGATTGTATTTTATAAAATGCAAATCAAATGTCAAATGGAGATTTTTTAATATCCTGTCAGAGGGTGTAAACTTTTTAAAAGCGCATTGTTGTTGTTGACAGCTGTATAGTCTGTTGTCAAAGGATTTGACAAAACCCAACAGGACCTGCAATGTTACTTTCTCTCCCTTACAAGCATGCCACACTACCCTGCTTCACTTAAAGATTTTTGGTTAAAATCACAAGCGGTTAAAATGCACAGATGGTTAAAATAATCTCTACTGATGATGAACTATTAAATTAAATGTAGATGAACAAAACTTGTCTAAGCTTTGGCAAGGCAGAGGTTGGAAAATCAACCTGAAAAATAGAGAAAATGTCTGTGAGGTCAGTGAAACTCAGGTAAGATATGAACAGCAACATCATGTGTAAGGATGTTTGAGGTAGGATTATACCTGGAAGGCCCCGTGCAGTGTCTGTGTGCACTACCTCACTGCTTTCTGTGCCATTTCACAGGGAAAAACACTCCTCTGTGTCTGGCTGTGACAAAGATAGCCTAAATAAAATAAACTGTGCCATTGGCTAAGCTCTGAACCAAAAATGAGGCAGCTATGTTTGAGAGTAGTAGCATTTTAAAGGCTATTAGCCATGCTCTGTCAACTTTAAGAAATGCAATTTCCACCATTTTCCTTTAGAATGGAGGCTATATTTTATGCACTTATCTCTGAATCTTATGCAATTGAGGCTTTTTCTGATACAAGTACTCATATTTCCTTTAGTGTTTCTTCTTATCTCATGCTTTAATTGAGGAAGAGTTTGGCAGAAGGGCCTGTAGTTTAATATTGCTACCCAAGAAAAGTTTTAAAGGGTTTGTATTTTCAAGTTGCCTTCTGAACCTTTGTTACAGGTAATTTGTAGCTGGCAAGGGAAATTTGTATAGCTCGTTTCCTTCAGTCACTGCCTGGTTGGACTTAGATGGGTGAGATGAGTTTGTGTCTGGGAGAGGATACTAACTGTGTGGTAGTAGTTTATCCTATCTATATTTTTTTCATAAGGAATTGCATCTTGTAATGAGAAATTTTATTTAGATTTGTGCATTAATTTTCCTCCTTCAAAGAAGGTACCTTAAGATTAGAAGCATCTTTTCTGGCAAAAGGGTCATTATTATTATTATTATTATCTGTTTAAATCCTGTATTAAAGGTGTATTTTTATGACAGTAGAATTATGTCTGGAATACTCATTAAGCACTGTAGCATGAAAGCATTTTTCTGACTAAAGAGTATGAGAGCAGCCAGCAGATCTATGGAATTGCTTGCTGACTTGTTTAGGCTTGGCTGACACTGACCTTCACCTCAAGCTCTTATTATCTGTCCTGTCTCTTGCTGGCATAGTGCTTAATCAGACCGCGACACTTTCTTTCTTACGTGGGCTATGTCTCAGAAGGAGAATGCAGCCATGTTTAAATGACTTCTACTGCTCTTAAATCAATTTTTTTTTTTACCAAGTGAAATAAAAATATTAAAAACAAATGTTTGGCAAGTTGGAGAATGCCAAGGGAACACCTTTATTGCTTCTCGTGGCTCCTTGTCAGGGACATTTCTGTCAGGCATCATTAACTTATGATTGTTAGCATAAGTTAATGATAATTAGCTGTACAGCTAATCATCAAACCTCTATAAAAACTGGTGAAATATATTAAGATTAGAATTCTTTTGCCTATATCTCTGAAAAATGTTTAATATCTTTGGTGGGTTTCCATAATATGAAACAAAATAGAGACTAAATCTCAAATGGAGTTTGTTTTATAGGTGAAACTTCTCAAGCAAGCAGGACATCTTTAGGGCAGGGTTTTTCTTTGTGAGATTGTAATGCGAGATATGAGACTTGCTTGATGAGCTTGTTTATTTTAAGGGTTTCAAGATACATGAGTCTCTTTTCGGCTTATCAAGTGAAATCTAAAATGCTGCTGAGGGGAATCTCAGTTATACTCTGAAAACTGCAGATAGTGGGCAGCCTGCCTGCTCATGCAGCACTTACTGTTTTTAACTTATTATTGTTGTATCAGATGACATGGTGTTATTTTCAGAGTGGCACTGTGGGCTTTGAGGAACTTTCTGGTGACTGGAAGATAAAACTACCCTTTTGAAAAAAAAAAATCAAAATACACTTTATGTCATAAAGTATCAGGAATAGAAAATAGTCTCTCATAGTTTCTGAACACCTGTAGCTCATACTTTCTCTGTAATGCCACATATATTGTGGAGGAAAATCATAAAGGAGGTAGAGGAGAAGCATATCTTATTAACCCACATGCATGACCTGAAAGGAAAACCATCTTTAGCACCTCAAACCACAATCTTAGTCTTTTTGTGTGTGACAAAAGAATTTTTTTGAATGACTAGATAAAGTCAAATCCTTCGTTTTGGTAAATTGTTAAATTTAGTTAAATTTTCTGGGTCATAGTTATCCCTTAAGATTGCCTATGCTCAAGAATTGTACCACTTTGTTTATACTTGTGTTGGTTTTGTAAAGCTAAACAGCAGCATTATCATGGGAGGAGAGTTGCCCTTTTTTTGTGAGGCAGTCTTATTTAATTAACATTTCAGGTAGTAATGATACCACTTTCTTATAACTATCACGGTTAGTCTCAACGCTAATATTCTTGCTATTGTGACAGTAGGAAGCCTCAAGATTCTTGAACTGCCAGTAAAAGCTGAATATAACTTTCTGTTTACTTGAAACAGTCTGTATTGGAGTGCTGTCTTCACAGTCATCTAGTCTTCTGACAGTATTTACTTATAGTACCATTTATTTTTTTTTCTGTGACAATAGTTCTTGACTATCAAATCACTGTTGGAGTGTGAGTAAGTCCTTGCAGTTCTTCTGTGCATTAGTTTTGTCCTGGTTGTTACTTTTAGGTGGTTTCTAGATGGATACTATCTGGAGAAGGACTTGGGCAGAAAGGTTTATTTTCTGGGGTGGGCAGCACTGGTCCCTTGGGAAAACCCCCTGTGGGGGTCCTTGCAGGAATGCATGTGGACTGCAACTGAAACTTGCTTAGATGAGACAAAATGTTTCTCTTAGTCAGGGATGATAAAAAGCTTTGAGTCATGAAGTCTCCACACAGGGTAGTAGGGGGTAATGAGAGGAGACCTGTGCAAGAAGTAACTGGTGTGGACCCCATCACACGCGCTTTAGGGACATTATTTAAGCCAACCTCTTGTCTAGTCCCGTGGTTCAATGGATAATTAGGAGCATATTTTTTTGTTTACCTTAGTGTGAAAAGAATTCAGCTGCTGTCCCGCGAGGAGACTGCTTTATAATGCAAAGTTTCCACAGTTATATGGAAAGGTTGCCTTGGAAGTAGATTTGTCATCTAAACTGGCACACTAATATAGGTGAGTTCACAGGGAAGCTGTCATCCTGTTAGGAAATGCTGGCAAGAAGCATCTCACCCTAGATATCTAAGCCTTGGGCATGTTATGTATCATGCAATCTCCTCATCTATTGATTCACTGACAGCTTCCTAATGAAAGTACTTGGAACTGTTGGAGTATGAATACCATCCAGATGTGAAGCCTTTTAAAACCATACTTAATAAGAAGCTTTCTGGAAAAAAAAGATGGTTTTCCTTTTGGGGAATGTTGAAATTTTAAGTATATCTGTTAAGAAAATTTATTATTTGAAAGAGAATAAAAAACCTGAATAACTCTAAATGAATTTAGTAATTTATTAAATTAACAATTGCGAAAGGTTCTTCATTCAATGTATTTCTGTAAGTTTTTGTGATAAGTGCTGCTACTGGACAAGAAGATTCTGTGGGCATTTGATTTTCTGTTGTCTTTGCATTTTTTGGTATATCTTTCTCAATACCCCACTTTAAGCTATCTTTGGGCAATTGAAAATGCAAATCGTCTTTTCAAAGACAATTTTCATCCTGATACAAGAAATAAACTTTTTACAGTAAGAACAAACTTTTCCTGGAATGACCTCCCTGGGAACATGGAGTACCTATGACTAGAGATTTTCAAGATGTGGTTGGACAGGATGATGATGATGAACAATCTCACTTTATGGTTCCCTTTCCTACAGAAGTTTGGCCTGGAGGATTTCTTGAAGTCCCTTCTAACCTGAGCTGTTCTATTTTTCTAAAATTTGCTGTCAGTTATTCTGTAATTGCTTTAATGGAGGCTCAATCTGTTCTATAGTTGCTTGAGTAGCAGTTAGCCAGAGTTCAGAATTTTCCATCAGACTTAAATACTAGGAATTGATGCATATAAAACTTATGTAGGCTTAGACAGTTTTGTAGTTACAAACACTTTTGCTGAGCAATTGGGATATTTTTCCCAAGTGTAAAGCTTTATTTTCTCGCTTTTTACACTGAGTAATAGCTGTGTCCTCCTCTTGCTCCCTCGTGTAGCTTAGTCACCCAGGAATGGCTCTCTGAGCTCTGCCTCTCTGCAAGACTAATGTTTCAAAGAGCTGTTGGTTGCTATTAAAGTGTGGTCGGGGAGGCCATAATTTGTGGTGGTTTTTTACTGTCTATTTTGAGTTTTTTCTTTTCTGTAAAAGATTCACCTGTCTTTCAAATATATAATTTTTACAGAATGGGGGGAAGGCAAAAAGCCATCTATTGTGAAGGTATTTTGGTGGAGAGTAGATGTAATTTTTCTTAACTTCTACACATTGACTTCCAGATATTAATCTTCTTTTCTGAGAAGTTTCTCTCAGATGTGTAGAAATGCTTCCACTACTTTGTGCTGTTTTAAATCATGCTGAGATAATTAGGATATAAGATGGTTTTTCTTCTGTCACCTCGACCTAGGCAGTAAAAACCCATTGTTTACTTGCCATTTGTTCTGTCAGGATAATGCATTTTTTAGGAAAGAAAGGGAACTGGAGAATAAAAGAAGAGTTCAAACAAGGCTACCAAAACTGTTTCAGAGCTTTGTCTTCACTACAAAACCAGCATGGCTTATTTTAGGAGAGTTAGGAAGCAACTTAGAGGTGATATTTAAAAAGTATATTTAGTACATGTCATTTTCACTTACTGTACTCTCATCTTCATGCACAATTGCTCAATTGATTGTAACTGTTTTGGACTTTGTGGTGGCCTTTTGAGGAAAAATGAAAAGACAGTGGTTCCTCTTGCTTCTATTTTCTGATATGTGAATGATTATCTGATATAATGAAATATTAGAAAACATAAGACCAGATAATATTAAAAATTAAATCTTATTGCAAGCATAAGGTAAAATTAACTGGGATTCTGAGTTTCTGCCTGAATATGAAATGAAGGGAGGTGATGGAAAGTACTTTCACACCAGCAATGATTGCACAGAGCAGACATCTAAAAGGATAATGTTACAAATATCTGAAATCTGATTTTAAAAAATGATGTCTAGTATGAGTTTTCTAAAATTTTTGTCTTATAAGTATTGTTAATGCTGTCTTTGTTACTGCTCCCTTCTTCCACTATTCATAGTCCAAATTGCCTAGGATGGTACTAAAACCTAGACCTGAGCTCTGTCACTTGCAGCATATTTCTCCTACTCAGCAAGAGCAGTTCAATGAGTTTAGGTTACAGAGCTTCTGGGCCCAATCTGCAACTAACCTGGGTTGTCAGCTTCTGACAGTGGAATGATTAATTTTTGTGCCTGTGTGAAAAGGAAAGTTTCTTATTCCTGAATATGTTGGTGAGTTCAGTTTGTAGGGGTTTTCATGGATAAGGAGGTCTGTGTTTTTTGTTATTTTGGATGGGTTTTGATATTTCATAGCTAATACAATTTTTAAATCAATTTCTAGCCAGAGATTCTTCTTTTTCCCTTTCCTAGAAACACTGAAATGTAGTGTTTCTAAATTTTAGCCTTCTCCCTGAGTGCTACAGTTGCTCAGTGACATTATCAAGACAGCAGCCAAGGGTTCCTGAGGTTCTGAGTCACAGTTCTGCAGTGGGATGCCAAAATCCTTACTAGACTTCTCAAGCATGCCTGATTGCAAGCTGAGGCTCCTGGGACTTCTAGACTGCCAACTCTGTGACAGAAACTCTGGCATAACTTTCTTTCCTGTATCTGGCAAACCACAGGTGCTGGTGTCCTCTGTTAGACACACCTGGCACAATTCTCCACAACCCAGAAATCTCATTTTTGAATATCTCATGCTGTGAACAGTCTGCTTGGTATATATGCCCTACATCTACGGATTTCTTTATTTCACCTGCAGCCTTTTGTGTTGAGAATTTTGAAGAAAGTCTTGGAGGAAGCCTTCTGGCAGGAGAAGACCTGCTTCTATGGACTCATTGTTCTGCAGGAGATAATAGGTGTTAGAGAGTACCCTTTTAAATTAATGCATATTTTGGGATGCCAGGTACATTTTTAATTTCATAGTTAAAACATAGAACACAATTCCTGGACTCGCACAAGAATTTTTTCACAACCCCCTCCCCCAAAAACCACACACAAAAAACCCCCAGACCCAAAGAACCCCCCCCAAAAACCCAAAAAACCACCCAAAACAAAACCACAAAAAATGAAACCGAAACAAAACAAAACAAAAAAAAACAAACCCACCAAAATTGGGATTGAGATATGGATTTTCAGAAAAAAAGATTGGAATAAAGTACTCATGAATATCAATTTCATGCCCAACTACCTCTTTTGAAAAACTCCCCCTGATAAAACAATAGTATTTGAGTAATATACATGTTTTTCAAATATCAAATGTAAGGAAGCAAATTCATACACATGAAGAAGCTCAGAAATCTGAATAAAAAAATTTTAGCAGAAATAACTGAGAAATTCCAGGAAAAAAAAGTTAAGAATTGCTATGATTTATTAATTTATATCACTCTGACAGCACTTGTTAGTACAAACCTAAATATGATTTTTATGTCTTATAAAACAACTAAAATTTTGATGATGTTTCAACAGGTTTTCTGAAAACACTCAGTATTAACCTAAGACTGATAATAAATGTTTCAGAATAACAAACACGGACCTTGAAGCAAGAGCATTATGTGTTATGGCTGTTCAACTAGCAGAACAGTAAAAATCCCCATGTCTTTCATAATGGTAAATCAATAAAACATGGTTGTTCAGATAATGGAAATATTTGGATTTCATTTTTCAGTCAGGCTTATATTGTTCTAGAGCAAAATGGCTTGGCTTTAGCATCTGTCCTTGAAATTTTTCTGCTCATGGACACCAGCAGTCAAAATGCCTGGGCTCGTTTTAATGTATTTGTGGGTGGAAAAAAGCTAGCAAGGAAAGTGTTCCAAGCAATGTTTGTGTTTTTTGTTTTGCTACTGTTATATAAAAGGCCAAAATAATTTTATGAGATCATCTGAGAATCTTAAATATGCAAATATGGGTTACTGTTACCTAACTCTTGCTGTTTATTTTCCTGTGCTTACTTGTTAGGTTCGGGGGGATTCTATTTTGTAGAAGAACGGCAGTTTCTAGGTGTTCGCTAGAGGCAGCACATTTAGATTCTGTGTATTTTTAATGAAATAATCCAAGTGTAAGTTTGTGCATTTCTGTAGCTCAGTGGACCTCATTACTCTTATATTTACTTAATTAAAGAAAACATTGAGTTCTCCATAAATTTTGCCTGTATGCAATGTGTCAGTGGGGTTTCTGGCATCACAAGCCAGTCAGGTAATTTGTGCTGGTCATATCAAAAGTCAGACAATAAAAATAACATACGGAGGTGAATTTGATTAATTCAGTTTATTGAATTGCTAATTTGAAATGTTTAATTGTATTGACAGTTATACTGCTTCAAAATATGGAACAGGAGGAGTCTTTCAGTATGTCTGGAGAGCACCTACTGCCTTGATAATAAATTACTTGGAAGAGATGGTGTTTGCCCGGGAGTGCTACAGGCATTCAAGGGGGAAATAGCTGTATTACTACTGGTGATGCACAACTTTTCATTTAAAATTTTCTTGGTGCCTAGGATTAGAGGATGGTTAATACAATGCCAGTGTTTAGAAAGGCTTTAATATGAAATCTAAAGAACTGCAAGCCTATAAGTCTCTGCTCTATATAATATAGTACAAATTAAAATAGATTTTGTGAACTAGTGGATAAATATGGTATAGATACAGTAGATAATCCAGGTAAGTGTTAGCACGGCTTTTGTGAAAGGTGGTCTGGCATTACCATTGTTTTGGAGTTCTCTGAAGGATTTGGTTCGCTGTTGATGAGAGTGACCTGAATGATGTGCTGTACTTGGACATCGCATATATAGTAACAAAATCTGGTTTCATAAAGCAGGTGATTTTGTAGAAACAAGGCAGTCAAGACCCAAGCAGGAACATCTTTCCTTTGATAAAAAGTCAGTGAAAAGCCAAAAACGGAGAACAGTAATAAATTATTTGGTTTGGTGATGAAAGGAGGGAGAGGAGACTTGGAGGGGTTTGGTCCGCATTCTAAACTATTCAGTGTATTTTTTAATGACCTGCAAAAGGGGATAGTGTAATGGCAAGTTATTGTGGGAATGGGGCTATGGCTGACTGTGAGGAATGGCAGAGATATTTTAAAACATTGTCTGACTGGTTAAAGAAAAGGCAGGTAAAATTCAAGTAGATAAATATCTACTTAATTCTTCCATCAATTTGTATATTACATGTTGGTTTCCAAGTCGGTCCTTGCTACACGATGAGTTACTGTCTAACAAGGACAGACACCAATCTGTCATTACAGATACGGTCATGGAAACATCAACTTAATGCTAAATATCTGTCAAAGAAGGAAATACTAATAGTCATTAGGAAGAGAATGCAGAGCAAAGCAGAACATCAGGGCAGTGTTGCAGAAACACATGATCTGCCAGCATTCTGAACTCTGTGCAGGTTTTTGCTCTTCTCAACATGGTGAGGAGAGAGTGGAGAAAATTCACAAAGAATAAGGATACCAACTGAAAGACCTTTCCTATCAGGAAGCTTGTTGCTTGTGCATTCTGTAAGATTAAACCACAATATTTCACCCAGTTTTTAGTCTCTTACAAATAAGAATTGGAACTACTGCTTCCAAAATATGCCTACTTTGATACAAATTGCAATAGGGATCCAATTAATGTTATTTTCCAAGTAGTTTTTCAGGATGCAGCTGAATCAGACCTTAATGACATCAGCTGGCTAGGTTCCTGTGAGCTGCAGTGTGCCTGGAATCAGGCATCCCGGAACAAATTACGAAAGGGTTTAGGTTCTTACATAACAAAACAGCAAAAAATAAGCATTGTGCGGTTTTGCCAAATGTCCATTGGATGCACTCTCCTCTGAAAAACCAATTCTTTATGCCTGCATCCCAATTTATAAGGGGGAAAAAATGGCTTTTTAAAAAAAACCTTTATCACTCTTCAGATTGCTCTTATTATTGCCAATATCTGGGTGAGATTCTGGGAGATTCCAATAGTGAAATATATAATAATGTGTAAGATTGAGAAAATTTTCTGCTATTTCTTTGTGTAAGAAAGCATGCAGCATCCTGAAATGCATAAAGAGATATATTACACAACACTATTTGCATAAAGCCATGACTAGTTACAATGAAGTTTTTGCAAATCTCTGCTACCCTTCATGTTATCATCTGCAAATAGGGTAGTTCCTCCCTTTTTATATTATTTGCAATTTAAACTTGTATTTCAATTACTGGAGATATTATTTTTAATAAGTATAAGCAGATGCTTTCTCTTGCTTTTGGCAACTTTAATGTGGGGGGGAGGGAAAAGATGATTTACTAATTAATGTTTTTGCCTGCTGAGATGCCTTACCTTAAGCAAGCCGTTTGTCACAGTTGTGTTGCACGCGTTTTGTCCTGAGGGCTAATTGGCAGTCAAGGTGGACTGTGACATTCAAAGATATGGAACAGAATTCAAGAAAGTAGAATGCAGCCAGAATTTTAGACACTCCTGTGCATTTAATATGAGGCAATCTCAGTGGTTCTTCGTATTGTTTACAGCTTCTGGGTATTTAAAATTCCAGTGAATTCTGCAAGTTTTCTTTTATTTCTTTCCTTTTCTTCCCTGCCCTTAGAGTACGCATCTGATTTAAAACCAAACCATTTCTTTCAGAAACTACTTACATTTTTTGAAATGGTGATGTAGAGATGGAAAATCGATTGTGGTTTCAATATACTCACCCTTGAATGTTGTACTACATAGCGGGTATTTTTTTTCCCATTCTTCTTTTAGTTTACTGAGAAATTTTGTAATTGACTGTAGTGGTTTGACGCTGGCTGGATGCCAGGTACCCATCAAAGCCACTCACTCCACTCCACAGCTGGACAGGGGAGAGAAAATATGACAAAGCGTTCATGAGTTGACATAAGGACCAGGATAGATTGCTCATCAAATACCACAATGGGAAAAACAGGCTCAAAGTAGAGATATCAGTTGAATTTATTGCTAACAAAATCAAAGCAGGAAAACGAGACCTTAAAGAACACCTTCCCCCTACCACTCCCTCAAAAACACCTTCCCCCACTGGTCCCTCCTTCCCAGCTCTGTCTCCTCCCCCGGTGGCTCAAGGAGACGGGACGGGGGTTATGATCAGTTCATCACCCGTGCTTTCTGCTGCTGCTCTGGGTGAGAAGTCATCCCCTGCTGCACTGTGGGGTCCTTCCCACATGAGACAATTTACTGAGAACTTCTCCAATGTGGCTCTATCTCATAAGATCTCTGAACTGCTGCAACCTGAATCCATCCCAGGGGCACCAGTCCCCCTCAAACTACTGTGGTGTGGGTCACTCTTCCATGAGGTGCAGTCCTCCAAGGACAGGCTGCTCCAGCCTGGAAGCACGGGCTCCCTCTCTCCACTGGGCTTCCCACCAGATCACAGCCTCCTCCAGGCATCCACCTGCTTTGGTGTGGGGCTCCTTCACAGGCTGCAGGGGGATCTCTGCATCCCTGTGGACCTCCAGGGGCTGCAGGGGCACAGCTGCTTCACCATGGTCATCACCACAGGCTGCAGAGGAATCTTAACTCCAGCTCCTGGAGCACCTCCTATCCCTCCTTCTGCACTGACTTTGGTGTCTGCAGTCTTGTTCTCACATGTTCTCACTCTGCTCTTCTCTGGCTGCAATTACAACTGTGCAGTGACTTTTTTTTCTCCTTAAATATGTTAGCTTAGAGGTGTTACCACCATTCCTATTTGGCCCAGCCTTGGCCAGTGGCCACGTCTATCTTCGGGGCTACCAGGGGCTGCCTCTGTCAGACATGGAAGATCCTTCTGGCAGCTCCTCACAGAAGCAGCCCCTGCAGCCCCCCCGCTACCAAAGCTTGGCCATGCAAACCGAGTACATCAACTGATACAGGACTATATCAATTTAAAAAGTGCACATTATTTTGCATGATTTCCAGAGGAACTTATTGAGGAAACTTCTCTGGGATAGCTAGATTCTGCAAGTCATCACGTGTTCCTGCCTAGTATGGAGACTGGGATCTAAAGCTGACATTACTCCTAGTCCATGCAACTGAAGTTTAGGTGTTACTGGTATTATAAATACTCTGCTCCCACTGACTCCATTGTGAATACTGGTGTAATTCAAAAGGATTGAACTTTATTTAATATTTGCTTAAAACTGTGCGTTCCTTTTGCTTTCTCCAGACTTACCCCGCCTCTCTTCTTCCTTAATTTTCCATAGGTTTTATATCTTTACTTGTCTGCTATGTACACTGTTCAGAATTCAAGCTCCTGGTTGCTTGGATTGTGACAGTGCCTGTAAAGCTCAGTCAGGATCTTCACTGTTGTGCTGTGTGTGACAGAAAAGCATGTTATTTTTTTTCCCTTTGGGAATCCTCTGAAAGTTGCAGCCTGGAGATTATTTATCCCAGCAACTGTGGGCTGGATGCATATCTGACAGTTTTCCTATATGCTGCAATCCTGTTATGTTTTGTGATAGCACATTAATGACCAAGGAATATGAGTCTAGAATACATTGCTTTGGCTTTAATGGTGATATTGAGATCAAGTTTAATCCCTGGTAAAATAAATTTGAATTTGAAAAGAACATTTGGTGTTCTTTGAAAAAGCTGAGAAAAAACCCCCTAACAAACCCAAATCAAACCAAACAAACCTGTTGTGCTAAGAATCCACAAGCCGTGAATGGAGAAGGTGTAGTTTGCTCACCTGGGGTATAGACATTAAATCACTTGTGCTCTCTCCAAATTTGGGCCCTCTCTATTCAGAATGCTCATAGTGATTGCAGTAAAACCAATATTTTATGGAATAGTTGCAAGTTAATGCAGTGATTGGCATAAAACTTGCTAGCAAAACGGTGGCCATGCTTCCTGTTTGCATTTTCCCGTGCTGTTGGCATATTTTGTTAAAGTATAATCAATCCTTTTTATCCCCAGATGCTAGCACTTTCAGTGTTTATAGTAATTAGAGAGCAAGTCTAAATTTACCTCATCAATGTCAAACAGCATTGAATACCTATTGAGCTTTTAACATTAAGTTTGTAAAACCCGCAATTGATGATTTTTAGGAAATATATGGGTTTTATGGTGTTTCTGAGTATTTGATTATTTGATCCTTGTTTAGACTCACTTGTGAATGACAAATTAAAATAATGTAAATCATGAATAGACCTCAGGTGAGACTATTTTTTAACTAAAATATTTGCTGAAAATTTAAGGTATAGGTGAAATGTTGACAAGAAGGGAAAAAAATTAGTGCTTAGTAAAATGATAGGTTTTTAATTACTAATAAATGCTGGTATAATTGATTTTTGCAAAATTTTATTTTTGGAACTCTAATTTAGCTGGCTATTTTGCCTTGTTGCTTTGAAACCTAGCATTGTTAACACAAATTGTATCAGCATACTTACTGAGACTGCCTTATTTAGGTAGTTATACTTTATAACTTATTACTTAATCAGTAGCTATGATTTGGTGAAGTAACAGGGTCATGAGAGAAACTACATAACGTTAGACAGAAGTAAGAAGTGGACCAAATTTGAAAAACTTCCTTAAATTTATATCTCCTTAAATAGTATTTTAAAGCATTATATGGGATCCTGGCATACCTCACATGCCTGGGTGCTTCAGCATCTGAAATGCTAGGGATTCTGGGAACAAGCTTTATGTTAGAGGCTGCAATGAAGACTGCTACAGATTTGTGGACATTTTTTTTTTTCCGTGGTTATTTAAGTGCTGTTTAGGTGATAAAGACATTTTGCTGTCCTTTAACATATTTTAATTTTCACTTTTTTTTTCTCCCACCAATTTTCAGGCTGTTATTGCAACACTGCCATGAAAGGATTTTGAGATAAATCTTGCTTTTAGGTTGGCTTGGGATGATAGGTTTGTGTGCATTAACAGTAAACTAATATGTTGCATATGTAATATTTGAATTCTCCCCTACTCGTGTTTGGCTTGGGGTTTTTTGTGGATTTCCTAATTAAATTAGTTGGGAAATATGGAGGTATATTTATTCAAGGTCCTAAGTTCTTTTCAGACAATATTCAAAGTGTATTCAGTAAAAGAAAATCAGCTTCACTTTTTTAGTCGCCTGTGGGCTTTGAATTGTATGGATTTTATAATGTAATGTAACAGCAAAATCCACCGTGGTCCGTGGAAGTACCAGTGGCTTTTTGATCACCAGGCCTCTTGGATACTCTTTGTGAGGTATGGGAATTTGCAAATGGCAAACAAATTGTTCATCTGGCCTATGACTATGATGCATTCTGCTTTGTCTTTAGAAGCACAGAGTCCAAAAACCTGAGTGTTCAAGGCCTTGGAGGCTTGATTTGTTTATTTCAACAGGGATTTAACCTAGCTGAAGAAAAAGGGGCTATTGATAGAGCTAGTAACAATGATGTATGTGTTAAAATCAATTTACGAAATGTTTAGAAATATCCTTGTACCTTTTTTATTGGATTAATGTCAAAAATCTTTGGTTCAGAGAAAAAAGTCTTGCTTGTGTTTTTTTACTAACTACTGAAATTAGGAAGGCCTGGATTTTGGAATGTGTTTTAGCTGTATGTTTGATAACAATTTTTAATTAATTGAAAGAAGGGGTAATATATTAGTTTATCTATATTTGTGTTCTTGTTAGGAAATGTTTGACACTGTTCCTTCTTTTTGTTTTATCCCTTTTCCTCTTGAACAACACCATGTTCCCTTCTGATATGAAAGAAATATTTTTTGTTAATTCCTTCATTAACTGCTGAAGTTTAGCAGGGCTCTCTTGGGTGAACTGAAGTTTGCTTCTTTCAGACACCTCCATGTTTTTGGGAAAAGTTATGAGACTGTGAAAGGCTTCTACTCATCCAGAAGAGGGTATAGATGAAGAAAATCCTCTGCACAATTTTATGGGGAGACTTTTTATAGAAAAATGAGAAATTATATGTCTTAAAAATTATTCAAATGACTGATATAGCAAGTGCTTATATTATCTCAGAGATTACCTTGAATGCTTCTGGAAAATTTCAGTATGTTCTAACGGGAAGTTATATTTAGTACTTTAGCATTTTCAGTGTCATTTAGAACATTAATAAATTTGGAAACTGTATCAATTGCTTCCCAGAAATTGCAAAATTACTCTTTCTGTTGAGGCTTCCAAGCACATAATGTTCTGAGACTAAATATCTGTATTTACTGATAATAAACCCGATAAGAGGCAACTTCAGTGGGCAAATGAAATAATGACATGATAGTGCTAGAGGTAAATGACTTAATGAAAATAATTTTTCAAGAACACCTTTGTTCAATTTGAAAAATGTGATTCATTCAAATAAAAAAACAGTTAAGTTACCAACCAGAGATGGTATCAGATTTTTTTTTTTCTTTCGTACTGTTTTGACACAGGCAAATGGCATCTGATGATTACAGTGGCAAGATTGCTTTTTTCTTTAAGACAATTTCTTCTGAAACCATGGAGAATTTAGTTTAGATTGTTTTTCCACCTTGTTGCCAGGACATATTAAATGACATGAATAGTTAATTGAAATTACTTTTGTTTCTAAACCTTCTACTTCTGCATTACATGCTTACATGTTTTGAAGAGATTTTTACCTTTGAATAGTGTAGCACTTTTTTCATCGCTGGATTCAATGTGATTGACTTTGGATTTTTATTTTTTGTTTTAATATATTGGAGTTTTATTTCTGAACCTTGAAGGGTTTGCTCTGAGTTTCAAATCAATGGCAAATGCTATGTGACTGTGTTTTCTCTATCATCCTTTGAATGATGAAAATAACATTATCTAATCTAGTAGAGTCCTCTGCAGGAAGGTCCCAGGCAGACTTCCAGGCAAGGACTAATTCTTGATAGTTGGCTAGTTACTTATCATTCCTTCAGTAATTTGATTCTACTTGTTTATGAAATATTGTGGAGTCATGAAAATGGATACTAAAAGGGATTTCAGGAGATCTAGTCCCTCCCCAAAATGTGTAAGCAAGACCAACTTGTGTAATCTTAGGCCAACACTGATAATTTTTCTTTTTTTGCTAAAATCTTCTTTTTGGACATGCTTTTCAGAATCTCTGGATAGTCTTGTTCCAGTGCTTAACTGTTATTTCCATTCTTATTTTCATACCTAGTTACTTTCTAAAATGTTACTGTCTGAACATCAAAACACAGTTGCATAAACAGCATTTGAAACTTACTTAAGCCTGGTATCTAATATTCCCCTCTTCTTTGTTAAGAGTCATCTTATATAAAATGATGTGGGAACATGGATTAGTTTAATTATTGGGGAGTGGGGTGGTGAGGATGCAGAGGGAGGATGTTCTCACAAACCACATACTGAACATCATGTTATCTTGTATGTGCCTCTAAAGTTGTTTTGCATTACCCAGTAGTTTCCTGAGTGCCATAGTCAGATTGTCTTGTCTATAAGTTTGTCTATAGGTTGCTCCCTATGAGTTTAAGGTATTATAATTGTATTTCACAAATCCTTTGGGATTTCACTGGTCTTCCTTGAAATATCAAAAAGATGTTCCTTTAGCTGATTCTTAAAATACTCTAGACGAATTACTGAGTTCTGCTGAATGAAATATATTTAACCTCTCTAAATGTATTTAGCTCTCTGATTCTGACCTGTGTTCCTGCAGAAAACTGTTCTTACATTTTGGTGGAAAGGAGTACATGGCGTTAAACAAAGGTGAGGTACAGATGCAGAGCAAGGAAGTGGCTGCTTTTTGGCCTACAGCACATGAATGACTGGTGCTACTGGTGTTCTTCACCTAAAACTCGTGATTTTTGAGATGCAGCAGAATGTTTAAAAATCTGGTATTTATGTATTACAGATTTCTTTTGACTGTCTCTGGAATTGTTTAACTTCCTGTGCAATACTGCAATTATGTTTCACTGAAGTAAGAAGAAATATACAGGGCAAGTTTTAATCCCAATAGCCCTATACAGTTATGAAGCCATAGTGCCAAAACTCTAAAGCTCAAAGTAAATAAGTAGTTACAAAGGCTGCCTTGTACTCAGTTTTTGCCCTGAACCCTGCCCTTCTTCAGTCCCAGAATCAGATGTTTTTTACTAAGGCAATTGGCCATGAAATAGTCAATAAATAAGTGCTATTTATTTATATAAATAACCGTGGAACCCCAGAGATGGGGAAAAACATTTCATATTCTTCAGGATGTGGAACTGTATTTAGAGACAAAGCCCAAACTGATTCATATTAACAAATTAACAAATTAGTGCATATTAACAAATGTAACTCCTGAGAATGTAATTCTAAAACTGAGACTAGCAAGTTATGCAGACTGATATTCTGCCAGTTCAACTGTTATTGATTATATGGACTAGATCAGTGCACTCAAGATAAATCCAGTGACGTAAAACTGTAGTTATGTCTATCATAGATGCACATTTTATTTAAAAATTCCTCAAATGGCAGCAGAATGAAAAATGAATTCTTATGGGAAATAAATAACAATGGAAATAATTATATAATAATTACATAAACAGATTCTGCACTGTGTATTTTCATGCAGGAAATACAAAGATGCATAGGTGGTAACGTGGTTCATGAGGCATTATAGAGGAAGAAAAACTATGTTAGAACTAAGAAATGTGTGAAAATGGCTTGGCTGTGCTTATACTGGGGATAACATAACGTAAAAATTGCAGTAGTAAGCATATTTTATCATGTGTAAAAATTGTTCTCTGTTTCATGCATTTTTTCAAAAACACTGGATTTGTCTCGACTGCATCCATATTAAACTATGATTTGGATGCCAGCCTGTGCTCCAGGGTTGGTGAGCTTTAGGGGTTGTGTAGAAAGCCTTTAACACAAGCCCAAGAACATTCCTATGAGGACATGGGGCAGGGTAAGCATACCATGTGTGGTCTTCTGACCCTGTGCCATCTATAGCCAAACCCCTGACTTGTCCCCCAAGATACAGCTTGAAAATCTTATATCCCTACCTGAGATTTATTTAGGATTAATGAAACCCGGAAAGAAATTTTTTGGATCACAAATTATGTGGCAAGGAGATGAATGCTCAAAATATTTAATGAATTCTAGTGGAAAATTAATTTTCAAACTGGCGCTTGTACAGTAAGCAAGTAAATATGGCAATCGATCAATAGAAAAGAAAATTAAGTTAGATAATTAGAGTGGACCTTAAGAATTATCTCAACTTCACTGCTTGTCATGAAAAAAAGAAAACTAAACTGCTCAGTATGGATTTAGAAAGTACATGAACTACTTTGGTGGAGTTTGTATTAATAGAGCCGCATACATTGTCTGATGAATAAAACTGCTTTCGAAGTAAGTGCTGTAGAAGTGCTGGCCATTGATAAATTGAACTCACTTTTTCTTTAGGCAACTTGATATCTCCCTCACTGAGTATAAGGAGTTATCTATTAAGATAATCTTAAGAGATTGAAAGGGTATTTCAGGGGAAATATAATTTGCACACAAATACTCAGCTTTCTCAACAGATATTTAGTGGAAGAGAAAGATGATATCTGTATGACAGAATAATTTGTATGACATTAACTGGAGACTTAATTTTGCCAGACAAACAAAAGAATGTTCAGAAAATGTGGAGAAAGTTGGATCTGAGGGACAGCTGTGCATACATGCTGGAAGAATCTTCACAGATGTGAATTTATGAAACCCAGTTTAATGGCACCAAATCAAAGATGCTATGACTCATACAAATTGAAATCTGCTTTACTTATTCATCACTTTAACAGGTTTTTTTTTGGACATGTGCATTAGTTAACAAAGACATGGACTATATCTAGTTACAGTGAGTTACTGGAGATTTTTCTGAAAAAAATGCTGCTTATTTTACCATAGAAATGCAGTACTGGGTAAGTTACTGAAATTTTAAAATCTGTAGAATATAAGAAAGGTCTTTAGGAGTAGTTACTTTTCCTAATGCACTACAAATACTTTTTCAATGATGAGCATCAGTTGGAAAATACAAAATTAGTACATATTCAAGCTTTCCATCTGAATATTAGATGATTATGATTATGTAACTGGACCATGCTACAGTCTACCTTTTAATAAAATTCTCCTAAATTTCATAATGGTTTATAAATATTTTTATTTAAGCTTACAAATACATTGAAAAGTACTTGAAAATCATGGAATTATAGAGTAATATGGCTGCTGACTTCATGCCGAACAATTTCTTTTACTGGGCAATGCTGGACCTCAGCTGTCTTGAGGTAGACGAGTGCTGCAGCGCTTTGTAATTTCCATTAAAAAAGAAAAAAATAAGTTATATAAGTATATTGCCCCATAGACACATTTATTAGAGGTCTGCACCAGACATTTTAAATAGCTTCACAATCTGATTGTACATCTAATTCCCTAGTCTTGGAATATAATCCATTAAAGTCCTCCGTCCAAATATCTGCTGACTCTAATAGAGTTACATTTGATTTTGGTGCCGGTAAATTCTGAAAAAACCCCAGCCCATGTCTCATTTACATGTCCTTGTATTTTAGGTAAAAGCGAAATAATGTAAATTGTTTCTATTTTTTTAATTCTTCTAGTGTTCAAAAGCTAACAAATTGCCATTCTAGTTTTGACTAAAAGAATCAGACTTTAAGAATAACATGTCTTTTGTTGGCTTCTTTTTGTAATTTTTTTCTACTAATTTTGAACTCAGACTTTTCTGATCTCTCCTTTGCCCATGCAAAAACATTAATTCTGTTTAGTTTGTTCTTATCAGCGGGAACGGATGGAACTTGCATGGCATCCTAGCAGTACATATATTTATTAACATATTCTATTCAAACATGGTATCTAGAGGAAAAAACTAGAAACTACCATCCCCAGCTTTATACAGCAGTTAGTCCTTTGAATGAGGAAATTTTCTTCAATGTGTGGAGCTTCAGGAGTTGTGAGTGGCCAGCACAGGAAATGAATAATAGCTAAGCTATGCCTTTTTCTCAAATTAGTTTCCTCCATTAGTCACTGATTCTCCTAAATTTTGCGAGAATTTAACTTTATCATTGGGTAGAATGGGCTAAATCTGTCCCTTGAATGTAAGAACTAATAAGACTGAATGAAAGGGCACAAAAATATCAAATACATGATACTAACTTCATAACCTTGATGTTTTTTGGAAACCAGCTACAACCTCTCTCCCTTGCTGTCAAAGTTTGACTCTCAAGCTAGCATTCACTTTTAAAATTAAGCCCTCTTCTTTGTAGTGATTGCTGTTATTTAGCTCTCATGATTTGTCTCTCTTCCTTTATATGATCTTCTTTCCTTCATCCCTGTCTGTCTGTGGGGCACAGGCCATCATTCTTGATCCTCATCCTCAGTGATAAAGTCACAGAATGATTTTTCTTGTGATATGATTTTAACTACAATTAGTGTGCCAAATTGATAATGTTTTTCTATTTGAAACTAAATCTTGTATCCAAACTAAATCTGTTTGTCTAATAGACACGGTCAGCTGGAATTTTCACTAGGGGAAACTTTTTTCTTCTAAGCCTTTTTTTTTTTAATTGTATTGGCTTCTGGAGACCTCAGGCTGACAAATACAAACATCTTCAGTTCAGACTGAGTGAATCTGGCCATGTCTTCGTGCACAATATTTCCTTTATTACTTTTCCTCTCCAGCTGTGCAGCACTAATCCAGACTTTGCCAAATTATATCTCTTATTGAAATACTTTCCTCACTTTTGGGAAAATGCAATCTAGTCCCACTCATACTTTTCAAATGCGTTTTAAAATTCTGCTTGTTACTTTCACTATGGATATTTTTTCTTCACTTACCTCTCACAGTGTAAATTCTTCAGATATCTCAGATTTACAAACTCTTTTGTCTCCAAGTTTCAAAGTAGTTTGTATTGAAGTCTTTCCGTCACAGCAAGGTGTTACTACATTTTCCTGGCTGGTTAGTGGTGACAGATCTTGTTCCCCTTTTGATAAATTTCAAAATGGTGCTTGTTTGGAAGAACTTGTTTAATGCTTGGTTAATACTTGGGTACTCAGATTCCCAGCATCACCTTAAACTTTTTTTGCACTGTTTTGCCTGTGCTTATGCACTCATTTAAAATTTGTAACATCTCTTCCTTTGATGCTGTGTCACGATGGGTTTTTCACTTGGGTACTAACTCAAAACTGCCATGGGTCTGTAATTTTGTCTTGCTTAGGATGTTCAGTCTGAAATATACACTGAATTTTCAAAAGTGAATGTGTTCCTCATTTCGTGGTATTCCAAACAGATTTTGAACACTAAATTATCTAATATTTAATACTTTTACACAAAAAATACTAATTGAGAAAGATTGCCATATCACAGGCTTTCTTAAGTAAAAATAATTTAACTAGAATCAAGTATCACTCAAAGTATTTGAAAATGTATTAACCTCCATGTTATACAAGTTTGCATGGGTATATGTCAGATTATTTTCTTTTTTCTGTGATTGCTGTTGAAGCAGAAATACATGTCTTGGCTAAGAACAGGGGAAGGTATATATCTGCAGTAATGGTACTGTCTTATCAAAAATACTAAATGCAGCAGATTTTCAGCTCTTGACAAACAAGAAATATATTTTCCAAGTCAATAGTTGTCATTAGACATAGAGATAACATTAGAAATTCAGATAAGTGAATGAAAACATAAAGGTGATTGAGTGCAACCATTGTTAGCTCTCCTCACTGCCACAGGTTTATTCCAGACTGTAGCTCTTTGTTGGCAGGTTCCACTCATGAATTTTTTTTTAATTAAGGTAAGGTGAGGCATAGCAGTCTAGAAAGCAATATTAAACTTCAGGGGGAAGAAAAAGAAATACAGTTCATTTCTTGACAAGAAATTGAAGAGATCTCTAAACACCGCAGTTCTCAGTCCTCTTACTGGCATAGGAAAAATAAATGGCTGTGGTTATATTTAAGCACATTACTGTAGCACAAAGTTCTGTTATTTCATTAATTACATTATTTTGAAAATAAACAGCAAAATATTGGCAGAGCTTCACATCAAAATCTGCACTACAAAGTTGATAAGGATGTTTGAGCATCGGTCCAATTAAACATAGAGCAACTGACATGCTTACTGTCTCCTTTTCCTAGGATTTAACTAGACACGAAGAAAATTACTGTTTACATAAATGAGCTGCCTTTTGTTCTTATGCAACACTTGCATATGCTCTGTAGCATATAACCTCCTGGAGTTCTATTTCCCCATGTCAGTTGGAAGAAATAGTTAATAATTTTTGTCATTGCAGCCCTAATAAAAACTGCTCTAAGAAGTTAGTGTAGAAGTTTCTCCATAAGTGGCATTAACAGTGACTTTGTAAGGAACTTTTCTTGAGAATGACAATACATGATAGGAAAGGACTTCTAGCACAAACTATACAAAGATTTTGTGAGAGAGAGGGTTTAGTACACAACCTTAGACTAAAAGCTGCTGATTTGTTGCCAGATTACACAGGGATACAGAAATACTTTGCTTGCGCGTTATCAGACTGCAGGCATCAAAGGAGTTTAAGTTTACTAAAAAAGCTGTACCCAGATCCTCCCATTGCGGTTACTAATTACTGCTGGTTTTGCTTTTGGGATATACCCTGCAACTTTCTATAAGCTCTATGTCTTATACAAAGTGAAATTTAAGGTGTTGATGTTTTTCTGAGGTTACAGCATCAGTGTGCTTTTCATAATCCATGTTTTTTCCCTTAAGCTTCAAGGCATTGAAAGAAAATTTGTGTAATCACCCAAGTAAAAAAAGCTTCAGTCAAACAAATTGTAAGAAAGGAGACCAGGAATCTCTATTAAATATGCAGAAAAAAAAGGGGAACAACAGAGAAATTAATAGTATTTTGTATGAACTAAATCCTATTTATGAACTGGATTTCTTTTCTATTGGGAAGTAAATGAATGAATGCATCTATGTTTTTCCTCCCTGTTTTTTCTTGAAGTGGATTCCAGCTTGTCTGCCTCGAGAAGTACTTCCCAACTGACATTTTCCAAACTTTCTAATTGATATGATTCTATTTTAGTTAAGTCCCCATGGTAACCTTTCCAAAGTCTTCAAGTGGAACAGCAGCAAGATTGAGCTTTCATTGAGATGGTTAAAGTTCTTCAGGCCCTTTAGCATCAGGGAAATAACACTACATTAAAATGCTAGTGGCGTGATTTGCATTATCTTTTTTACATAGACTGAGTGCTTTGGTTTCGGACAGATTCTGGGCATTGGATGTGGACAGAAAAGAAAATCAATACCAGCTGTCAACACTTAGCATTCTTTTGAAGTTTGAAGTGAGCTAAAAAAATATTCGTCTTTTTAGTATGAACAGCTGTGCAAGAAATAAAAAAAAATTGTCTAAGTAAAAGTACAAATTTTTTTAGAACTCCAGCTCCTGAAGGCATAAAACTAAAACTATCTCCCATTCATTAACATTTGTTTAATGTTTTGTTACTTTGTATTCATCAGTAAACATATTTTTCACCGTAAGGTGCATTTTTAGAGTGTTTACCCTTGTTTAATTAGGTTTTTCTTACATCAATGAAAAGGTGAAAGCTTAAATAATGTTTTACTTGTGCTGTAGCATGCATTTCTGCCTCTAATTAAAAGGGACTATTATTTAAACCAGGCAAAGCTATTTACAAAATATCTTAGCTTTTTCTACAAAAATGTAACAGTTTTAACTGTAAGTTCATAATGTTCCACTACATAATAACATCACAGGAGTAACGAGAGGATTTAAGCTATTAGCTTTGGGCAATGCCACAGAATTTTTAATGCTACCACTTGCATGTGTTCTAAAATTACTGAGTAGACCACTGAGGTTATGCACATTCAATTGCAATGTAATTGACCCTGTTTTGAGCAGTGTCTTGGACTAGATGATCTCCAGAAGTCCCTTCTGATCTCAGTGGTGCTGTTTCTGTGTCATACAAGTGAGCAACAACCAGGTGAAGTTTCAATGTGCTAGCAAGGTCCTTCAGTCTGCTGTTTCAGGGAAAGGCATGGAAGTGGACTAACTCTGTGTTAAGCAATGTTTTAATTTTCTAGAGCTTTATGATGACATGCTTAAGTGTCTGTTGGGTAAGACTCAGGAGGAAGGCCAGTAAGGCAGATGTCATGGTGAGAGTCTGTTATAGACCACCCAACCAGGTGAATAGCCGGATGAAGTGCTCTGTAAACAGCTGGGAGAAGTCTCACAATTGCTGGTCCTTGTCTTCTTGGGGAACTTCAGCTTACCAGATGTCTGCTGGAAACAGCACACAGCAGAGAACAAACAGTCTGGGGTGTTCCTGGAGTGTGTGAGAGATACTTCCTGACACCACTGATGTGAGAGACAACTAGGGAGGACACCCTGCTGCGTCTGTTTTCTGTGAACAGAGGGCTGGCTGGTGATGTGATGGTTGGAGGCAGTCTTAGGCACAGCGGTTGCGAAATGATAAGATTTAATTATTGGAGAAATAAAGAGTGGGCTCACCAGAACTTGGTCTTCCAGAGGGCACACTTTGCCCTCTTTTGGAGACTTGTTCAGAGACCCTTGGGAGGCAGTACTGAAGAGCAAAGGAATACAGGAAGACTGGACATTCTTCAAGAAGGAAATCTTAAAGGCATCGGAGCAGGCCATCCTCTGATAATAATAAAATCTTCCTATAAATACATTGGCAGCAAAATTAGTGTAAAGAGAATCTCCAGGAAACACAATGACAAAGGCTGAGGTGCTTTATATTGTCTTTACTTCAGTCTTTTAGGGAAAGACCAGGTGTTCTGGGGGTACCTAGTCCCCTGAGGTGGAGCACAGAATGCAGGGGTGCAGAATGAGGCCCTCACAATCCAGGAGGAAATGGTTCCCTTCCTGCTACACTACTTAGACCTGCACAAGTCTTTGGTGCAGGATGGGATCCACCCAAGAATCCTGAGAGTACTGGCAGGTGCACTCACTGAGCCCCCTATCCACCACTGCCCAGCAGTCCTGGCTAACTGGAGAGGTGCCATTCGATAAGAGACGCCCATCCACAGCAAAGGTTGTGAAGAGGATCCAGGAAAGTACCAGCCTGTCAGCCTGGCCTCAGTGCCAGACAAAGTCATGGAACAAGTCATCCTGAACAGATCATCATGTGGCACATGCAGGAGAACCAGGGGATCAGGCCCAGACTGAATGGGTTTATAGAAGGCAGGTCCTGCTAGGCCAACCTGGTCTCCTTCCATGAAAAAGCAACCTGCTTAGTGAATGAGAGAAAGGCTGCAAATGTTTTCTCTAGGAAGACTTTAGGGTCTGGAAGTTAAGTAGGCGTTGGCATAGGAAAAATCTGTTTCCATACTCAGCAAATCCCTTTCAGAGAGGGGTAATTTGCAGTGCCTTAGCTTATTGGTGTTATCAACCCTGGGGTGAAATCTTAAACTGACTGTTTTTTTATTATTGAGACCCTTATTTAAAACAATGTTTTTCTGCCACTTCAAGAAAACTCTACCCTCCCAACAAAAGAAAAATGAAGTAGGCATGAATTGGACCCTAAGACATCTCTAAGACAAAATCTCTGTTGTTGGTGTTTTGTTACAGACATGTCAAAGAATTTGAGGTAATATAAGCTGGCTGCAAAGAGTTGCTTCTGTCTGCTAAAACCAAGTCATAAAAGGAGAAAAAGTCCCATAAAATGACAAATGTTTTCTTGCTACCCTTACATTTTGCAGTTCTCCTGTGGAATGTACCTCAGCTGGCATAAAAGTGGTAACTTTTTCTTGATCTGTCTTCTTTCTCTTAAGCCCAAACTTGTGTTTAATAGTTACCACACTATATCAAACCTGATTCAGACTGACAGCTCATGGAGCAGAAAGCTTACCTCTGAGAAATGATGCTTTATGTAAGTAAAAATCTTAGTAAAGATGCTCTCTGTGAAATAGGTCCAGAGTATTACGTAAATCATAGAGGTTACTTAAGAATTTCTCTTTAAATTTGTAATTTATTAACAATATGCTCTTTCATAAAATTCATGGCTATTCTGAGTGAATTAGATAAGAAACTAGTACTAAGCAAGTATTGCAGGCTTTTAGAAGTATTTTCTAATGGAAACATAGAAATAAAAGTATGGAAGTCTTCACACTTTAAAGTATCAAGAAAAATATTATGAGTATATAGTTGTCAAGAAAAAGCACATTGTTCTTTCTCCCAGGGAAGCAGAAAAAATATGCCTGGCATTAAGATGATGGACTGTTCAGTTGCCTGCTCCTGTTTGATCTGAATATCGTGTATGAGTTTATTTAGAACTTTCTTTGCTGACACATGTTAAATATATGCAGCTGTTAGGGGTTTTGTGTATTTTTTTCTTAAAAAAAATCCTAATTAGGAGATACACTACATGTGCTTTGACCACTGTTAAAATAACTCTACTTTCAAAAGAGGAGCATACTGCTTTTGCTTTTAAAATTTAATTCCTGTGACTTATAATATACTATGTTTTTTCTTAAAATGACAATTGGTGCTACCATTTAAAAACAGTTTCATTCTTTCATAGTGTGACCAAAAACCCCCCAAAACCAAAGAAGCTGGTGGGGGGATAATATTTCCTTTCTTTGTAAGTGAAATAATCAGATATAATCAGAGATCTATGTATATTGTTGGGTCTTTTTTTTTTTTTTTTCCTATTATAAATATACTCTTTATGGTACAGAACTGCTACTAAAGAGAAAAAGGAAGGTAATTTAGGGTTTTTCTCAAATTTAGGGAATTTCTTTCCAAGCCATTAAGATTCTCTCACATTAGGATTTCTAAGCCAGCCCCATCCTTGGTTGCTTTTTTTCATTGTTCTGTTGCCTCAAAAAGCTTGTAAGTGAAGACCAAAGTGTTGCAGAAGAAACTTTTAAATTAAACTGAGGGATGGAGGTGTTACCTGAATCTTCTGCCATTTCTATCCTATTGTAATTACTAAAGTTTTTTTTTTTTAATTTGCATCATTTCTGTTTGGAGACTGTTGGTGTTAAAACTTACCAGCCTCTCAGTTATGCATAGGAGGTTTATGAGGTGTTTACTATGTTGTGCTTTGAAATGCTTTTTCCAAGATACTCTGTTCCTCATTATCCTGTGATACTTATTCTTATGCCTAACACCTGCTTCAAAACACTCCAGATACTTCTGTTTTGAAATATTCTTGAGTTTTCCTGACTTATTTTGATTTTGTTTTGTTTTTCTTTTTATAGAGGGGGGGATTCCACTGTGATATCTCTTTGGATATTGCTACTTAATCAGCCATCTCCAGCTTCCTAGCTGCACTGTGATAGGGCAGATGTTTGTTGAAGGTTTCAACGATCTGTTGTCTTCACTCCCAAAAGGTGATCTGCAAAGAGGAGTGTGGGGAACATGGCTTTCCTTTTTATGAAAAAGAGCAAGAGCAGATTTTGTCAGGCAGGGGGGAAGGAAAACAAAATGTATTTGTGTTATTGCAGTAGGGTGTTAGTCCTGAAGTAAACATGGTGAATTCTTGTGTCCTTGAGAAGGATGATAATCAGATTCATGAGGACAGTGATTTGTGAGCTGGGTGATTACTCCACATACTTAGACATCCTGCTCCAGGCTACCTGCAGATTCAAGTCAGTATGGCTGTGTCGTTTATGCTTACTGTACTGTTGTGATATGTCAACTTTCTAAAAAAAACCCAAGACAACTTTCCAACCGAACTAGGGGAATTTCATTTGCATTTTTATGCAAGGATGCCTCACATTTGGGATGAAGACTATGGGCAATAATGTAAATAGGTAGTGGCCCCTCTTGGCCTCCAGTATTGACTGCACCTTTTGCCTAGCAGTGGTTATTCTCATTGCTCAAGAAATAATCAAGAAAGAGTGTTAATTAAAGAAATAGCTTGTGAACTCTTCTGTCAGTGGGTTGTGGAGTCAGCTTGGACTGCTCTGAGTCAGTGCTTCTGTAGCACTTATCTCGCCAAATCCTCTTCACATGGGAGCTGTTTGTTCTTAGCGGAACAGATAATCTAAAGTCCTAAGCCTCTTTTTCTTCCTTTCAAAGTAACTATACAATTTGTCCTCAGTTTATACAGGAGATTAACTTAGATCCAAATACCAATGCCTGTCTGCAACACTCACTTTGTTGATAAGGCCTAATGATTCCTCAATTCAGTAAAAGAGCCACAAACCATCATATGAGTCTCTGGCCAAAGGACAATACTACAACAGATTGAAGAGGACTCTAGTTTATATCTTCTGAGCATATTTATAAGCCTTGTTTGTTTCTTTTGCATCATTCCTGTATCCAAACAGAAGGAATCCATATCTCATTATCCTTGCAGAAACAAAAAGGAAGGGAAAAGAAAAAAAGCAGAGACAAGTCTTACTTTCAGAGTAATTGTAGGTGAATAAAAGATGCTCAAATTATCTACTTTATAGCTATTTAAGAAAATCATACTGACGTTCAAAACGCATGTTTGTGTTTTTAATAACTCCAGGAGAATATTATCTGAAAATATAAACCACAGACGTACAACAGCTACGTTTTTTTTAGCTACATGTAAAGAAAGTGTCAGCCTTTTTATCTTGATTTCTTGCCATCTGTGCACTAATGAAAAAGATAATTTTGATATGAGGATTGTATTATGTATAAAGTTTGTCTTTTCATGCAATGCACCTTGATATGGTAGCTGTGATGGATTTTGACTAAAAACAATATCCAAAATCTGTCTGAAACACATTGATACCTCAAAGTACCAATAATAAGCTTCATGTGGTTATATATGTCACTTTGTATCAACTTGATTTCATTGTACTGATTAAACATTACATTTGCATTACTACAAAGAACCACAGTAGTCTTTTAGCCTGATGCTTGCAAGTGTCTAAAAGAATTTTGTGATGTACCATGAATGTCTTTGTATGACACTGAGCTATACTATAATAGTGTGAATACCCACTCTACATACACTAGAAGTTTTTATGCATTGTAGCCCCATGAGGTCATCTGTCTTCTTGTATGTCAAATGTAAGCCATTAAACATGACATCAGACTTTCACTGCTTTGGTGCCAGTGAATAAAACATTTAGATATGTCTACAAGAAGCCTGCTTTGTTTCTATTTTTGTGTTTAAAATGGCCAACAGACAACTCTCCTTGATCTTAAATGAGGACAACAGTCATTAGCAGCTGCTTGTACATCTCCCATTTCACACCTCATACCGTTTCTGCCATGCCAAAAGTGTGCAGCTGTGCAGGTAAGGTTTAGGTTGAGTGCTTTGAAGGCATTTCTAGCTGTGGCAGCCGAAGTCACCTGTTTCTCCACAGGCAGAATATCTATAAGCTTTTACAAGCAGAGCTCTTCCTATATTTCTGTACTCTGAACAGGTCAGCTACAAAGCTTCTCATTGCTTCCTCCCTTAACGTGCAGTGGGGAGAAGAGGGAGATGCCTCCTGCTCTTCTGATTACTCTCCCTAAGCTGAAGGGACTGTTGCACTAAGCAAACACTGGTAGCCACTGGAAGCTGTCAGTGTGGCTTTTCTGATGACTGCAAGCGAGAAACCTTGCTGACAGCAGTTGCTTGTTCTTTGGTGATAGGCAATGCCAAATTCAAACAGAGTGCAATATATTTTGTTTAGTTTTTGCTGAGCTTTCGTGTAGATTTTCTGTGATCAAATGATGGCAAATGAAATTTTCTAGCAAATGACTAAGAGCTAGATAGCATGATATATGTAAGCATTTCAACTGAAGCAGTGAAAGTAATAAAATCAAACTGAGAATTTTCCCCCAGTGCATTTTATATTTCATAATTCATGGTAGACGTGACAAATTGGGCTATTAGCTTCATGTCCCAAAGCTTCAAGAGGTATTTTGCATGTGTTGAGACTAAGCTCATGTACAGATCAGTTCAGCTTAATTATTCTTCCTAAAGCCCAGACTTTTGTCTTCACTAGGGCTCACAGAAGACTATGTAACCGCATCTTGGAGTATTACAGATTTTGTTTAATAACAATAAAAAAGGAAGAAGCAGATATTTGCTGATCCATAGGCTTATGTAGATGAACAATAATTTGTAAAAGTAGAGTTGCGCCAGTAGCTTTTCCCATCAATTCTATTCCATATTAATTATACATGAATGTTACTTACTTTTGATTTATGAAGTTTCTCCATTTTTGAATGTATTGCCCAAACATCTGAAAAGTTGAAAATGCCTTTTGAATTAAAAAGACTATTTTGACTCTGTTTTGAAAAGCTCTCTGAAATTCATTGTTGAAAAATAGTGTTTAATTCTGACTCCTACATGTCCAGAGAATGTTGGACAAAAACTCAGTACTGCCAAAAAGCAGTAGAGCAGTAGGCTGGAAAAAAAACCAACCAAACAAAAAAACCAAACCAACAAATTTTGGAGTTGTCAGCTATGCCTTGCTGTTTTCAGTTAGTCTTTCATCTTTTGAGATGAGGCAAAAATAGTACAATGTCATGTTAATGTCTGAAAGGGAGAGCATGAAGACAGCTAGGCAGTGCAGTGCTGGCAACCCTTATTTTGGCTTTGCTTGGTGTTTTTAATGATTAAATGACAGTTTATGTTATTGCTGTTTGCCAGTTTTTTAATATCTATGCAATGATAATATGATTATTAGATTATGCAATTGTAAGTAGATTAAAACCAAATGATAATAATAAATGCCTTGTTTATGAAAGAAAGCATAGCCCTATTATAATTTTGCACTATTTAAATAATACTTAGCTTAGCCTAAGAGATTTTTAAATTTTCATTGTTTGTATTTTGGATGTTCCTTCATTTTCTTCAGAGGTGTACATGGTGTTTCTGAATCTTCAGACTCAGAGAAAAATTGAAAGACAGAGTGGACAATTTATAATCTCATTCACACATATTAGTGTCTGTGAGATGACAATATAATCTGGAAGAAATGAGATGTCATTTATTTGTTTGAAATTTGTTTTGGTATGTGACATTTCATAGCAATTTACAAAGAGAGCAATTTGCTGAAAAAGAACGTTTTTCCTTTTTTTTTTTTTTTTTTTTGCATAATTAGCATCAACTGAATGGGAATATTAACATGAAAAAATCGAGTGCTAGGTAGAAATTTGAAGGACACTTCCATCATGGCCTTTTCAGTTTCTATCACTTTTGTATCTACCTTAAAATAAAGTCTGCAATATTTCATGCATGGTTTCTTGTTAATGGATCATGTATAGAGTATGTGCTAAATTTAAGGTATATTTGCACATCAGATAATATGAAATACAGAGGATCTCTTTTATACTGCAGAAAAAACAGTAACATAACTGTCGCCTTGATTTTTCAGCATTTTCTTCTGTTTTACAGTTTTCATAGTTAGGTTGTTTCTCATGCACGGGTATTGTAAACAGAGGCAATGTTTCCATTAAATCAAGGAAAAGTTTACATTCCTGTTCTTAGAGATATGGATAGCTGATGGACAGTTGCCTTAACCAATGGGATGGGGAGAGGTGTCAACCTTTGTAGAAATACTATAAAAATGGAGTCAGGTCTTCATAATAAACAGGTCATGCCTTCTTACCAAAGTGTGTGTGTGCGTGTCTGTGTGACAAACAGCATCACATAACTATAGCAGGAAAGTCTTGCTCATTGCTGGTGATCACAATCACGCATTTTGAAATTTGTAAAAGGAGCTTCTGAGCTTGTTTTCTGGGACAGGTTTATCTTTTATGATTTGTACCACCCTTCTGCCAAACCTTGGCCGAACACCTTGCTTTATGCTTCATCTTCTGCTTGTACAGTACGCACACAGATCATACATAAATGTGCAGTTCATGTGACTATGTGAAAGGTGCTGTAAAAATCAGTGCAGAAGAATTATAAATATCAAAAACATGTATGCTGAATTACATAGGAATTATTGAGATAAGCAATTTAAAGGAATTAAACCATGACATAGGCTTTCCTTCCTCAACTGCATCACCTTCAGCACAAAATCTGCCACAAATCCTTTTTCTCATAAGCACAGCAGTTGCTGTATTCTAGTGAAGCCATGGCTGGGTGCATTTGTAACATATCAGCCCTTGAATCTGTGATGATTTTCATGGACCAATCAAACAGTGATCACTAGTAACCCTCCTCCCTCACTCCCAAATTACTGCTATAAATGCAAATTTATTATACCTTTTAAATATTCCAGTTTGCATTCTCTAAGATAATCTTGCACCAAAAATGTGGTGATATTTTCAATTAGCTTAATTGGTGTAGGTTCACAGCAGTGAAGAAACTCTAGAGACAAAACAATAGAAAACAGTATAAATACCTAAAGATTTGTCACAATACTCCAGATACTCCAGATGACATTATCTTTGCTTTGTCACTGAGCTGATGGAATTAGCATGCAAATCACATCAAATTGAAATGCTTTCATAGATGTTTTTCAATAACGTCAGTGAGCTTTCTAACTCAGTTAACTATCAGTGCTGCTTTCGTGCATAGATCAGGTACCTGACAGCTCTGACCTCTGACTGCCCACTGGCTCAGTCTGAGCATATAAAAAGTCACTCTTGAGAGAACCATTTGACCATAAAAACAAAGCGAATCAGGCAAATGGAGGAAAGTTTTGCAAATATGGTGCTCTGCTGCTGAGTGCTGGCTTTGGAGAGAAATACTTCGCGCAGATGTTAATGGTTTTCTACACTTTTCCATTGAGCAAGAGAAAGAGAACGGGCTGAATATCAGGGTCTTTCTGTTGTGAATCCCTCTTTTTGGTTTTGATATGAGCATGTTTGTATCCTGTGTCACCAGAAAATTTGTGGGAGGAACAAAGTAACGATTTATAACAGACAATGGAATAATTAGAAATGTAAAAGCTTTAAATGCCTTTCCATGTGAGGTATCCATCCTCTGGAAGAAAATGCCTTTTCTTCTCCTTTGTAGTTTTAGGATCAGCAATAACAAAATAGGCATTAATGGACTCATTTCAAGTCCACTAAGGTGCCCCCAAACTGGTAGTATTTTATTTTTAATGGAGTGTAGCTTTAAGGCTATGTAAATATGCAGTCACATCCACCTGTTCTGGCTGGGCTTCTCTAGGTTGCCAGGGAATCCTGCACCAGTGCAGATGGCACAACCTCCCGCCTTCTTCTGGGATGACCTGGCTATTTCCAGAGCTGTTTCTCACACTTTTTCCCCTCATCCCTTGTTGCTCTACAGGCATTTTTTGTCCTTTCTGAAACATACTTTCCCTGAGACGCTTTCCGGGGTGGCTGTGGGACTCAGCTGTGCCCTGCAGTGGGTTGGTTGGAGCTGACTGGCATGACCTGCTCCTGGTATGGGGCAACTCCCATCTCTCCTGCAGCACCTTGGTACCTAGGCAGGAACACCCAGAGCAGAGGTATTCTTACAGCAGCAGAACATCAGCTTATGTTGTATTCTGTGATTCTTCTAAAAAACCAGCAGTGAGAAAGGAATCTGCTGTTTCAGTCATGGCCGCAGATGACAGACTGGGAGCGACCAAAGGTGGGGGTACCCGTGCTCTCCACTTCAGCTGTGCTTGCTGCACTCCATGAAGTTTCCCTCAGGCTTTGCATGGTGTGAGTTTTAGCTGAGTGGCGCTGAAACACAGAAATCTTTCAGGGTTAAAAGAGAGGCTGAATGAAAGAGAGTGTGGGCATCACTGCTGTGAGCTCAAGTGTGGGGAGGATGTCCCTCAGGGCATAGGCTGTGGGAACACCAATGTGTAGTGCTGGGCTCTGAAATGCCATCCTCAGCTGAGTGCAGCCTGGGAATCTACTGTGCTCAGCAGTTTTTAAGGTGTACATGGCTACAGGCCAGGTAGTAGTTTCTTGAACTTGAAGCAGCTTTATATAAAGTGTATTAATTTCTCTAAAATCCCACTGATTCTATGACCTCCAAAAGCCTTGAAAAATGGGATTTTCTTACCTACCCTTTTTGCTCTTTTTTTGTTTCACAGACTGATGACTCGTTTATCTGTCAGCAAATCTGTAACATCTGAAACTTAAAAGAAGTTAAAAAAAAATCCATATGGAGTGCTATGCCTAATTATGGCGGTTACTAAGAAGCTGATAACACTTAAGAACAACAAATGGTAGAAACATTCAAATTTCATGTTGATATATTAAAGTGAAGACTGTTTTCAGTTATGGTATACTGAAGTGTTGTACATCTTCATTTCATAAAACTCAAGTTTAGACTCAGGTAGAAAGCTGGTGATTTGAAATGAATTGACAGCAGGACTGAGGTCTTGGCTTGAAGGGCTTCTGGTATTACGATAAGGACCAGGAGGGGTTGAGAAATTGGAAGATGAACAATTCCTGTTGTCTTTCTTCTCGGTGTTTAAAAATGTAGGAAGTTCTGTGCAATACTGAGAATATAAAGAGAAACCCTCATATATAATCAAACCATGGATGTGGTGAATAAACTGTCCATATAAATCTGAATGTGTATGTAGAAGAGAACAGTTAATATTGAAATGTAGTAAGAATAGGCAGAAACACAGTATTGTCATTAGCTAACACTGGAAGTCTCTTTATCACATTGTGTCTCCAACTAAACTTCTATTTCTTTCAGTCTTGTTTACACAGAAAATGCAAGTGTGCCTGTAAAGTGCTCACTACTATGTAAATGTAGTGGCAGTGGGAAATCCAATAAACATTGTATTGGTATGTTTCTATTTCCATAGCTGTAGCGAGGTGTTCTCTGTTTCTATCTGTTCTTTTGAGAACTTGGCATGGAAAAATTTGTCATATGTCAAATTACAAATGACACTGTGCTTTGGATTTTATTGGTAGGTATTCTCTCATTCTATCTGTTTTTACATTTGAGATTTTTCCTGGGGCTGGTAGATTAAAGGCTGAAACTGGGAGTCCTATGATAGACGAAAAATGTGTTCTGGTGTTTTAGGTGAGTTACAGAAGAAGAGGCAATGAAAAGCTATTTAAACTCAGAACTACAAACAAATGTGAAAGAATACCTCTAGTCTTTCTGCTGGTGGATCCTCTTATTGTCATCAAATAATTGGCTTGGATAGAATCTATAGTTTTAACGGATTAGGTGGTGGCGCTCTGTACAATGTTTTGTCTATTTGGAACATGGTGCTGATTAGGAATGCAAATTTTTGCCCCACAGTCATTTCCTGACTACTGTCACTGACTGAGCTTTCCGCCCCTACATTAGTGCAAACAGCATCAAAGTCATTGATCAGCACAGAGAAGGATGTCAAAGTCATCAGCAGTAGAGAAAGTGTGGCATGAGGAAAAAAAAGTCTCTGGTTTTACAAACCTTTTACATATGTTAAATAGTAGGAATGGTCTCCATCAGTGGTAGCTCTACTAAGTAACTTTCTGATTCTTATACACTGAGGGTTTCTACCTCTTAGTTTAGCTACCTGCCAAATCAGTTCTCAGTTGCTGTTTTATCATGGCCTGGAAGTCCTGAAATAAAGTCAGATACAAAATACTATTTTTTCATTGATATCAGTGGATATGACATTTGCAGCTACAACCTTGACAACCTTATAAACTTTTAAAGCTCTGAGGTACCTTGACCCTCCTTGTGAGACAGGGCAGAAAAGAGGGAATCCTGGGTCCGTCTCTATCTGGCAGTGGTTGGTGTAGCATTCAAGATTTGTAAAATTGAATTGTGTCTGTTTGGAAAAATCATTAAAGAAAATCTGAAATAGTCAGGTTTTTGGTATGCAGAATTACTCATACAGCTTGTTGTCCTGACAGAGTATTTCACTTTCATTGTGGAGACACAATCTGTGTTGCTGCAAGAAACTTATAAAATACCTTTGTCACACTAAGTGATTGTCACTGGTTGAAATTCATCATTCTCTAACTCAATTTTACCAGTACAAACCAAAACAAAACTTGAAATAAAATACTCTTCCATTCAATATTCATAATTCTGAATTAAGAGAAACTTGCGTTGTTTTTATAGTATATAAACTATTTAATACTTAATATTTATATTGGTATCTAGCAACTTACTTTACAATAAACACAATAGAATTGAAANGGAAGTGCTCAGCTCTAAATAAGAAATACGATATTCATTGAGTTTATTTTATGGAAACTGATCCTTTGGTAACTGCATCTTGAGGTTAAGACTGGATTTCTTTGAAATTATGCATCATGCTGCATATTTATTTTATAGTAGAAAACCTTCAAATTTTAAAATGTCTTTTTAAAAAATATTAAAGCTCTGAAAAATACTGTATGCACTTACTTGTTTAGCCTTTTGATGTGGTCATATTGAGATTATCCTTCTGTAAATAAGCACAAACTCTCTGAAGATTTTGTGAGTATGTATGTGCAGTTTTTGGAAAATGTGTGAAGTGCATGATTTTTTATCCAGGTGTACCAACTTGCTGTTTCCTCTCCCTCTGCTTTATGCTTCTTTTTCTTTTAACGATTGTCTCTTTAATAATTTTTATATAAGAAGCTGGTGATGTGGTTCAGTTGTGAAAGAAAGTAAGTGGCAACAATGTCCTCATACAGTTATAAAAAAACTGAATTAGCACAAAGAAAATGGAAAAATTCTAGCTCGAGACCTGAACTGAAATGATGATTTCCTGAGAGGATTCACTACCAACTAGTCAGTTCTTTGTACTTAGGAGAGAGCAAGCCTTCCATTAGTAATAATAAAAAAGAAATCACCAGAAGTTTCTTATGTGATTTTTTTCTGGCAATTTTTTTACTCTCATTCTGAAGCAGTACATCCTGCAGTATATGCTCTCCGTAATGTTCATTAGCTGGCTCATCATCTGTCAGTAATAGATTTTTGTTTTTTTCGAGCACCTAAAAGAAACTGCAGAAATCAGTCCACATAACTACAAAATCATAAATAATTCAGTTGGAACAGAGCTCAACCGTCTGTCTACCAGTAGCTGTCTTAATTTCAACATATTGCTTGGAAGATATATCTGTGTAGCTTACAAACGCATTGTACTTGATTTGAGGATGTCAGTATAGTCTCCACCTGAAAAATCAATGACATGGGGGATACTTACTATGTGAGAGCCTGCCAATCTCACCATTTGGATTCTGGAGGGCAGAAAAGAGTTCTGTTTGCTGTTACTTTGGATGAAAAGGGCTGAGACCTTAGCTGAATTGAAGGATGTATTACCAACAGCTAGAAGGCAGTTAGGGCAATGAGAGTTTGAAAGGAATGAAGAGTAGGTTACATTTGGAAAAGCAGAGAGGCACAGAGAGGAAAAAAAATCGCTGAAGTTGATGCTCAGGCAGATAGTGGCACAAGTTAAATGGAACTATTGAGAAGCCCAGCTGTAAATATTGGCATTGAATTGTATTTTACAACTAAAAAAAAATAATTAAATCCTGTATGTATCTAATAATAGCTGTGAAACCTTGAATCAAAAATTTGGAAGAATTGCTATATGTTACTGTAGGAATTGATCATCTCATTTAACTTCCTATCTGAGCAAGCCTTCCTGTATTGCTATCACTCTTAGTTCAATTACATTTAATTGATTAAAAGAGTTTATGAGCCAAAATTAAATTCAAAAAGAAATTTGCATGCTATTAGGTGAGAGGCTCTGTTGACAAGTACAAAAGAATTTATGAATTTTATAAGCCCTTAACTGCCTTGGGAATAATTCTTTATTATGACTATTTTATTTTATGAAATAAAAAAGGAATTCCATGGTAACATGTGCTGCAGTATAAGCAAATCATTTTTAGTGGTTTTTATTTTATTCTTTGCACTGTTATTTAACACTATCACTTGTTCATATAGCTTATCTAATGACCTGAACATTGAGCCTTGGAAGAAGAAGGTTTTTTTTAACTGATAAGCTACAAGTATAATATACGCATAAAAATCAGTTACAATATATTAAAAAATAGGTAAATCTCAAATTTGGAGATTCAAAACCAGGACAAACAGAAGTCTTGAGCAGTATTCTACTCCATGACATACAGAGAAGAGCTTCACTATCTTGCAACTTAAGCAACAGTAAAGTCTGGAGTTGTCAGAAAGTAATAAAATATTAGTAACGTAGGTAGAGTTTATAGAAATCTAAAATCAATTTCAAATTGAGTCCTTTTTTTTTTTTAATGTGTGTGTGACATTTGTGTGTATGATTAGAGAGAAGATTATTGAATCAAACAATCTTTTTGACACCTGAGCCGGTGAGGCTGATGTAAAATATACCTCTTGTCCAGTAGGAGTGAAAGAATGATGAAAAATATAAAAATGGAGATATTTTCTCAATTTTATTTTATTCCATATCTTTTAAATTATGTCAGACCTTTTTTGAATTCAAGTTGATTGTCTCAGGCTTTGCAGTCTATGTGCCCTAGGCACAAGAATTAGGTTGCTTCAATGCATGGCATGATGGTTGCTAGTACTGATGGACACCACAAGTAGGAAAAGAGGTTTGACTTGCTTGTAGTCTATCCTTGTGAAGCGTGGATTAAGTGTGTTGCTTTTTCTGTATTTATTTCACAACTTTTACCAAGTTACTAATAGTAGAGATGTATTGTCCTTTGTAGCTGAGGGTGAGTGAGTTATTCCCCCACTGCCTTGGATCTGCACATGGAGCACAGACCTAATCCTGAGCTGAAAAAAGCTTTGAGTCTGGCTATGTCAGGTTCTTGCCTTTGTGTTCATATGGCTACTGGGCTGCTCATAACTGCAGAGCACAGGCAGGGCTTGCTTGTATTTCTGTGGAGAAATTTGCCTTGGTACATTCTAGTTCTTCATTGGCTTATATATAAAATAAATATATCATTTCTCCACAAAAGGTTACTCTGAGGAAAGAGGAAGTACATGTTGTGAGGTGATCAGACTTGGTCATTGCTGCCAAGATTGCCCCCAACCAGTTTTTTCTTAAGCGATTGTGAAGCTCAAAAGGGCACTTGCCCTTCTCAGATTGTCGATCATCTCTGTCAAGAAGTTATCATCAGTGCCCTCCAGAAACCTCCTGGGAACAACCAAGATGTCCAGCTTCTCCTGCTCGTTTCTCTTGCTCTTTGTGTTGGTGTACAGGCACTTCAGAGAGACACCCTGTGCTGATTTCCTCGGACAGGCAAGAGGGTTTTCCCCACACTGCTGTCCTGTAGGCACATCCTTACTTAGGTGAACATGCTTGAGGTGGGCTCATTTTAGTCCTGTGCTGCTGATTACGAGGGCTCTTGTGTCTGATAAACCCCAGAGAGCTTTTGCTTGTCCATGTGCTCCACCACTTCCTCACTTGATTGTTGATTGTCCTTTTGTACCGCTGTTGCTCTTAGTTTATAGCA
This sequence comes from Donacobius atricapilla, assembly GCA_013397315.1. Lineage (NCBI taxonomy): Eukaryota > Metazoa > Chordata > Aves > Passeriformes > Mimidae > Donacobius > Donacobius atricapilla. Next base: position 302,283 of record WBMY01014305.1, read on the forward strand.
AAGGCTTTTGCCTCATTTAGTCAGAAATATCTCAATTATACTGTTGTGGTGGAGATAATACGGATTTGAAAAAAAAAATACTATTTTAGAATTTTTTCAACATTAGTAATATGAAATTGAATAACTGGAAAAAGACTTAAATGATACATTTAAAAAATAAATGGTGTTACTTAAAATAGCTTTTGAAGATGAATGGTTTTCAAAGATTTTGATGGGATGGGGGAAAGGATGAACATATGATAAAGTTCAGAGATCTAAATATTGAAAACGTGTTTTTATGTCTGTGCACTATGTGTCAGCATGCACAATTACATAGGTTCTCTTCAAAAAGTGTTTCTCTTTTTTTGTTGATTCATTTCATTATTACTTGGTTTCATCATAAAACCATGACCTCATTTTCTTTCTTCTTCCATGTATGAACTGTTTTCAGTTGTATGCACAAAAGCCATGATAACACTCCTCTGTGGTGCTGAGCCATTAAATGGTTACTAAGGCTCTCAAAAGCAGTCACACCCTGCCAAACATTTTGCAGTGAAATTTTGAAGATACCAAGCATAAGGAAACACCACTTGAATTTGAATAATGTGTTTAAAACAGTATAGTGCTATGCATCTTCAATAACTGCAAGGAAGGTTCTTGCAACATCACTGGAAGCTGTGCTTTGCTCCCAGTATAGGTAACATAAAGATCGTGTAAATTTTCAGAACTCTCATGTGCTGCAGAAGCTGGAGTAGCTATCTATTTTATTTGTCTAAATTAAAGTTGTCTCACAACTTATTTATGTACTCATTTCTTTCTTTGCCTTAAACCTTTTACCTAATAGAATTTTTTTAGTTTGTGTGTCACGCAAAATATTGATTCTCTCACACTTATTTTTTTATGCCTTTCATTATGCCTTTCTACTGTGATTCAGTAGAATCACAAAAGGGCCCTTTAGGATCATCTAGTTGAAGTCCCCTGCCATGGACATGGATGCCTTTTGCTAGACCAAAAACCTGTCTGTGTCTTTTGCATCTGTCCTCTACCTCTTTGATAATCTTGATTCTTCCTTTTTCAACGCAGATGTTTAACCCCTTCCTCAGGGGACCCCTGAAAAGGTCCCCCTTTTTCAGGGACCACATTCCATAATTTCATTTGTTCTTTTCCACACTTCACTTTTTCATCACTACATCTTCTCTAGGTATAAATATTAATTATTTCTGTATAGTCAGAAGAGGGAATGATACTGTAGTTTTTACTTCTTCAAGTTAAATTTTAAAAATCTAGAGAAGTTAAATGTTTTACATGCTGTTAAGTTTGTAATCAATGTAACAAAACTACTGTGAATGTTTTAATTATAAGATCCTTGCTGTAATGTCTGAAGTTCTAAAATAAACTTCATGTTAATCACTTAATAATTATATTAATCTGATTTTTAGTGCTGGAGTCATGGATTTGAGAGCATCTGAGATGACGTTAGGAGAGCATTAGTGAGGCTAAGTACTAATTATTGTTTTATGTATGTGCTTGGCAAGGATGCAAGAGAAAAGGCAGCAAAAGCAGTTTGGTACTTAGAGCAGCCCTCGGGGTACTGCACTGTCCCAGTTGCCTCCATGTGAACTTCAGAGGGACTGAGGTGGGGCCATACTGGTGCTGTACCCTCACTCAGGCTTCAGGGCAAGAGAAGAGCTCAGCCCTGTATTTCAAATGAATTTCCAAATGAATTTCAGTAGATTTCAACAGCATGGATTACTGCTTTACCAGTGTGAAGAAAACTTATTTTGGATATGAGTGAGGTGTTCTGGTGCAATTGTCTTGTAGGATTATTGGTTTGCCAGCAACAATATTCGGTAGTTAAAAATTATGGGAATTACCATGTTTTTCTATATTTTGGCACCTGGTTTATCTTTTAATTTCTGTGTCTCTGAGGGCTATCAAAGGACATGCATTGTGCTGCTTTTGAGCTTTTGGTAAAAAATTACAGTTTTATTATCTGTTTTGGAATATGTAGTCCTTGAAATAGCTTGGACCCTAAAATAAAGTATAGATTCCACATTTTGCTGTGCATACTGTGGAAGAGATTCTGATTTGCACTTTCCAGTTGGTTGCTACAACTCCTTTAGATGCCTTAGAGCACACAGAAGGGATGGTCTCACAGGATAATAAGCCTAACCGCCATAAAAAAAAAAGGAAATAAACTTTCTCCTTCTCCATAACTCCTCCTTTTTGGGTCAAATTGATCTTCTAATGATTCCTGATGAACTTTCTGTGTCTGAGGATTTCTTGCATGTATTTTATTTGGAAAGTACCATTAAATGTGCAAGTGATTACTGTGTGGATTCATAAATATAGCAACAATTTTAGAATTTTAAGTCTCTGGTTTGATAAGAAATCTAAAACCAATACAATATTCCAGCATCACCAAGAAAGCCATTTTGCATCAACATTTTTTAAGACATGCCTACATACTTTGGTATGGAGAATGGACTACTGCTTAGGAGTGACTTTCAGACTTTCAGTGACATTATAGAACTAAAGTTAACTGAAGTTAAGCCAAGGTTTAAGTTCACTTCTGGGAGTTTAAAGATGTTACCAAGGACAAAAACAGTTCAGAATGGAACTTGATCTCCTGATTACTGTGTCTTAAGCCCAGATAGAAATTAGGCATCCTGCAGCCTCTTGCTCAACCCACACCTCTCTGCCCCCTCACCATGGTAGAATGGGGAGGAGAATCAAAGTAAAACTTGTAGGCTGACATAAGAACAGTTTAATAATTGAAAATAAAATAAAATACAATACTAACTAATAATAATAATAAAGGTAATAAAAAGGGAAAAACAACTGATGCACAATGCAATTGGCCATCACCTGCTGACCAGTGCCAAATTCCCCTTCCTGAACCCAGATTGGCCACATTTCCGGATAACTCCCCCAGGAGTTATATACCAGGCAAGACATTCTATAGTGTGGAATATCCCTTTGGTCAGTGTGGGCCACCCGTCCCAACTGTGCTCCCTCCCAGTTTCTTTTGTGGACCTCCTCACTGGCAAGGCATGTGACAAGAAAAAAGTCCTTGACTTGGGATAAACATGACTTAGCAGAAGATCAAAGTATCCGTGTATTTTCAACACCATTCTCATTCTGAATCCAAAACACAACACTGTAATCACTACTGAGAAGGAATCAACTCTACCTAGCTGAAACCACAATAATGATGCAAAAGTCTGCAATTCAGTTTGCATTAGGCTGCAAGGGAACATTAATATGTTCAGGACTGCTCCTGAAACAAGTGTATCATGAATGCTCTGCTATCAGACTATCTACACTGGATATGTAGCATTCAGAGATTAAATGTTTTTCTTGCTTTTACCCATTTATACTACCTTAGAAGTCACTGCTGTCTGCAGTCTAATCTCAGCATATTTACTCAGAATTTACAGTCTCCATCCTCTTTGGTCAGCATCTTTTTATATTAACTCTCAACTTTCAACAGTAGTTTTTACAATGAAAGATCTATAAAATATTTGAGATAGTACTAGAAGCACCATGGTCCTTCTCTGGTGGAGACTGTTTTCGAGCAAGGAATTATAAAAATGTTGTGTCTGTTTTTGTCAGAATTTGTAATTTTTGTCATAACAATCAGATCTGGGGTCTTTGACATTATAAGATTTCCCTAGACACCACCTTTATTTGGTCTATAAATGAAGATTTCTTTTGCGATAGGGTTTAAAAATTCATTGCTGTTACTTAAGGGATCTCATCTGATGCAGGGTTTTGGGAGGTCTTGCCAAATGTTATGAGATAATGAATATTTTTGTAACTTCATTTTTCAGTATTAGACTTTGAAGAACCTATCTAATTATCTTTAAGTAGGATTATATACGAAAAAAATAAATCCTGGTAAGGGTGTGTATAATGACCATAAACTAAAATGCAAATCTAGATAGTTTTAAAGGAGATGACAAACTAAACTATTTATAAAGTGCCAGAAATTAAATAAAAGATGTTGGATTCCATACACAAACCCACAAAACTGTATTTCCGTATGGTCCCCCCTAACAACTAAGTTCACATCTTGGATGTTGATGTCTTGAATGCATTTAATATCTTAAACTTAGCTGAGAAGTTCATTATTCTGAAGGAGAATGTTTAGAGACAATGAACATGGATCTTTCCTTTGACCTCCTTGTGATTCCCTCCTCCCTTTCTGCTTTGTCAAACACGTAAATATTTTGGTGTACAAGTTATTCCTTATGTTTCTCTTGCAACGTCACGTACCGCAACAGGATGTGATAAGGTAATGATGGAACAAGAAGCATACAGTAAACAAATATGTCTCTAAACATTCTCCTTCAGAATAATGAACTTCTCAGCTAAGTTTAAGATATTAAATGCATTCAAGACATCAACATCCAAGATGTGAACTTAGTTGTTAGGGGGGACCATACGGAAATACAGTTTTGTGGGTTTGTGTATGGAATCCAACATCTTTTATTTAATTTCTGGCACTTTATAAAGTTTAGCTTTTGATAGAAAAGGAGGACGTGTGCTGTGACAGTCATGAAATAATTAATATTTAGAAGCCCAATGCCTAGTAATGCTGATATTTATTCCCAAAATATCAAAGGAAATGCTTTCACTGACTACAGTAGACTTTGATTGCTGTCTCTGAGAAGATATAGGGCGGGAAAAAATGTCAGGACTCGGCAGCTTTCTGTAAAAGAAAGAAACTCCAGTCTGTTTTAAAATCTGTATGCTCTAATTTTATCTATCATTTCAATGCTCTGGCACATCAAAAGCTATAGACAGTTATAAAAACCTTTTTTTTTCTGGAGTAAAAAATAATTTCACAAATTAATTTCTGGGCTTTAATTCTGATTTATTTTGCTTTTATGTTTTTTTTAATTTTAATTCACTCAAATCCATTTTCATTTTTTCATTCTTCAGTTACAGTGTCTGATTTTAATATTGTTCTAATCTTATTGCATACATATAGTAGTATGTGAATACCAAAAACTTGTTTATAACAAAAGAATATCTCCCTTCCCAATCATGTATCAGATAGAATAAAGAAATGGTTTTATACCCATTATTCACAATTCTCAGAGCTCACATATTTCAAATCTGTTAATGACTGCTGCTCTACTTTCTTTTGTGGCACAAATATGATTTGACAATAAAGATATAGACTGTTTCTAATCAAAAGGAAAATGACTGCAAAGGAAAATAAAATGTAGATACTGTAAATGTCAAACCATGAGTAAATTGGACAAGTACAGAACATCCAGAACTGATTTGCTTTAAAGTGTCTAAATCATGAGAATTCAAAAGCTCTAGTGTTTTGATGGCAAGATAGCCTTTTCTACTTTCTTTATTCCAAAGGAAATTAAAGTATCATTGGTTTTTCTAGGAAAATATAACATGAATTCTTAAGACAAATTAATGTTTTTAAAAACAGAGATAAATTAAATAAGAGAAAGGCACATGGTCCGTTTTAAATTTCCTTAATTTATTCAGTCCAAGTCCAGTGGAGTGCTACAGGTGATGCAACTGCTGCATACAGCTGAAAGGAAGTATCATAAAATGTGTTCTGCTTTTCCTAATTATCCTAATTCCTGCAACCAGTCAAAATATAAGTTGGGAAATGTCACATTGGAGTAGGCTCCTATTTCACAAAGCACTGGAACATACATACTCATTGCTGTGTCACCCACTGTCTTTTGATATGTCAGTTCACTGGTTTTTAATGACATAGGTATTTAGTGGCTTCCATTTTCTTAGAAAATTTCCGCCTTAATGTTTAGGAACTGTTTAAGTGCTTTGATAATAAGTCTTTACTGAAATTGCTCCCAAATCATTACATGGCAGAGGTTCCTTATGAAAATATAGCAATTTAGAATGGGATTGAGAACAAACTATGTCCCTTTTCAATGGGTGGAGAAGGAAATTGGGTAAATTTAATTATAAGCAATGAAGCCAACAAGTCTTGGCTTGTGTGTTTGTAAGGTAACTGCGTACAACGGAATTAGGTCTGGATTTGCATAACTGCTCTTTAGCAGTGGTTTCTTTTAAGAAAACTCATGTGAAAGCCTACTTTGATCAAGGAGTATGGTTAACTTAGCTTTCATTTGTAAATAAAGAACTTTCCTTTTTGTTTTGTCCATACACTGTGTAGAATCAAAAGCCCATATCAAAATTCTGACTAACTCTCTTCTTCCAGATAACTCCTAAAGGGAATAGTGGGCTACATTCTGTTAATCAAGTTATTTTTCTATGACTTAAGAAATTTTTAGAAGAATGCCAGGATTTTGTGAATGGCATGGAGACATTTCCTCTGTTTTAGAAAAATCAGATTTTAAATTTGTCTTAGAGTCTGGCTGATACCGTTAGAATCCTATACAGAATAACTCTGGAGATGCTAAGAAATTATAAGTAAAATAGTGGCAGTTTTGGCATTTTTTGAAAAATACCATTCCTTATTTAAATTAATTTTTATAATTTTGTTTCATAGCAAATACTCACATTTTGTTTGCGTGTTTTTCTACAGTCAAATTAAAATACATTTTAAAACTATAAAAACCAATGCAGAAAATGCCATTTATTTCTACATAAATTCACCCTAATGTTTTTGTTTTTTAAATCCATGTAGAACTTATTTTTTATTACTCCTTGCTGAATAAGAAGACCTATGACCTGTTTTTCTTAAATCTTCTAGTGTTTTGATTGATGAAAAGCTTGACTAATTTCTGTAGTCAGTAAGAGATGAAAAGAATTGCATGACATGTAGGAATGCATAATTTTTGTCACTTAAGGGCAGGCTAATATTTGTATACATTTCTTATCTTACATAAACCTATAGTTTGCACTACAGTTTGTGAATTGCTACTAGCAAGAGCTATATAAAATAATTTTGCTTTTTAGCATGAAAATTAGTACTTAGACTGTGGGTGATCTTCTCAAGTGGAATGAAAAATGATCAGGCCTGAGGCTTCTGCTGGCTCGAAGGGAAGATGATGATAAGACTTTTAATAAGGAGGAAAATGTGTTACTGGAATACTGGTAGCTAAATTTTTATGGAAAAAAAGTTTCATATGGTTAATTTATTTCAATACTCTTCTTATTTTTTTTTTAATTGCATAGGGAATATACCGTGATTGTATTTTCTTTGGACTTTATCCATTAATTATCTGTATTGTTCACTTGGCAGATCAATAGTTCAGTATTTCATTTGTTTTCATTTCTTTTATGTTGTTCTTTAAGTGAAAATGGGTGAATTCAACATGCTTTAAGAACTGACATAGCCAGAACGTCCACAGCTGTCTATTTTCTATCTATTCAGATTAGGTAAGAATAAAATATTTGTTTTCAAGTAAGTTGTGTAACAGAGGGTGAACAGACTCCTGTGAAACCAGTCCATCTGTCATATAATGCTACATAACTGTGTTACATCGGAGCCCATTTTTTAAAATGCCAAATAGAGTTGATACTGAAAGCATACTGTAATACAGTAACGAATCAATTCTTTTACAAGAAAATGATTTGAAAGGCACTTGTAAAAATTTATTTTGATGGTAGCAGTTTTACCTTTCTATTTAATGGAGCTTAATGACTCAGAGCAATTTCAAGGACCAAGAGACTAGAAATTAAGTTTTTATACAGTATTTCTCTTCTCTAGGTGCTGAAATATTAACAGATTAGCTTGCCTACTTAGTCTTCCCCCACCACAGGGCAGAGAACAACACAGGAATCACCAAAATACTTATCATTGTTTTCCCTAAAATGTTATTTCTGTCAATGTAATTTGAAACATTTTTTGTAATTACTTTTTTGCTCATCAGTATTTGAAGGATAATGATACTGTACTTTTAAAGGAAGTTTTTATCCTTGGTCAGCAGTAGCTGCTTCTGAAATGATCTGCTGCTGTGTTATGGCTTTGTAATGTTTGGGATCATCTGACAAGTGAGGAAAAGAGATTCCAACCAGACAAATTTAGTTTTAAAACCAATTGTGACTTGTAATTAGTAACTGTCTCTTTTTTCAGACTTTAGATTAAATGACAATATTTTGGAGTAAATGTAAATGTTCTCCAGAGGAATATAACTTTTTTGTTACGTGGATGAATATATCATAACTCTGTTATAGCTAATATTTTGTGACTGTTTTTTGTGAAGATAAAATGTGCTATTGGCTACAATTCACTTTTGTATCCGAGTTATCTATGTATAAGCTCACTTATTTTGTTATTTTCCATCTTCTACAAAAATGCCTGCATCTGTTCCATTCTTTTAAATCCCATCCTGCGTACAGAGCAGAATCTGTCCTTTAATGTTTTTTTTTTTTGCTGTTGAATTTTGACATTTTACATTTCTTCTTTTTTGGAAAAAAAGTCAGAACATTTCGACCACTTTTGTACTATTATTTTGGAAGGCCCATTTGGGATCTCAGAGATCAGGTTTCCATTGAACTTCTCTGTTTCTGAAATGTACAAGGGACTTCATTTTTAGTGTCAAGAACATCATATTACAAATGATCAGTACAACCCAGGAAACAGCTTGGCTTTGAAAGACTGTATTTTTAAAAAATTGTATTTTGCCTAAGAAATACTTCTTCTACCTCTGGTAGCACAGTCTAGAAGTTCAAATCTTGGCCTGACAGATTAATAAAAATTTTTTATAGGTTTAGCTGCTTTAAGATATATATTTTTTTTTAATCTGAATGAAGTATTTTTACAGAAATCTCTCTATTAATAAAAACAGTCTTTTACCAAGGCCTCCTTTATCAAGCTGTATTTTCTTCTAAATTGTCCACAGTGATGCTTCTCTTTCCTCTGTCATTCCAACTAAAGCTTCATACATGTAATGGAAATAATTATTTCACTGAAAGCAGAAATGCAATTTCCAAAATTATCGTTGACTTGGTTTTGAAATTTCACCATCTGGATGTGGTTTTTAATTCCTTTGGGTAAGCTTTCTCTGGTTTTGTTGTGCAACGATCACATTCAAGGTTTGAGAAATGTTTTTCTCAAATTTCTCAAATGAGAAATTCTCATTAATAGTTTCTAAGTTCCAAGAAAAACAAGTAAATAAAATGAAATGATTTTCTTTGTCCATCTGAAATTTAAACAGGAGAACCATTTAGTTAAAGTAGCAATTTTTGCATCAGTTGCAAAAATCATTGCCTTTTATATTTTCTGTATCTGATTCTGACATTAACTAAATATAGAAAATGCTTCTTAGCTAGGAAAGGCCAGAGTAAAAATAAATTATGAAGTATTAATACTATGAAACAACTTTAAAGCATATCTGAATTATTTTGCAAGTGGTTAATTAAAAAATCAGCCTTTTTTCTTGCTTAAGATATTTTTTGTTGTTTGAAATTGCATTTTCAGTAGGACTAGGCAGCTGGAATTGCCAACTGCCTGATTTTTCATGGACATTAGCATAGCATTTTCTATAACCTTTTCTTGATTTCAAAGCTGAATCAGTATGATATATTCCTCCAAAGTTATATGACCTTTCTGTAATGCCAGTTGAGTTGTTTCTAGCAACTACTTCTGTCTGCTCTTCACAGTCCAGCTATATAGCATTGACATACATTCAATGAACTGGGGGTATATCTTAAATATCTAGATGTAAGATTCTTCGATGAGATAAAAATTTAATTGAAAAAGGTCAGACTAACAGCCCTTGAACTGTTATAGGTTTGTTGACAGTGTTCTAACATGCTGAGTTCTCAAAAAAAATCACAGTGATAGAAGCAATCTCACACTATTTTTCTGAATTAGAATGAATAATTTTTTTCTTTTTTTGGTGTTGGGGGTGGAATACAGTATTAAGAAAGTGTTTTCAGATCAACTTATCCAAAGAAATAACAGTGAGAAATAACTGTAGAATGATGGAAGAAACAGAAGATTACTGGGAGATCTCCTGTTTACCCAGTGTATGTGGCAGAGAAAAGGAGTGGTGGCATCAAACCATGAGCTCAAGACTAGCTGTCCTTAGGAGAAAAGATAGTTACTTATTGGCATGAATTACTACCTACAGAATGTACTATATAGTATCTTCAAGATTTTCCATTCAGTGTTGTACAGGTTCTTGTGACGGGAATTACTCTTTATTCTGTCTTTGCCTAAGGATCACTGACAGCTTTAGCTTCCAAACAGGCCACATGATTGCAGGTTATTAACAGGAGCTCAAAGTATGCTTTTAAGTTATCCTTCTTTCAAAAAGTATTATAATAGATATTTGAAAAGCACAAGAACTACTTGTATGGTTTGTATTAAACTACAAGAACCTTTTGAATAAAAAGCTGGTTTTGATGAGTCAGCATTTTAGTTTCATAAGTAAGTCAAGATCATGCTTAAAATTATCATTCAAACCCACAGTTTTAAATCAGCAAAGTGTGCAGAGCCTATCTTATTCCTGAAAGTTCAGTGATGAACATACAGGGTTGATAGTAAGGAGAAGCCCAGTGGGACTGCTCATTTAATTAGGCCTCAAAAATAATTGCGCAGAATTGGCATCAATTTTCAAATAAATTCAAAATAGCCTTAATTTTTCTTAATCAATGACAAAGCTTTGCCCTGCACTCATTTCATGTAAGCACAGGCTTAGATATGTAGTATCACTCTTGTTTTACAACCAGTCTGAAACATTACCTGTTTGTTGAATCTGAAGCAGTGTGGATGATTAGGGAAAATAAATCTGAATCTTAATTAGAAATTCACATTAACAACTACAAATGAAGCCATAAGAGTAATGACAGATAATGAATCAGTACAGATTTTTGTGCTACATGTGAAGCCAGAACACCTTTTGCTTTCCACAGGTATTCTGTTTTGGGACAAAGTATGAACTATTTGCTCACACCAGTGTTTTCATACACAGAAGGAAATAAACATGAGGCAGAGATGCCAGCATCATAGATACATGTAGAAATTTAGGCTCCTCAAACTATCTCCAATGCATCTATTTAATATGATTGGAAACTTTTGTGTTGGTTTGTTATTTGATTTTATGATGTTGAATAATTATTTCAGCAAATAGAGGTTCTGAAAAGAATGAGACCAGTCATTCTTGTATTCTTTTAATTAAGTTATTCTATAATTTAATGTTCATCAGAGAGTACCTAGGGCTTTTTCCTGTATTGGTTGGCCAGAGATGCAGTATTGCTGTCTTAGAAAAACCCCTGACTGGTTTTATATCGGCAAGCTCAGAGAGTTCGTGCACAACTGTCGTTAACAGTTTGGTTAGTCTTGCATGTTTCAAGCCATCTTTCAGCACTGTATTTTAGTCAAAAATCTAAATGTGCTTTTCTGAATCTCTGAATGTTTTAAACTTGGTTTTCATACCAAGTAGGAATAAAGAGTTGAAATAACCCAATTCTGCATTAAATGGAAAATGCTGAAATCTTTGACAACAAAGATATGAAACCATCTTGTTTCTACACATTTGATTTAGAAAAAGAGTTGTCGGCATTCTTAAATTGAGATTCTTCATTTTGCTCTGGTAACTGCCTCATACAGTGGGTAAACTGAAGGTCTCCCGTTAACCTTCTATCTCCACCTCCAAGGTTATTTCTTACTGATTTGATCTAGCAATCAGTTTGCCTGTACCTGTGCTTGTCAGAGAAGCAGTCAGAAGGAAAGTGGCCCTTAGGTTTTAAGGAACTTTGTATCTGTTTCCTACCCTGCAAGTTCTATTCAGCCCATGTTGCTTGATGTACATCTCTGCACAGGCGACAGGCTGAGGAAAACTTCCTGCTACCTTCTGGCCAGCTGCACTAATGGCCTGTAAACACTCTGTAAAGTTTTAAAGTAGAGAGGGAAGAGAATGTCGAAGGAAACGGTGCAAACTGTAAGAAATAAGCTGTGACTCTTTTTAACAAATTTGGATGAGGTTTGTAGCTATTTCCACTGGGCTATTCCACCCTCGCATTTCTGTGCAAAGAAGAAAAAAAAAATTAGCAAAATGAAGAAAGCTCTAATGTGGGATGACCCCTGTACACTCAACATTATAGCAATCCCTGTTCTGATGTATGATGACTGAGAACAAAATTATGCTTATTTCATTTTGATATTCCTGAGTATAGTCTTAATTCCCTGGCACTGAATAATTTTTTTAAGGGGCAGAAATCAAATTAAGCCATCTGTGTATGCCTACATAGGCCAAGGCTTCAAGTTTGTACCGTGTATCTCTGGAACTAGCTTAGTTCCAGATGAGTTACTTTTTCTAATATCCTTGTATCTAGTGATTTCTTTATGTGGAATTGATTTAGGCTCAATTTTAATGGAAGAAAAGAACTCTTCTCCTTCACTAACAAACGTTTTGTTTTTCACTGTTGTTTGAATTAATGAAAGAAAGAAAACTCAAACCAAAACCAGTTCTTAAGATGTAGTGATGTTGAATTATGGTTCAGGTTGATGATTTTTGCAAGATGTGCAGATGAGAGGCAATGAAATCCTTATTTAGATTTGGAAGTTTAAAGATCAGGGTTTCCCCCCGCCCCAGACCACAAACCATATGGCACCGTAGCACTGAGGGACCATAAAAATTCTGCCCTTAGGAGCTGTATTCCTTCCACCTAGCTGTAAGCAGCTAAAGGATACTGCCTCTGGTGTGCTGTCAAGGCCTCAGCTGCTTCTGCTCCTGGGGTAAGTTGGGCGTGCCTGCATCCTGAGCTCCCAGGGTGTGTTTGAAGCAGAGTCAGTTGTCATTGTTCAATTGCCTCTGTATCCTGTAGCCCTTCTATTACAGGATACTGTTATCTGCTTTCTTTTTGCTTTAGAGAGGATGCACTGTCACTGTTGTCATAGAGGTAGGCTTTGAAATAGATTTCACAGAGTCTTCACACGTCAAGATGAAGGTTGCAAATTACCTTCACAAGGAGACAAGTGAAGTTTTAAATATTAATATTGTAAGTTTTTTTCTGAGTTTTTGTCAGGGTTAGAATTACCTCACTGATAAAGAAATGGCACATTTTTTGAACAAGATGTTTATTTAGAAAGCCTTCTGTAGGATCTGTGCTGCACTGAGACGTCTTTCTACCTATACTTTCCCAGTTAATGATGTATCATGATGACTGAAAAGCTAAAAGATATTCTTATACAACTTCCTCTTCTTGCGCATATTGACCTTCATTTGCAGGGTGACCAGGAGGCTAATTATTTGTGGTTTTGTTTGAGTTTCTTAAGAATGTTTATGATTAAAAAGCATCCCACTGCAAGACGAAGACCAGACCGGTTTAGTCAGGTAAGAGCAGATGAATGGAAAAAAAGTCTAATTCTGAGATGAAATGAAGAAGTTTCCGTTTCATTTTTGAGTATTGGGTCAGGTGGCTCAGAAACAAACAATGATACATCAGGAAGGAAAATTATTATATCAGGCAGCAGCATATGTTTCCCAGATTAGGCTTCTTGAGCAAAATTAGATTTTCTTTCATCATTCTAATTAAACTATTCTGCCCTTTTCATTGTCTTAGGTCATTGTTGATGAATGACAGAGGAGTGCCTTGACTGCTGCTTCCCACATATAATTAAGTTTGATGGTTTTCTGTGGAATAGGTTATATATTTGCTGAATTTAAAGCAACTGAGACAGAAATAGCAACTGCACACTTTGGAAGTTAAACTGTGCACCTGCATATGTTGGGCTGGATAGGTAAAAAGTAACTTTTTCTTTTAAATTGCCCTTCATTTTCTAGAGTTCTTATGTTTAAGATTTAAGATAACCACAAACGACAAGTAGCTTCTTAGATTTCCATGCAAGAGGTCAACTGTACCTAGTGGACTGCTGTTTCGTTGTCTTTTCAGAACATTCCTGCTCACTTAGGAGGTAATTTTTCCTCACTGAGTTATACAGGCAGTTCCCAATGATGCTGTCTGGAGTGTGAGCTGCCTTTTGCACAGACAGAATTCACGCCCAACACAGAAAAATAATATGAACTTGATATAAAGGGGAAGGTGTAATTTTGTGGTGCAGACATCCTAGAGTTCACTTTGCTAATCAAAACCAGAGGACTTTCCCAGAGCTTCAGTCTCTCTCAGATTTTATGCTGTTTAGATTCAATCCTGTCCATGAAGAAATTTTAGGAAAGCATATGTAAATGTCTGTTAACAATTTGTTTAATGTACTCTCAAAAGACTGACTGCTGACAGCACTGGGCATTTAACTTTTGCACTCGTGTTCTTGATCAAGCAGTAACTGCATCTGTCTACCTGTTATACTATGTTTGAGAAATGTGACCTGTGTTTGTAGTAATCCTTATTATATTGCAACTATACCTTTAGCATGTTGCCTTATGTACAAATTGTCTGCTATACTTTGTCCTAGTGTAATATATGTTATTCACTTTGCAGTTCCAGCACTATTCTCACAAGCTTACTCTGCATGTGTAGAATTTATCACCAAATATGATCAGCAAAAATATTTACTTGAATTTGAGGGAATTCTTATTCACTTAAGGGCAAAATAAGACAGTTTACCAGCTGAAGTTGATACAAACCTTCAGTTACTATGTGGATAAAAAAATGTAGGGACAGATGCCATTTCACAGATAATGGTTGACAAGCATAGATAAGCTTGAAAATTTCTTCAGAAATCTATTAATACCCTTTTCTATTTAAATAATTAAATTCTATGTCAAATGATTATTGGTTCTTTTCTTCTGTTACATTTTGCACATGGCTTAATTCTGAGCAATAGACTGAGTTTTTCACACCTTGCTAACAATATCTATTTGTTTCACTTTCTGGTTTGGACAATGAATTTGTATTCCTTAGGTTGTTAATATGTGATCTATAAATACATGAAACATGGGAACCTCCAGAAATTCTATGTATAAATAGCTTTTTCATGATCAGTCAAGCTAAATGATTTTGTTTTCTTTTTTCTTTTTTTTTTGTATGGATATTTGTTCTTTTTCCTAAGTACAGTACTGGTGACCTAAAATGCTGTTCCCTTTCCTGGCTCTATATTACTCCCTTATAAGGCCAATTAATGCACAGCTGCACCCAATGCTGGTTTGCTATTTGCTAATGTGGGACATCTGGCTTTAGGGGGAAAAGGGGCATGACAGAATTTCCTGTTATTCTGCTTCCACAACACAGCCCAGCCACAAACTTTTAATGAAGTTTTATTAGGGGTACAGAAACAATGTACAAACATTTTTTAAACTTCGACTAATAAAAGAGTATAAAATGCCCAGTCAACATAGAGTTTTTCATTTGGAGAATGTTGGGGATTTAAGTAAAAAGAAAGAATAGTTGTAATTAATTTCATCATAGTTTCATAGAACATTTTGAGAAGTTAGATAATCAAAGAAAGAAAGAAAGGTGGAAATTATCAAATGTGTAAACTTCATTTATGAAATGGGAAAAAATTAAAACTGGCATTGTAAGCCAGTGACTCTACATAAATATTCTTTGTTTTCCAGTGAAAGGGCTTTCCAGTCATAGTTCATAGGAAAGTGAACCTTTGAGCTGGGCAGAATTTATAAAATATATGGTCCAAATTAGCCTAAAGATTGAACTGGAAAACTGAGCTACTGTAAAAAATATATACATAAGAAAATCAGAAAATTGATTTAAAATATTTTTATACCTACTCCATTATTAGCTATAAAGAAATCTTATGTTTCCGTCTCTGCTGTCTCCTGGAATGCAAAATTACAACATGTTGTATTTTTTCCCCTTTCTCAAAAGAAAAGAAGGAGTTTTGGCTTTGAACTTAAAAGCTCTATTTTGTTTTGAACATTCTATTTGAAAACTCTATCAGTCCCTTAAAAGCCTGTATGTGTCTATTTTGCTTTTATGTGTGGTACAATACCATTAAAACAATCAAAACATGAAGTTTAATATCCAACAATGGTTTTTGACAAGTTCTTTTAGGTACTTTAACTAAATCTAATTTTAATTAAGTTATTCTGCATTGCTGTTTCTTTCTCAAGAGTCCTTACATATATTTTTTTACTGTTTTCATTAATAAATTACTTGCAGTTTTAGCCTGTTCAATAATTATGCAATATAAATCAAAGAAATAAATAGAAAGAGGTTACCTTTCATTCTGGGAGATTGATCTAGGATTTCTATTATTTCAGGAAATAATTCTGGATTTATTTATTCTTTCTTTCTTTCTTTCTTTCTGGTTTTTTTTTTTTTTTTTTATTTCTCTATTCAGATGGAAGATGTCATAGCACGCATGCAAGATGAGAAAAATGGCATTCCTATTCGTACAGTGAAAAGTTTTCTTTCCAAGATTCCCAGTGTCTTTTCTGGTAAGAGTCAAAGTGAATTTCATACTGTTCTAAAGTTTTCACTCTGCCTTATGTAAGGGGATGGTCTAGTGGGAAACACTTTTAAATAAGTACTCTTGAGAATTCAGAGTCATCTGATCTGGAGGAGACATTCTTTATCCTTTGAATAGTTTACTTATAGAAGTTTTTGATGTTTCTCTCAGATTGGAGTGGGTTTACACAGAGATGTTTTTGTCCTGGAAATTAGGTGAAGGGAATCCTTAATTTACTACAAAAAGTTAATTATCTCAAAATTACAATATTTTTATGGTGGGTCAAGTCTGTGTTTTAGCCAGCTTCCATAGCAAGGATGAGTGTAGTGTATTGGCCAGTATATGAAGATAAGAAATTTCATAGCAGCAGAACAAAAGGAAAATCATCACCACACTCTGCAGCTGATGCTGATTAGGGGCTGTGACATTTATTACATTTGTGATCTGCTTCTGTAGCTCAGTGCCTGTGCTTGAGAAACTGAGGCTGAGATCTTTGTGGTGATTTGCAAGACAGCTGTAAACTTTATAGCTGGTCCAGGACAGTACAGTCATAGGCACAAAAATCTATCTATTTATTAATTAATTAACATATAATTATTCTGTTACTTACATCATTTTATGACAATTTATGCATTTATGTATGTGGCTGTATACTCCAGTGAGTATTGAGTTCCTTTGAAATAGATGCCATTGTTTAACCTAATTTTTCCATAATCTGTAAGAGTGTAACCTTATACAGAAAGTATTTATACAAGTTTCTACTGTCCAGAATACCAAGAAGAAGTCTATATTTTAATTTTCAACCTTTGGAATGTTTTTGCTAGTGAATAATCCTGTCATAAAGAAGGATAGAGTCTTAAGAGTGAACAAAACTGCTTCCTGATTTTAGAAAATATATTTTAGATTTTAGAAACTTGCACAAAAAAATAATTCATATTAATTGTTAATCTCTGCCTTAACTTGTGTACCATGGGTTTCAAAGCAGGCTGAACGAAATGTCTTTTTTTTTTTTTTCCTTCTTGGAATAGACATCATACTTTTAAAGTTGAGTTAGAATATATATACAGTTAACAGCAGTTACTGATGCACCAAGTTTTCTATCAATGTGTTAACTTTATTAGCTTCAAAGGGAAATAAAAAATCATAGAACAGTTTATTTTTTTCCTCTTTTCTGATTTTCACTCTCAAATACCAGGGAGCACCAGTAACTTTGGCTGCACATGCCTAAAACTCCCACCAGAACCGCATAACTGTCATTTTAGTTCAATTAATCTACTTTCTTCTCAGTTCTCTATCCTGAATGGAATCTGAAAACTTCAAATCTATGTCCTAAGTCAGTAATTTCATTCAATGTTCTAGGAGTTTATGTATATGTAGCAAACAAATATCTGATTGAACTCAAAACTGTTGATTGCTAGGAAACATGGGAATATTGTCTCAGGATAATGAAGACAAATAATGCAAATATATTTTACAAAAGCTTATTGTACTGTTAATACCCAAAAAAGCATCAAAGTAGATGCTCTTCAGTTAAAATATATATACTTATATGCTCATATATTTANAACAAAACAGATTACTACAGTGAAATCATGTTCCTGCAAGCACTTAGGAAAGACTCTACAAGTCCTTTAAACAACTTGTATGTCACGGTATACAATAGATACAATAGATTGACTCCATCTAGTTGTCAGAAGAGAAAGAAGGCTTTATTTACAATTCCAATAGTTTCTTTTATAACATGCTGCACTAAAAAGGTCTATTATTGGTCCATGGGACGGACACTTCTCTCTATTGGTTCAGTAATAGGAAACAACACCTGGGGACAGTTGTTATGGGAAAGGGAACACTGTTTACTTAACCTGTTTTGAGAAACAGAGAGAGATGTTTTGAAAAAAGAAACTGTTGACAGCTTTCCCTTGGGAAAGGAGCTAGCAATGGTTAGCAAGCTAAAATTCTCTCAGACTCAGAAATATCGAGCCCACACTTGTAAAAGCTAAGGATGTCCATAAATTATCTGTAGGAATAGGGTCTTATATAACATAGTTTTAGTTATGTTGTTATATACATTTTCGAATGTACTTTTATTTCATGGTATTGCTTTTCAAAACACAAGCGAGAAACTAGTTGAAAGAGCGGTCACTTTTTATGGCTGAATTACTCTAAAGATGACTGCATTAGCAAAATCAGCCTGAGGAGTGGTATTTGAATTTAACAGAATGTTGTGATGGCAATAAATAGGATGATGTAATCAAACTATCTCATTTACTGAGTCATTCCTGAAATCTTTTCACAAGTAAAATATCAACACAGAGAAACATTTGAAATACAGATATTTCCCTATACACTAAACAGATTTTTGTGCTTCAGAAAAATATAATCCTAAATTAAAGATTATTTCACTTTTTGAAATTTTGAAAAAATGAGGAATCATTTTGCTTTTTGTTGCATATATTCCATACATTCATAGAGATCAAATAAAAATTTGAAACTTTTAAGACTCTAATGAAAAAAGTAGGCAGGAGATTTTTTTCCTTCTATGTGATTATGCATTTTGATGAATGAAAGAAGGACTTCCTGTTGTTGTCTTCACGCTTTTAAAATGTTTTGGAGAAGTGAAGAAGCAAATGTATATAGACATCTTGCTGATCAGAAATAATAATTATGTGTATTAGATAATATTAGAGTATAAGGAATAAAGAGGAGATGATTTTCCTGGTCCATGGTTCATCTTTAGACCTGGAAATGGATTAAAAAAAACTTGCTTGAAATGACGAATTTAGGGAATCTGACATATGAATCATAGAAATTAAAAGGAGCCCTGAAACATAATTTTTTATTTTTGCTTAGGAGGGATATAAAAAAATGCCAAAGCTTTGCTGTTCACTTTGAAGCAGAAAGAATCATTCAGAGTTTACTGACAAAGCAGTGGTTGAGGGCATGTTTTGAAAGTCTTTGTGAGGGGGTGTGGGTGCTTTACCCAGTATTAGTGCTGAAAGCTTCATAAGCTAATCAGAACATGAATATTTCATTAAGAAGATGTAGTGATGTCTTGTGGTCATTATGGAATGTCAGTGTGATTCTTCATAGGACTTTAAAATGTGCCATACTCGGGTGATCTTGGTGATGAATAAAGCCTGTGGAGAATGTGCCAATTGAGTGGTGTTTAAGCTTGAGTGTGGAATACGAGAATGTTTATCGAAGGAGCTGAGAGAACTATGAGAAATGTAAGTTCAGTTCAAGAATACACACTGAGGGAGAATAAAAACTTCTCAAGAAAAATATGCTCATACTAGCTATTACTGGGTGTTTCTGATGCATGGCTCAATGATTTTGGAACGTAATCACAGCTTGAACCAACAAAAATAGGAGAAGGAGATCAGTGGAAAGATGTGTTTTTAACATCTCCAGTGTTGAAGAGAAAATGAAAACATTAATTTAGCTTTCACTGGCAAATATGATCCATGTGAAATCTTTAGTTTTTTCTCATTCCTGTAGGTGAAGCTGATATACTATATTTTCCATATAAATATTGTGTTTTTCCGTTTTTTGGAAAGATTATTGCCATCATATCTAATTTTTTGTTAAATGTTTTTCCTGATCTCAGAAAATGCTTATTTCTCTTTTACTTGGGAAATCATGAAATTAGTGAGATATTTCATTTTGATTAGCAAATGCATTAATATAATGATTAATCAACAGTAAAAGTATGCTGGGTAAAAAAGGAAAGAATTTATGTGTTTGAACATTAAAAAAATCCAACTTGAAAGCTGACTGGCAGTCTCAGTAGCTTGGACAGATGTAGTGAGAGACTCCAGAGGAAAGCAGTGTTATAATAGCTCATCATACTCACAAATCACAGGTGGGTGAGCCCAAGAAATGAGTCACAGGGGCTACCTGTGCCGGCAACACTATTGCTTGCTATACAGAGGCAGGCAGCAAAAAATGAAGAGCAGTGCAGTGAGAGTTGGATGACTCAGGGGACTAATAACAGGAAAGAGAATTCATCTGTCAGTAATTTTGATCTTTTCCAGTTGAGTAATGACTTGTTAAACTCTGATGACTTTTCAGTGCTGCATGTGAAATTAGTTGATTGGTTTATCCACTTCACTACTGGAGATTACCAACGTGAAACACAAAATGAAATAGAACACTCTACTACTACTTGGTTTGACAAGAAGTGAAAGCCACAAGGCTTAACACTTTGATCATCTGGTGCCTTTGGAGCAAAATAATGTTGCATTATAGGTAGGTAAATAAAAAGATTTTGGAATTTCTATTTTTGAGAGATTTTCCAGAGTAAATTAACCATTTTGGAGAATATAGGATTTCCATCTCCCAAGTCTTGAATTTTATAGGCCTTGTTTTCAACTTCAATGTCTCCCATGCTGGGTTGATGACAGGTTCCTACTCTCTTGTTCTATCCATTCCTTCATCTCTCTTATCTTGCATTGTCCTAAAGTGTAATTTAATGGTAGAATCATTGCTGATTTCTTTATGCAAAATGAGCCTCTTGTTATTTGCAAACCAAGCCTTCAGTGTTAAAACTGCAAGCTCACTGCCTTGACAAGGTTCTACTCTTAGTGAAGCGCTTTGATGAAAAACTTGCTGTCAGTTCATGAAGGACAGAATCTGGATCATTCCCTCTCCTGTGCCCTCTCAGATGGGCAGATTGGAGCAGGGATTTGCCATATTTACAATTTCACTTTTCAAAGCAGAATTTTGAGAACAAAAAGTTAATAAGCCTCTATTCCGAAATATATAGTTTGTTTGAAGTTATACCACCAGTCTCTTGCATTCATCATTTTGTCAGGGTGACTGATTTGCATTCAGATGTCTGTGATCTTTTGGGAGTGGATATTTTTTGTTCATGATTTTTAGAGTCATGAGTAGAAGAGATTGCCTAAGTGGAGCCATAATATTGGACACACAGTCATTGCCAAGTATTGTCATAATTAAGTGATTAATGAGTGATGATTTGTATGCTTTACAGAAAACCAAATTGGCTATTTAAGTGCTGTCTTCATCCCTTCACCTCCTGTTTCTGTTTGTTTGCCTGTCTTGGCCTTGTGACTGGGATGGTAACTAAAAGTGATCTTACGCTGCTTAAAACTTGACAGAACTTTTGTATCTTTTGGAAAATCAGATTCATGACAGCTTTGCCGTTGGGAAGTGCAGAATGAATAAGCTGTGGTGGGCTGGGATCAAATAAGATTAATTCTCTGCAGAAAGAAATTAAGAACTCTGTCCACTATCTTTAAGAATAGAATCATAAAATTGTTTGGGTTGGAAGAGATCTTAAAGATTATTTAGCTCCAGTCTCCCTGCTATGGGCAGGGATATCAGCCACTAGATCCAGTTGCCCAGGGCTCCATCGAGCCTGACCTTGAACACTTTCAGGGATGGGGCAGCCACAGCTTATCTGGTGAGCCTGTTCCAAGATGACTGTACTCTCCATTTTCATTTTAAGGAATGTGTTAATATCAGACCTTTATTAAATTGCTATTGGAATAAAAAGCTTTTCAAAATGTGAAGTTATTTTAAACAGAACAACAAGTACTAATTTAAAGGTTATTGCGTGTTCCTAACTGCAGAACATAACAAAAAAAATTATTCTTATGCTTCCTTTTTGATTCAGTGGCAATTGCCATTGGGAGTATTAGTAAAAAGAAGGAAATAAAGTGAAAAAAGTCTGAGGCAATTTTGCAAAAATTGTCCTAGGAAACGGAAATATACTGAAAACCCATTGTAAAAATCTTTTAAAATAATCTGTGTGCAAAACAATCATCATAAATTTCTGTTCCCTTAAAATATGAAAATATTATTTTCACAGACACTTGCAAAAGAAATAGGTATAGAAGTCCTGCAATGATGGAAAAATATGCCTTAGTAGCTATTCACTTATTGTGAGATGGAAAATTGGTAGGAACATTCATCTTTGAGGTTCATCCACATGAAATGTACAGCTTGAATTAGATGATCTTGTTTCCCAAATGCATGCTTCCTCCCAAACTCCTATTTCCAGAGAATTAGCTCTGAGGCTCATTGATCAGTGATAGAAATTTTTTGCTACCATTTCCTACTATATTGTTTTGCAATGGAAATACTTCCCTCCCTTTGCTGCACCTTCATTCTAATCTCCTTGTGTGTAAGATTTTACCATTGTTTTAGGTGGAACAGGACTGCAGCTTTGAAATGAGAGAACTTTTAAGAGGAGTATGGGAAAACCTACTGCATTCAGCAAAGCCAAAAATGTACCTAGTTTTCCACCCCTGACACTCAGTCTCTGGACTCTGGATGTGCAACATTCATGGAAAATGTGGGGTGAAAAGGGAGCTCTGAATTGGCCTCACATAAATCTGAAATTATCAGGAATTCCACAATCTATCACAGCTTCAATTTCAGTAGTGTGCCATTTTTTCTGTTAACACTGGTTAATAATTGTGTTTTGCTGCTTTCCATTGGCGACAGTTAATAGTACTTTGAGAAAGCAGAGAAAATAGCCCCATCTAACACAGACATACAAACATAAATATAACTCACATTTATGGCATTTGTATCTGCCCCTGAAGGCAGTGCATAATATATCAGCTTAACAGAAACCCTCTTAAGCTGATATAAGCAGCATCCGTAGTAGTGACAGCTTAACTAAAATCTGTTATGTGCACAAAGCCCTGTAGGAAAAAAGACTAGATTAGGTCTAAAGAAGAGTGAATGTACAGAAATATATTTTGGAGTCATGTCAAAATGGTTTTCCTTCCTTGGTATCTGTTGGAAATGTCTTAAAAGAAATATTACTGATGCTGCATAGCAATGATAAGAACTAGTGGAAAAAGTATCAGTGAGAATTTGTCAGGGATGTGTATTTTAAGTAATTGTTTTAATTAGGAAACAGAGCAAAGTAAACTGTTTAACTCCACTAGTTTAAGAGGTACTTCTATGACTGCAAAGCTGTTCAAATCACATTGGAATTTTTACACAGAGCAATTTGAGGGAGGCAGAAGAGAAGTGCTTTCTCAGAAGAAAAAGTTGGTACTGTGTCTGCCATCACTAATTTCTGAGACAGGAGGGAAAGTTGCAGCTCATGTTAAGAATGGGGAGAGGAAGCGTGTAGCTGAAGACAAATGAAGTCCCATCACGAAGTCCTTTTTCAGCATTAGTAATGTTGCCACAATGTGAAGTCTGTTTCATGGTACTGGATACTATTTCAGAAATGAGCTACCACTTGGACAAAGGAAAAGAAAACCAATCTGGTTCCTCTAAGGTCAGAACCCTTGAATCCCAAAAAGTATCCATTGTCTTGCCAAAAATCAAAACTTCACAATGGTACATGGGATTTGTAAATGTCAGTTTGTAGAGTGCAGTACAATTCTAAAGTGCAGCGTACTTCTAAAGCTGGGAATATGTGTTAGCAGTTCTGAATAGTTTGGGTTCTGAATATATTGTCAATTAGAATGGAATAAAATAGTTACAGGGAATTTCTGCATGCAGTGCTGTAGTTAAGCAGGTACTGTAATTGTTTTATAAACAGAGACAATAATTATTGATGCAATTATATTTTGGAGTACACCTTGAAAAATATCTAATTTATAGATTTATGTGGTGTTGTACCGTATTGTCCACTGGCATGGTTTTGGTTACGTGATGATTATTAACTATAATTTAGCAAGCAGCGTAGACATGTGATAAATATTTCTGGTACAGGCACAGATAACATATTTACAGGCATCCTGCAAGGTGTAATACACTGTAAACAAATTTTCTTTTCTTTTTAGGATGATACATATGTTTCTGGAATAGTAGTCCCCTTTCACTCTTAAATGATGTCTAACATTTACTCCTTTTGTGACTTCACAAGCAACATAATTTCTTTCTACTTCAGTTTTACTTTTTTAGTAGATATTTTCTATCTTATTGTCTTTAAATCTATTGCTTCAGAGTAATTTGAAATATTTAAATGACCTTTATGCAAAAAGAAAGTGGTTCTGTATTTGCAGACTTCAATCTTCCATTTTTACCGGCACATACATATAGTTGGCCAACAGTTAAAATAATCTAACTACGTAAAATCATTCCCCAGAGAATATGCCCCTTAAGCAAGAAATGAAGTTAGCGGGGTTTACAAGATTATTTGTGATTTAGCTCCTAATTCTGTTGGTTCCAGCTATGAGGAAAAAGACATTGCCATTGCACTTTCATCAGGAGATTGCAGACTTGTCTTCGCAAAAGGAAGCAAGGAATAAATTGTAGTAATTGTTTATATTTCTGTTGTTGCTGAAGTTATCTGTAGGCTAGTTTTGCATGGTGCTGAAGAAGTTCTGCTGCTATTTTCTGTCAGCTGCGCTCCTGAAAAAAGTAACATACATTAAATTATAAAGTCACCCTTGTGGGAAGTAAAGGTAGTTTCATGAAGTATACCGTGACTGACAATCTATCACTGCAAATAAGAGGGCCCATTGATAGTAATCATTTTTCTACAAATCATCAAAATAATTTAAAATGGAATTATGGTATCCAGAACAATTTGTTAACAAGAAATAAGAATGATCAAATGTACGATGAGAGTTGCTTGCAATGCTCCACACATTTGATAAAGCCTATTATACTCCTGAGCTTCATTATAAAGGTCAATAATTGAGTTTATTGTTTAAAAACCTACTTTCTAGCCTATGCAGTGGGAGAGTAAGCCTTGATGTTATGAAACCAGCACGTTAAGCTGGCTGTAGTTACCATGTTTTCTCTTATCCCACCCCCACAGACTAAGCAGTCCCCGAAGCCAGAGGATGTTGGCAGCTTTGGAGGCACAAAGCCCAGCGTTCCTGCTGTGTGCCTTGCCATACAGCATCTGTGTCTTCTTGCCTTAAGGATGGGAGACCTCAGTGGGGATACTCTTGGTTTACTTGTTTCCTCCCCTAGGGAAGATCACTGGAGTAGGTGCTGCTTCCCTGCGCAGCTCTCTGTAGCAAAGGTTAGAGCACAGTGGGAAACAGACAGAGCTGTTGCAGTGATTGTCAGGAAGTCAGAAGGAGCAGGCTGGTGAGTTTGGTGTCTGAGGAACAGAGCAGAAACCCAGGAATCTTCCAGAATCCAGGTGGATGGCACAAAAGAATGCCTTGTTGGTAGGAAGGACACAGTTGTTGCCGAGACTTGGCTAGTGAAGCCAAACTAATTAGAAAGCATTAAGAATATTAAAGAAAAAAAAATGGGGGGGGGGGGAACCCCAGAGAAATTAGTATTAAACTCCCCTCCCCAAGCACATATTTCATAAGATAATATTTTTTATTAAAAGGCCTCATAGTGTTTGAGTGTACAAGCAGACATGTGGGACTTCTTTGCATTTTTTTTTCTTCAGAGGCAATTACCATGTGCATGCAAGGCTGTCATGGATACCAGCACCTATGTGCTTGTCTGATACCCGAATTCCTGCCTTTTGAGATTTTATAACAAAATGTGAGACAGCTAAAATGTGGAAATAGTTTAAAGACATATAGAACTGTGTCTATAGGTCTATATGTCAGATGCTTCGCCTTTTCATAGAGATCGTCTCCTTGTAAGTTTTCGACTTACTTATTATGGAAAGAAGCTTGCAGATCTTATTAAGGATCAAGTATATGCTCGGTTGTTTTTTGAGCTGTATCTCTAGACCAGGCAATATGTTGCGAATAGAGAAAAGGCATTGAGCCAAACCTGCCCATTAATGGTTGGATCACATAAATTCCACCTTCTGCTTTGCTTCCCACATTTTTACCTTCTTCTCATTTTTCTAGCTGCTTTAATCAGTAATCAAGTTAGATTCTCATTTCTCCCATACTCTTTAGAGAAAAATAGACTTTGTTCTCTATTCACTTGTTTATCTGAGTAGTAATATTTTTGTGTTCCTAGTACCCGAGTTCTAAAAGCTGGTGGTTTTTTTTTTTTTAATTTTACCAAGTCCTTTCATACTTACAAAAGCATCTGTTCAATAGAACGAATCAGAATCTGTCTTAATGAAAGGTGGAAGTGGAGTGACTCATCTTCTTGGCTTTTGTGCCTGAGGTCAAATACAGTTTTAGAGAAATATTTCGGCCTTGCATGTTACTTACATCTTTTCAGACTGTTGATATAGCATCTAAAAAATTTATCATGAGTACTAAAATGACAAGCCACGAAGATATGATCAACATTTGCAGAGGGGCCCTGAATGAGTGATGGGTTGGTTGCTCTGGATTGGAAGTAGGTAGAAAATATGGTTATGTTAAAGAACCTCTGTTGCTTAAGCAGGATTTATGAGGCTAATCTTAATTTTGTGCCATGCTTACAAGGAAGCTTCCAGCAGGCATGATGTCCCCAAAGTCTAGACCATTTTAAGGCCAGTAATTGAGTCTATTTTCCAGAAAATGAATGGAAAACTGGTCATAGTAGCAATTTACTGTTCTAGGAAAATTGCTGGAAGTAAATAGAAGAGTGCAGCTTGTCTTGCTTTTTTTTTCTCTGTCTTAAAAATACATTTCTTCATGTTTAAGAAATAAAAACAAACAGTCACCCCCAAATAAGAGGGACGTCCATCTCTCTCCATGTGTTGGTCATAGTCCCTTTGGACAGTAATGCGAGGGACAGGGAACACAGCTCCAGTGTACTGAGCAGGCACAATACAGCAGTAGTTGTCCTGAGCTCTGTCACACCAGCAGAAAGGTAAAGTATGCATGGGTTGGATGGAACAATCTAAGGTATTGTTTAATTTCATGGGATATCGCTGAGATCTAGGACACTAAGTATAAATTACCTCTGCAATGAGTTAAATGACCTCTGTAATTTAGTCACAATAAGTAGAACTCTCCTATTATTCTAAGGGATCAAATGTCATGTTTAATCCAGTCACCCAGCTAGTTTGGCATTTAGTCTGATATAATTACACTTTTGATTATTCTTAAACCTTTTATTTCTAATCATTAATGATAGGATGCAAAATTTAAAAAGAGCATTTGAACAAGTTTATGTGGACACAGCTACATTATAATGGAGCTGTGTATTGGCAGAGAAAGACCTTTAGGGCAATTAATAGGCTATGAAAAAAGCCAGGCTATTGTAGGAGGCTAGAGGGAAACCATTTTCAGTGAAATGCTAAAACTGAGAATAAATTGAACATTAAACATTCTTGAAATGTATTTTACTAGAACCAAAATTAATTGGTAGAGTAACAAATTTAAACTAGTGTACTAATCGCAAAGTCCCCACAGAGAAATGGAGGGCCACCTGATTTTAGAAAGGGGAAAGAGACCTGTGAGCTCTCAGTGGCAGGGAAGAATTGAAACAGACTTCTGAACAGGAAGTGCGTTGGGAAGAGGGAAGGCACCATTAAATCTTTTTAATGAGAGAAGGAACGGCATTATCAGACACTACCAGTTTAAAGGTTCAGAAGTGCTTCAAGATTTATACTTTTTGATCAAAAGCATTGCATTTTTTTTTGCAAACTGTGTCTGTTTGGATTATTTGGGAGCAGTGATTATTCATGTAGGTGTCAGAAAATAGGAAAAGACTTCCTCAGTGTACATAAATTATTAAATATGGAATGAGTCATTACTTCTTGTGGAAGAAGCAGAATTTTATATGGAAAGTATGCCTTAACTTTTGAAAGATGTGAGTTTTGAAGGGAATTCATGTTCTCTAAAAGGCTATTTGAATTATGGCTATCCAGGACAAGGTGTCTGTGTAGACATTTTCTTTATTCTCTGTGACAATCTTACTATTTTGTAAGAATTAAGTATCTCTGTTACACATGTACTGGTGTCTTAAAATGTAATGTTATAATTGCTTTCAATTGAAAACTCACCACTTGATTGCTGAAAATTAAAAAAAAATTCCTTACAATTTTTATTTCTTTTAGAACAGTACAGAAAGCAAAATAAATATTGAGGTTAGAGAGTGAAATGTCAATTTAGTTCCTCTGTATATTACATCTATTTTAGGTCAAGTCATAATTGTTCATCTGAGAAGTAGCTCCCAGTTTAAGGGATTTGTGTCAAATAGTTCTGGATCCTTTTTTATTAAAGATGAGATAAAAGTCTCAGATTCAGTGTATTTGAAATGTTCTTCTGGCACGTCTCTACAGTGTGGCTATTCAGGCCACTCGATCAAACTTAGACATCAATATTTGCTGAAGCCCTGTGCTCGGTTTGTTACTAGTCAAGCCAAAATAGAAACTGTCTGTACTATCTGTACTCAGAAATGGAATCTTGATGGGCAGATAGATTTAGTGAGAGGTCTAGAAGCCCAGAAATAAGAGAAATAGATAAAATATAGTTTCATGAATAATTTGTTACCTTCTGTCCAAGACACCACTTACAGGTACAGATAATTATTTGTTTTAAAAATTTACCTGTCACTTATGCTTTAGCAAGGGAGTTACTCAGTTTAAATGCTGAATTTTATAATGGGTTATCCAAACAAGAAATTTTATTTACAGAAAAATAGCAAACAGAAAAAAAAAGGGACACGGCATAGATTAAAAGCAAGACTTAAGTTTTAAGTTTTGCATTAGCTTCAGGAAGCATATAAACAGGCAAATGCATGGCAAAAAGAAAAATATTAGTTGTAACATTTGCAGTAGTGATGCAGTATGTCACACACACACAAACACACAGTCACACTTTGATCAGAAGGCATGAACTAAAACTCTACTTTATTTGAAAGTCTGACTCCAATATATAGGATATCTACAAAGGTCAGGGACTGGGGGAGAAGGGTGACACCTCTCCCCACCCCATTGGTCAAGACAACTGTCCATCAGCTGTCCATATCTCTAAGACAAAGAATGTAAACTATCTTGAAACTACAATAACATTGGCCAGTATTTACAGATCAGAGCATAAGAAAGAACCCAAAACATGAAACTGTGAAACAGAAGAGAAGACTGAAAAAATCAGAGCAACACAGTAGGTGTCCTCAGTCAGCTGAAGCTCTTCTCACATCAACAGACCTGTCAAATAAGAAGGAAATTATAGCTCTGGGTCTCACATCTAAGGAAGATTTGTATCACTATTGGAAATCTTTTGGACCTATCATTTCTACCATTATTTTGGAAAGGAAAAAATTAATCTTGCTGACATAATAAAAAAAAACAAACGTGTTTTTCGTCTGTGATTAGTATTGACTTGGCAAGAAAGAAGAATAAAGAAACACTAAAAAATTCTGCCTCAAATCCAAAATGCCCTTTTTTTTCCCCTGAGTATTACTATTTCCAACATGAGGTTTTTCTATTGGTAAGTGAACCCTGAAACTTTAGTGCTAATAAAATAAATAGATTCAATTGAAAGATTTATATACACAAAAACAATACCTAAATATCTTTTACAGGAAGAAAAACTCGAGTAAAATCCATGCACATTTGATTTGATCTTTCTTCACTCAGAATCTAACTAAATCACTGAACTGAACATATACCACAGCACTAATATGTAAAGTATGTGTCTAAGCAGCTATGAAACATCAGCCTGGTTTTTATGATTATGGCTGAGGAGTCTGAAATTATTTATGGGCTACAAATGAAGCAACACGCAGCAAGGTCAGAGAAAAACAAGAAAAAGTCCCCCCGCCCCGTTGTCAGGGCTCTGGGCTACTGCTGTGCTGGAGGGGATGAAAAATCCTGCGCCTGCTCTTGCTGCTGCCAGGACCCGGGTTCCCACATGGGAGTACTTAGGCCGACTGAGGAGCGGGGCTTAGAATCCCCAAACTGCTTTCCACCAGCACTGCATTGGGTGTCCTCGTACAAAACAGACTCCCTCTCTGGCTGCATTAGAGGCCCAATAAATTGTCTGAAATCTAACAAAGTGTGGGTGTGCCCATTAGGAGTGAGATGTTGCCTTTGGTTTCCAAAGGTGTTTACTCCTTATCTGCAAGGTACCTTACCTGCAAGGTTCTTCTCCACAGTTTCCAGTTGAGGGTGTTTATTAACAGTATCAACCCTAGCACTGAATCACACAAATTGTCCTTTAATGACCATTTGTAACTGCAAAATAATCCTGTTTTCCCAAAGCAACTTCTGTATAATACAAAAGGCAGAATGTAATTAGCATTTCAAAAAATGTAAAGGACATGATAGGAATCAAAGTGCTGGAAAAGAGTGATCAGTATTATATACATGCTATATTTTTTCATGACCTTTTTATCTGGCAGGTAATCAGGGTAATATATAGTTATAGTGCTACAAAACCAGGGAGAAGGCTTGAAGCTGAACTCTTTTCATTGCTCAAGTGTTCAGTTTATATTCCCTCTAGCCTGCTTAAATAACAGCAAAAAAAGAAAAAACTGGCAAAATGAATATTAACATTAATAAAAAAGCAAGAAAACTCATTTTACTTATACCCAGCCACCAATGCAAGTGATATGAAGAATTTTCATACAAAATAAAATCAAGGGCAAGCCTGATATACTTGAAAGTCCTGCCTGAATTCATCATGTTAAACACTGACCTTTATCTGTATGTTTCCTGTATCTCGCATGGCTTTTATAAATAAATAGTCCAAGGGTCATTCATAATTAAAGAAGTACTTGCAATAGATAGTTCAGCAGGCTAACAATCAATGTTATTAAGGCTGAATCTTTCCATTTGAAGCAACATGAAAATTTGCATGTCATTCTTTAATTTTTTCCTTTAATATTTTGAGTATAGAAAATAAAAAAGAAAACCCCAAAAATCCTGGTGTTGCCAAAGGCATACTAGCATAACCTATGGTTCATAAGTGGGGCTTAAAATTAAGTCTCTTGGATTTTCATTATCCGCTTAACTATTCTCTCTTTGTGGCAGCAGTCTTTCTATTTGGTCTCTCTGACCATTACCACAGCTATAAAAATGAACTGTGTACTCAGCTCATCATAGTAATACTAGGGGACTTAGTGTTGCTGGAGTTCTTCCATACACCATTGTACAAATTTTAAATCAATTAAATAATTTTCTTTAATTCTTTGCAGAGCACTTTGTAAGTTTTACATCTTTAGGAAATCGCAGTCCACTTCAGTAGTACAGCTTCTGGGAAAAGCTGAGCATTGTTGTTTCCTTTGCTGAAAAGCGTTTTTAAGCCGTGATCATTCTTCTGTCAAATCCTTTCCCTTGTGCCAAATATAGACAACCAGCTTTGGTGCAGACGACCACATCAGTCAGACCCAAGACAGTAGCAGGTCCTTCAAATAATATGTCCCTCAATAACCTCATCCCACGTGTTTGTACATACCAAACTTATCTTTTCCTTTTGCTTTGTTTTCAGCATAGTTACCTAAGTGGCATCTAAGACACTCCCTGTCTGACCCTCCAGAGACCTTTCCTCCCTCGGCTTCCCTGCACACAGAGGGGAGGGAGCACAGCTTCTCCTGGTTTTTACATACGTGACTTTAATTACCAGCATTAGTCTACTTTTTCCTGTGAAGGTATCAATCATTCATCAAAGTGTTTTTGAAGGCGGGAATATCATTGCATTCATAATGTCTCTTGTAAAACAAATATGTTTTATGTCAGAATAATTCTGAACGTTTCTTCTTTATAGAGTGTGATAATGCCCAATTTAGAGCATGGTTCCTGTAGTTTGCACAGCCCAGGAAGGTGCTTGAGAAATGATCAGAACAGCTTCTTAAACAATATGAAGAGTTGGAGCCTTTTTTTGCACGTCCCTTTTATCTGTCAGGTAGCAAAGGTGCAGATGAGTATTAAAATGTACTGTATTATATAGAGAACTTTTATGCTAGAATTAAATAGCTCTAGGTGGTTATGGTTTCACTGCAATTTTGCATGCATACTGACCTTAGAAGGAGTAAAGAAACAGACTTTAAGTTTCTTAAGCAACTTTAAATTTGTTTTCTGTAAGTCTTAACATATGTCATAGCTGAGAAGATTTTGAGCCATATTTAATATCGTGTTTCAATAACTTCTTGAAACTAAGTTGATTTGAAACTTTTGAAATGTTTTTAGTGACCATAATAGCGTTACTTTGTATTTTCCCATTATAACTAAGACAGAGAATGGTTTTATAATATTCCCTTTGATTTATCATTTAATAAAGAGATATTACTTGTAAGCATAGCACCAGAATTAAAAATAGATTAGAAATTAAAGCTTAGAAGGACATGATTCAAAACTGCCAAAAATAGTAAGTTTGCTCTTACTCTTATTTTCAAAGAAAACATCTTTTAGAAGCTAAATTCCAGATACTTCCCGAATGTTTTCAACCCTACTGTATATAATTCACTGTGTTGAAACTGGTATAGTAGTTACAGGAGCTGTGATTTTACAAATACATTTTCCAAATGGTTTTTGCTATATAAAATTGCAAAAAGTGTGAGCTTTTCAAGGCTCATCTGTTTTCTTTACTACATGGTAAGAGGAGAGATGACTCATCAACAAGAGAGAAGCATGGTATGCGATAAGGAGATCTATCACGGCTATCATTATAGTGTTTATATTGTACAATAAGAATATCTTTGAATTTAGTTAAGGTTAAATGGAAGTGACAAGTTACTAAAGATATACAGTAGAAGGAAAAGGTTTTTACTTATTCTGATAATGATTGACAAGCTAACACCTGAAGACAAAAAGGCTGATGAAATTGCCCATTATTCTCTTCTTATTTTATCTCTTGCGTCTAAAATTATTAATTGAATGTCCTTGAGCGCTCCATGTAGCAGATCCTATGGCTCTGTCCTTTGATCTTTTCAAAGAAATCGTAGAATCATAGGATGATAAGGCACATCCATCTTAGTTCTGTTCAAGTCCTCTACACCTTCTTAATTTAGAAGAATTAACCATTAAGAGCATTTATGATGATATATTTGGCAAACCAGTTTTCTGCCATGAAATGTTTTCAGAGCCACACTTTTTCAGAATTTTTTGACATTGCCATTATCAGAAAGTACTGAAATACTAACTTTTTTTATTGTTTTATTGTTATACTCCCATTAGAAGCTGTCATATGAGTCAGAAAGATGAAGATGAAAAATTCTGTTTGTTTTATGCTAAGAAAAAGGTTTTGTCCCTGTTGAATCACACATTTTGATAGCATTAAAGGAAAATATTTTTAATTTTTCAGTTTGTGCAAAGCTTTGATGTTTGATGTTGGGGTTCCACTTCATATCAAAATGAAGTTTGAGAGCCTCAAAGTGTGCTGCAAGGTAAGAAACTCTGGTGTCTCTGGTTCTGTTGTGATTCGTGAAGCATCCTTTTGAAGATGCACTTTCGACTGCGGAAACTCAGAGAATAACAAGTCAGGGCTTTATTGAGCCACCACTGAACATGATCAATACAGAAAATCTTAATTATTCAGTTAAATTGTCACATCAGAAATGCTGATTGTAGGGTCCTTAGCAGAGGGACTAACTGTTCTAACATGTTCAAAATGCAATTAGTATAAAATGTTTCCATACTAAAATTACAGAATGAGCTCTGCAATATGAAACAGCAGAGTAACTCCTACCTCTGCCAGATGATTTGCCTTCACTGAAGTGCTTGGTTTGGTGATCATCATCTTTATTAAGTTTAGAGTACATCAAATTTAGGCATCACTAAAGCATTACATGTTTGTATTTGCTATGTATGTAACAAGAGTTACTTGTGGGAGCTTCATCGTAAGAATCTGTGCTCAGGGCTGTAATTTTCCTCTGTTTTCTTTGTGTACACATTCTTGTTTGAAGAGCAAGAACTTGTCTACCTTTGTTAGCTTACTTGCTAAAAACAAGAAAACAATAACTAGCAAGGACATCTTTCATAACACAAGCTAAATGATAATTTTAAACATGTGAGAAGGAAAAATTGCTGACGGGTAAAGTATATTAACAGCAGTAAAACCTTGTTGCTTCCTTTCCCTGAATGACAGTCATTTCTAAACTGCATAACATGTGAGGGAAAACTCCATACTATAAGTAAGGAAGGAAGACGGTTTTAAAGTTGCATCCATAGATATTTTTAATATATTCACCTAAACTAGTAAGCCATCACATTCTTTACCAAAAAAAAAAAAAAGTATATAAATAAAATAGCCTAGTATATTCTTAGTTTCCAAGTATAAACCTGCCTCATTCAAAGTGAAGCTGAAATTTGAAGGGCATAAGCTGCTTAAGACTTCCCTTCTATGTGACTTATATCCATCCTGTTTTGCATCAAGAAAAACTCTCACCAGTCATATTACCACTACTCCCCCTCCCTTGCATTTTTGGAGAGGAGAACAGTTCTGTTCCCAGGCTATCAAGGGGAAGTGATCTGCATTCTGCCATAATCAGGCTATTTGCTAGTCTAAGCACAAGCACCCTTTTCTGTTCTCCCCTGATTTCTTATATGACAATAAGGTAGCAGGAGAATCATATGAATTGCATTGTGCCAGATTGAACAGGATATATTTATGCATAAAGACATACTTTAAATTTTTGAATTATGACCTTTTGTTGTTTTTTTTCCTGTTGCAGGGGAGGGCAGCTAGTTTTCTTTTGTAATCTGTTGATGAGTTCGTTTTAGCTCTTTTAAGGCTGTAAGAAGATTGAGCAAGAGCATTTATTTCCCAAATGTCTTCTTGCCTTCTCCCTCCCAACCTTGGGACCATACTTCATGTAGATGGCACAATGCCTTAGCTGACTGACAAATCTTTATTGTCTCCAGGCCCTCAACACGAGGGTTGCATCTACTTTTGCCTTCCACTAGTGAATAGTAATCCTAGTATTGGATATCTATTTGCTCTATATTTCTTTACAGATCCTGCCTTTGTTTTCCCAAGAGAATATATATACTTTCTGTTCCTGAGTCTGCAGTCAGTGGTTAAGGAGGAAATGGTGGCCATCTACAATTTTACATAAAATATGTACAAGTCCTCGAAAGTTACATGGAGAAACCAAAAGTCAAATAAATGGTTTGTATAGGGCCTGGGAATGGGGCCAGGACTGGAGGCGATTAGCTGAATGGTTGTGTATACATGTTCTCTCACCAAAGGTGATTTTACATCTTGATACTATTTATTCTTACTCAATGTAAACAGCAAAGACGCAACAGGTGCTAAAAGTAGTATTTACATCAATGCATACTCCTAGGCAACAGTATGAACCTAATTTTCTTCTGCATTTTGTGAAGAAGGAAAGAAATAATGAACATCTTTAAAAAGAGCTTCTGTACTCACAAGTCTAAGTTATGAAAGACCCATCCTATGTTCACAGTAAGACACCATCAGTTCTCAGCTGTTTCATCTAAAGAAACAAAACATTGAAATGAACATTAAAATAACATGAAGAATAGACTCCAGACTCCAGAACATGCACTATTATTTATTGTACTAGTACTTACAGGTTGATCTTTTCAAAATACTTCTCTGTTCTCTAGCCCCTAAAATCCACAGCACAGTGTGAGGGACTATTATCTTTACTGTAGAAATAAATACCAAAAGTTACATCGTGGGCTAGTGGTCCAGGATCGGTTGTTTTTTATCATTCTTCTACTTGATAATGGATGGTGGAAATCTACTTTCTCCAGCTCTTCCACATAAACTTACAAATGCTTCCCATGAGGTCGTGGATTTGTGCTATTAAATGATTGCTCTGAATGTAGCAGATGTGAGGGTAGGAATGGGAGAAAACGGGAGGTTTTTGCAGAGATTGTTTCTTTGTCCAGGCTCCAAGAGCCATTCCTAAAATGGAGACATTAGTGATGGCTTTATGAACATTGCCTGATACTGATGGAAAGCAAAGTACTTTGCTTCAAAAATGTATTTGATTAATGTGGTACCATGTTGCTTGTCAAAGCAGAAAGGTGGCTTTTGAATTCCTATAAAAATGTCATAGAGAAAAAGCCAGTACTAGCTACAGGGCTGCAATTTATATCTTACAAATACTGATGTGAATGTCCCTTGGGAAACACAGCAGCAAGTGAACGAATTTGGTAAACTGAAATGTGGAGGGATTTATTTTCTCCAAGTTTTACTTGGTTTGCCAAGTTCATTGTGATGGATGGGAGCATAATATATAAAATGACTGGCATGTATACTCACATCTATGAGTATATACCATTGAGCATATACCATACTTCAATTTTCAATTTGAGATAGAAATATATTACTTATTATGGATTATATGATTAAGTGTATTTTAAACCCAAGAGCTGTTGAATACGTATTAAAATAGAAGTTCATGTTTATCTCGATTTTTGGTAAATCTCCATTGATGGACAAATCATGTTAGAGAATTTCAATTGTCAGTAGAATTTATATTTCAATTAATATTTGGGAATTTTTTTCAAGAGCTAATAAATTTTACCTTTATTGTGACAGGGTTCTTGAGGTGCATATGTAAAGAGCTGCCATGAGAAGAGCTATGATATTTTTATATCTTTGAGAACAGTAATACCTGCTTCAGGTAGTTATGTAGCACAATTATTGACATTTAGAGTAAATTAATTCATAATCTCTAAATAGTGATGAAAGATTGCAAATGAAAAATATGCTGAATTTGGTGGAAGTATTGAGTTGGAGCAAAGTAATTTTTATTTCTAACACAGTTCATTCCATACTGTATAATGTAAGTGATTTTTGTTATGCCAAGCAACTGAGCATACTAAAGTCTTGAAACAGTCACATATCTTGGTAAAGCAGAATGGAATTAGATTTTCAGTCAGAATAATGCTCAAAAATATAGGTACTTAAAATCTGAATAACTTAATTTCCTTTCCTGTTTGAAAATGTAGCCCTGCAGCAGATCTTTAAAGTGTAAACTCTGACACATAGCAGTATTAAAATAATCATGGATCTGGAGGAAATACCACAAAAACATCCAGCACAGATTAATCAAGAATAGAAATTCATTTGAACTTTCTGTAGTCTATTGAATATGAGAACATTTCACATTTCAAATAGAAAAAAAAAGAAGCCTTGAGCAAAGTTTTGGTCAGAGTCACTGACATTTCTGGTGTAACACTTGAATATTCAGATTAAGGTTGAAGGTTTCTACTGAGCTTCAGCAAACTTTGTTGTATTTCATACTTTGTATTTATTACTACTAGTTGAAAAATAGCTGATTTATGCTACAGGCTGAGGAACAATGGGAATAAAGAACTAAAACCCTGAGATAACTACTTTGGCCAAACAAAGTATTTTTGTTCTGCAATTTCTTGGCAGTTTGTTATGAAATTCATGTTTTCAGACTTTCTATTATAGCCTTTTCCCCTGTACTGGATTGTATCTCTGAAAGATAAGTATTTTGTTCAACTGATGTATTGTAGATTTTTTATTGAGAAGTTTCCTGTTGGAGTGGTTTCTGTATGTGTGAGAATGGCTGAGTAATGATAAAATTCTTGGGAAACTTGTGGTTCAGGAGCTTGTGCAGTGCATCGCATTGTGCTTTTGTATTAATCGTCACTAAATCTCTCTAAAAGGTGTATTTTTGTCAAAATAACTAAATTAAATAGATTGGGTTATTCAGGAAATCTACACTGATCAAAGGGATTTTTTTTGGACATCAGTTTTGAGAGTCTTAAGCAAAGAGAACAGTAAAAGCATGAGTCACTGAAACAATGTTTTGAAATAGCAACTGTGGAAAAACCCATTTTCAAACCAACTATTATTGTGTAGGAGCACTTTGTGAGGAAGGACATTGACATTGTTGCTGGGGAAATGTCAAAACTGCAAGCCACTGTGTCCCCACTGGCTTTCTTCCTGGAGTCAAAATCCCAAATCAAGTCTAATATTTATATATTTATTCCCATTAGCCCTGAATTAGGACTTGAGGATTTTCCCCTGTGAAAATCCCCATGAATGTTAAAGTGTCTAGCAGAAATTACATTGCTCCTCGCTTCCTTCCATTGCCATCTGTGTGTGGGTGTCTTTTGGGGGCCAGTATGACAAGAGTTAGATGAAGCATTTCTCAAGGAAAATATTATATATCTTAGAGATATTAATGTGGAAATATGAAAAAATTACATCATTGCTTTAAGCATGGTCAAGAGTTTCACAAAGCTTTTTTTTTTTGAACTTGAAGGATTTTTGGTTTTACACTATTTTCAAACTGCTGATGTAAAAAAGTAAGAAAGCAAAAGAGTTTATTGTGGCAGAGATAAACTCAAGCAGCTTTTACTGTGCTGTGAAGATTATCAGGGTGCAATGTGCAAACACTTATTGATATGTGTATGAAAGAAAGAATATATGCTTATCAATCTACCTGTTTTCTATATACAAAATTGTTAGCAAGACACCATAAAACATCCAATAGATATAAAAAGAAGGCTAGATGAACTATTTATGGGAAGTAGCAAATTTTTCACTTAAGATAGCATTACCAGTTTTCCAGAAATAACCTTGGATGAATTTTTCAGAGTGAGAGTTCAAGATAGTTAGAAAAAACTGATGTTGCTATTGCCCTTTTATATGTTATTTCAGGAATGGGAGGTCAAACTTGTCATAGGAGTCACACATCCATTTCCTTCTCAGCTTTTCTTGAGGGTGGCTGCTCTTACATTCGTACCCTGCAGCGTTCTCTACCAGGAAACACTTGCCAGTGCTGTTCTACTTCCCATTAACCAGACTGCACAGCAGTAGGGAAGGGACTCCAGGTGCTCAACTTCCCACATGGGTGTCCAACAGGGTTGTAAATAATTTATTTTCTCTTCTCATCTCCCAAGCTATTTAACACAGAAGAGTTACAGGTCCAGTAAAAGGAATTAAAAGCAGCTACAACCAGAATACCCCAACCAGAACACCTAAAAACTGAGGTGGCACAGAAGTTCAAAGGCCTGAAACTGCTTGTGTCTGAGCAGAAATTTGGACTAAACTGCCTCATGATTTAGAGACTGTAATTACCAGTCAGTAGAGACTGTTCTCTTCCATGTGGATTTTCTCATTATTTTTGAAAAGAAATTACATCATTATTTAGAAAGATAGAAAAAATGTTCTTTAGGCTGATGACTAGGCACTCACCCACAAGGTGGGGCTTGGACATTGCAGAACAACCTCATTGCCTTTTGATTTACACAGTACACACTGGTGGCTGGGAAGAGCATGGACACCATTATGCTTGGTGTTTGGAGGTTTCCTGCTCTCCACTTCGCATTGGATCCAGAGTTTTTTTGGAGCATGTGGTCTAGCTTGTGCTCCCAAAGGTAATGGCAGATGGAGAACATGATGAACAGCTGAATTCTTGGCTGTTTCTTACTTAATAGTACCCAAATGTATCTGCAGGTGTCTGAAAGGTAAAGAGAGGAATTGATTGAGATAAAAAGGAAGGGGCATCATGATGAGAAAAGTTGGAAACCACTTAGCTTCATATCTTCTTTTAACATTATTTAAGATTTCTGATGAACAGGAAATCAAGTAGGTCTCACTGATAAGTCTCCTGGACTCTTTGTTTATCCCAGTCTTTAAAAATTTTGCTTGAAAAAAGCATACAGTAGTTAAAAATTAATTGTGGGGGTTTTTTTCTGGTTTTGGTTGATCGGTTTTTGTTTCATTTTTCTTTATTTTTTTTTTCTTTTTGGAGGTGAGGATTTCTCATAAATGAAATTTCTTCAGGGCATTTTTATGGTGTTCAAAATTCTGCTTATATTTTATGGGCTTTTCCCCCCACAAATATTTTTTACATAGAGGAAGTTTTTAAGATTTTACATTTCATGTGCACACTGATACTCTATTAGTGTTCATCAAGATCACAAGGCTTTACATCAGTTTGAAGAAAAGCATAAAAATTCCTTTGCAGTAGATAGGCTGTATAGAGCTTTCATGCAACCTGGTTTTTCTAAACAGGATCACTCTTGTCTTGCAAACATTTAGCATGGAGCAATGTTCTTCAGCAAGATGCTAAACTCTAGTGCTTGGGATAAGAGCCTTGGGATTACAAGGGTTTCATCAGTGGTTACTGCTATATTGCCAATAATGCAGAGCTAGTGTCATTCGTAAAATGGCCATTTGTGGCTGTGGAAGAGATCTAAGTAGAGGATGTCTTTTGGGAAACTTTAGAGATGTTGGTGGAATGAAGCAGCAATCCCTTTTGCTGTAGGACACAGGGACCTGTGTGGATTGCCACTTTTAGAATAAAGAGTGGCACAGACATGCAGCCATATTTAATTATCCTTTTAGTGTTTATAAACCAGATTTCTGCTCTGAATTTGGTTATGAGACAGAGTGTGACTCCAAGATTTACATTACTGAAATTTGTTGGTCAGCACCATTGATTTATTTCATAATTGTATGGCAGTGGAAAAGATTTTTGCATTCTTTATTAGCTCTTTCACAGTATGAATGTACATGAATTTTCCTGTCTAAAGCAGAAAGTCATAACAGTATCAAGCAATATGTTTTTCTTCACAAGGTTAGGCTAGCCAGAATTATGGATCCTTTCTGCCCTTCTAGGCTTGAGTATCTCTTAGGACTGCTTACACCGGCGAAAGAAAGAATCCAACTCAAAAGCAGTAGGATGATTAATCTGAGGGTTTTATTTCTGCAAATTCCTGTACCTACCTTCACTTTGGAAAAAAGTATATTTTATCTTATGTTGTTTTAAAACTAGAAAACTGCAATTACTTTTGTGCTTGAGTAGTTTCATTAAAATATGGCATATTCTCTCTACAGTTAGTGTTATTCAGGCGACATTTTTAAATTTGCACCTGGGTACAATCTTCCTTAACATAACTCAAACAAATGTGTGGTCCCCCCTCAACTGTACTAAATCAAAAGAGTAAGTTTCTGCATTTGTTTACATCAGTAATTCTGAAAAAAACAAGTGGCAGAAACGTGTGTGAAAGCTGAGATGTAAATAATTTTCTTAATCAAATTTCACTCTGATCAGTGATGTTTTTTGCTTTTCAAAAGTCAACCCATTTAAATGGTAAAGGTTGGAAAATTAAATATCTAAGTGCAATCAGCAGGGTATTCAAATTATAAGTGTCATCTCTGTTGCCACTCATGATAAAAAATTCTACCGAGTTAAATCTATAAATCTATTTTACATTAATCCAAAATATTACAGAAAAGAAAGAAAAAGCCTAGTAACTAAAAATATAGAGTGGAAAGAATTTCTGGGGTATGTGATCCTTCGGGCACTTCTGTACCCCCAGTCTCCAAGAGGAGTCCTTGCATCTTTCTTTCACCTTTCTGTGACCACTGCAATCAAGTGATGCAAACCCTCTCTTTGCTCGGCTGTAATAGACATAGGGAAAAATTAATCTGAATAATCCAGTATAAGTACTGGATAATATGTATTTTTTCATACTTGAAGCCAAATATAATATAGCCATTGTTTTTCTTCCCTCTGCCCTTCTACCTGTAACTGTAGAGTACTTGATTTCTTTCTCATATATGCATGAAGAATTAATACACAAACTGTTCTTCTCAAATAAAGAAAAGAAATTCTAAAATATCCATGCTGATATAACTGTGGCCATATATGCTATGGTTTGTGGTTGTGAAAACTTCAGGGAGAATGCAGATCATTTTTGTCCCATTCACCAGTGAAAAGCCTTTCTTGCAGAGTCCTACTCTCCATTAGACAGCAATTTTTGTTTGAAAACAGCTAGTGCTGAAAGCCTGAGAAACCACTGGCTTTTACAATGTCCCTGCTCATCTAATCCACTTTCTGTGTTTCCAGTGTCTGAATCAGTGGTGAGAAATGAAATTGCACATTATATTTTTTTAGTCATGATCAAGGATTTTGAAGTTTCAGTGACTAAACTTAATTTCCTGGTGTATCACCACGAAGTGATGGTGTTGAAGACGGATGTTAAAATGACCCAATATCCTCCTGTCTCAATACAAAAAAAGGAGAAATAATGCAAATACAGTACTGTTTCCTTATTAATTTAGTAATAGTCTTGTCTTTAATTTAGACAGTGATATTTTCTAGCCATGTTTATTAAGTTATCTGTACAGTGAGCTGCCTTTCCAAAAATTCTCAGTTTCTCATGGCTAGGTGGTGGTGAAGCACTGAAGCTGAGCCAGCCGACCACGAGGCTCCCTTAAGGGAGCACCTGAATGATCTGCTGCTGCCTTTCAAAACCAAATAGGCCCAGCTGTCCAGATTTCACAGTGCTGGGCAAATATAACCATGATGGTTGTGTTGGTCTTGTTCAGATTGCAAAAGCCTTGATTGTCAACAGTAAACCCCTCTCTCTTGGTGTCAGCAATGCAGAGGAGCTTCCTGCATCGCTTTCCCTCCTCATTATCTGCAAATACTCTGAGGTCTAAAAGTAAAAAGAAGAGTAGGTTTTAGTTACTAAACCAAGATATCAACAGAAAAAGACTTTTCTTTGCAAGGTTGAACCTCTCTCTTTATGAAGTAAGACATCATTGAATTAAGTTTCTCAGCAATCTATTGGTTTGTGATTCTGATTAATAAAATATACTTTCTTGCAGCTGTCTCTTCTTCCACTAGATATGTTTTTGATTTTTAAAAAAGATAGAGCATTTTGAATTTGGCTTTTCTTTTGCAGTACTACTATCATATCTTTTTTCAGATCAAAGTTTACATAGCTCATCGCATGTATGCATAGCATACATTTATTTATAATTTATAATTTTATAGATTTATAATTCCTGTGAAATTTTCTATAGGTCAGAACCAGTACCTTTTGAAAATGTATTCTGTAAGTACTTGTTTAAAATAGGTGATTTTCTCTGAAAGGTAACCTTAGCGTTGCTCTGGCC
Organism: Donacobius atricapilla; assembly: GCA_013397315.1. Lineage (NCBI taxonomy): Eukaryota > Metazoa > Chordata > Aves > Passeriformes > Mimidae > Donacobius > Donacobius atricapilla. Next base: position 345,162 of record WBMY01014305.1, read on the forward strand.
TTTATGACTTTGACTTGGAAATTAGTATTGCAGAGTTCAGAGAGCATGCTTTCCTCCAAAATATTTTCTTAAGATGCAGTGACAGCCTCAGCAACTGCTATTTTTGGACCATTTCATTTAAAATTAATCACTTGTGGAATTTTCAGCAAGTACATTTCACAAAGAACATAACTGAGTCTTTTTTATTTGTATATGAATATAGACATGTTTTTGCCTATTTCTTTAAAGAAGATTAAAGTCTGTCTTTTTTTTGGACTTGAGTAAGATCTTGTGAATTTTATTTCCTTTATCAGGATAGGTGCTGGCATTTAAGGAATCTCACTCTTGGCTTTCAGGCTCTGTGTCTAAAAAGCCCCCTTTTTTCAAATGTTTTCTGCTTTTGCTAGTTTTAAGGTATCATTAAAAATTATTGCTTTGCCTTTTCCAGTTTTATTTGCTTTAGAAATTGGCATGACAAGTGAAGGTTTTTCTGGGATTTCAAAATTCAGCTGGCAATTTGACTGAAGTCCTCTGCACCTTGCAGATCTAATGGCAACTTGCCTTTTTGTTTTTTTGCTGCTTGCTGGAAGCGAGGCAGGGAGACTCGGAGAACTTGATAATCTGCTTTGACAATATTATAGCTGGGTCTTTGATGTCACACATTAAACAGTGTACAAAAACTGAGTATCTGACACAGCTAACATTTTCTGGTTTGGATTGCTGAAATTTTCCTTTTCAGGTGAGTTCAGTACCAAGTTAATGGCTTCCATGAAATTTATATCATCTGTCTAGCTTGACTTTTTGCTAGATTTCTGGTGATAAGACAGAATCAGGTTTGAAGGTTAAGGATTTTTCATCCTATAAGTATTATTTCTTGTTTACAAGTAATGAAGTTTATAGTCTTGGATCATAATTCCTATAGATGTGAAGTGTTGTGTATGAAAACCCATTAATTTACTGGCCCAATTTTTTTTAAAGCTACACTCACAGGAAGTAATATTTTCCTGTTTTCACATGTTTTCCTGCCTTGTTGTTTTCTTTTTTTTTTCCCTGAGATAAGAAATTAGAGTAATGGTTTTGGTTTTAGAATCACATTTGCATAAGTAATAAACCTTAGAAAAGGGTGCAGGAATAATTAAGGGAAACAATATTGTTGATTAGATGTTAAAACTAGTATCTAAAAAACCCACCCAGCAAGCTCTACAAGTTAATACCTTTATTATTTTAGGACTAGAGTTGGCTCCAAGATCTCCCAAAGAAATATGAACTGATACATTTCTCACTTGCCATATGACAAATTACTTGCAATTTTTTTTTACTTGAATAGCCTTCCCACTATAAGGAGAGTGTTGATGGTGATATTTATTCATCAGTCATGAAAGTCATTCCTCTGAAATCATCACTGTGTTCGAATGCAATAGTTGGCTCAAACTCCTGTCCAGACTTTCATGTGCCAGGGCAATGGCTTCAGGATAAAGTGTGAATAGAGCATCAATGAACTTTCGAGATCAGATGGTGCCATTTTCAAGAAAGTAGTTTTCTCACTATTATTTATTATAAGCCAAAAGACACTGGAACATATGGAGGTGAAATTTCTGATGTGCAGACCGTGTATACTCAAATGTGAGGCCAGGAGTGTGTCACTGTAAGAAAGTTTTCAAAAGAGGCAAAAAGGAAAAAAGTGTTTGAAGGCAAGATGGTAAGAATAGAAAACTTCTTCCCATATGGTACCTGAGAGATTTGAAAGAAGACAAAGTTAAAAATCAGTATTCAAATGTAATTTTGTTTTTCTAATTTTTGCCTTTGATCTTTGAAGATTTAGGAAAATATTTAGGACTGACTAACTTCTCTAGTCCGCTGACAGAAAAATATAGCTATGCCTGGAACTGCGTCATTGAGGTTTATGAAGTTCAATCTTATATGAAACTAAAATTCTTCCTTCAGTGTCAAACTTGCACATTTCATATGTATAAAAAAAAGTGTTAAAATTGAATTTATAAAAATAAAATATTTTTGGTATCAGAATATCTGTCTCAAACATTTTATATACCTCCAACAGCATGCAAGGTAAATTGCCTCATTTAAGGAGTAAAGCCATATAAATGCTATGAGAAACTCTGCCCCTGCAGTTTGAAATCTCTCAAAATTTAGACCTTTAACGTAGCAATGGAAAATGTTTACTCTGGACATGGTTATTAAGTCTCTAGATATTTTCACTGCTGTGTAATCAATTTTCTAATGCATACACACATGGAAAGCTATGATATAATCAATGAGGGTTTGTAAAATACATGAAAAAACTTTCACTAAGTGTAATAAAATAAAAGCTAGAAGGAGAAGTAAATTTCCTTTTTTTTCTGAAATACCTTTTTAAGATATTGTTTTCATTGCCTTAAGAAAAGCAAAGGGAATTATGCAGTATGTAAAGTACAGGAAGAAATCAGAATCTAAGGAGTGACAGGGGAAATATACTCCACGTTTGAATGTTATATATTACAGTACATTCAAGAGATTTTATTGTATTGGTTTGGTTTATTTTGTGTAAGTTATATAGATTTTTATTATTGTTTTAAATTTAAGGTTTATAAAAGAGTTTTGTTATTATGCTTGGTGGGAAATGGATGAGAAACTTAAATATTAGTTCTATAAGGAAATATGTGATCTCTCTATCACATTTTGTGACTGAATTAACATATCATGAAACATGAAGGACATACATGTAACATCCCTCAGTGTTTCAACCTTTTTCACTCTAAGCCAGTTTGGTTATTTCAAGTTGCTCAAATTATGAATTTGGTTTGGATATTTTGTCTGCAGCAATGCTTCATAATTTATTTTACAAGTCATGTTCATAGTGGGTGAAGTTCAGCTGTAGCTTTCTGTCTGAAAAACAAGGCTGACTTCAGCTTGTGGCCTAAAGTGCAAAGTGTGATATAAACGCAATTGATATAAGTGCATGCCCAAGAGGAGCAGATGGGTTAGGAATTAGGAGGTAAGGTTGGAAGGATACTCAGTGTGAAAGGCAGGAAAAAATCTGGTATCAAAGGTATTAGGAGGTAAGCAATAGCATGGGATCTTAAAATAAGACAGGAAATTAAATAAAAAGAAAAGGATATGCAATAAATGAAGGGATAGAAAGCAAGGGAGACTGGAGTGGTAAGGAAAGCATTTTAGCACCAAGGGAAAAATTAATTTTGCTATGAGGTGGAATTTGATACAGTTGTAGTCCACATGTAGGTAACTGAATATGCCTTTACTGGTAAACTAATTTTTAAGCAGGGGAGGGGGGAAACTTAGATTAATAAAGCGTTTCTCTATGTACCTTTTGTGGTAGTGTAGTTTTTAAAACGCAGACTACTACTGCACACTTAATGCACTTCTATTACTTTTCATAAATCTTAGCCTAAAGAAAGAAGTTCTTCTCTATGTTTCACTGCTAAAACAAAGCTAAAAAAAGAAACTAAACTAAAATAGAATGGCTGGTGGTATTTTTTTCTAGACAGACTGAGCAAAAAATGATCTCTTTCATGGAAGAACAATATGAATTGGCTCAGGGATCTGATGAATAGTGAGAGAAGACTTACTAATCTATTAATGCCTTTTATTTTCTTCCTAGGCTCAGATATTGTTCAATGGTTAACGAAGAACTTATCCATAGAAGACCCAGGTAATTTCTCTTGTTTTCTCATCTTCAAATTCTAGTTTCTTTGTTAAAATTATTGGACCTGATTTTGTTTTCTGTTGTGGTGGGAGTGATGAGACAACATTTGGTGGGTACAATTTCAGTAGCAAAACAGACATAAAATCTTAGAAAACTTTACTAACAATCTCAAGATTTTGATGATCCATTTTATTGCAGCAGGTACCAAAAATAATATGAGAATGATAAAGATAGTTCTTTGGTAGAAAAAGTGCTTGAGTCTGTGATAAATTTACTAAGGGTTATGCTAAAGAGTTTGTTAAATATATGCTGTTTTCTTACAGAATTTTTCAATATATAAAAAATAAATAGAACTATTAAAATACATTCTTGTACTGTTACCAAAAGCTAATCTTAAATTTGGACACTTTTATAGCATCTTAAACAAAAAATGAAATGCATATAAAATCAGTGAAATGAGGAAATGAAGGAAAAACAGTTCATCGCTTGATTAGCTGGGTTGGACATGGAAGTAAGGGTTAGGTTCCAAACTCTGGCATTTATTTCTTGTGTGCCCAGCAGGAAACACAGTTTGGTTATTTTATTTAGCTATTATTTATTTCCTGGATTTACAGGAATTTAATTACCTGATGAGAAATTTTCCATAAAGGAATGATTTCTAGTAGAAAATGCTGAATTGTAGAAACAAAATATTCTATGGAAGTTCTCATTTTCTTTTGGTTAGAGGAAAGATAATCTTCATTCTTTAAAAAATGACCAAAATTGCTTTTTTTTCCTTGCTTTCTTTCAGTTGTTTTTTTTTTTTTTTAAACATTTTTGGGGGTCATTTTTGTCTTTATTTTTAAAATGTGTTTTTCTGTCAAATTAGAAATCAAAGTATGATCATTGCAAAAAGCAAAATTACCGTATTTAAAAGTGCAACTTGAGCAATGAGCAAGTATCAATATATAATTTGATATTTGGAAGTAGTCAGTTCACAACATATTGACATATTACGTGAACGAGATCACTACATTTTTATCTAACTTTGAATAGTGTTGTATACTTGCTTCCTGGAGATTATGTAGAGGCTTCAAGAGACCCAAGTGTGATATTGTATTTCTCAGCTGTCAGCTACAAAACATTCACCTGTTTGTATTTACCAGCGTTTGAAAGATTTTTAGGCTATGTTTATTTGATGTGGAAGCTTAACCTTTATTTGTCAAACCAGAACTGCAATACTGGAGTAGGCTGCCATTCAGATTACGTGCTTGTTGCAAAATTTGGAATAGAAAAAGCTTCTACTAACAAGAAAACATGTCTCCTTGGTTCCTTATGTTTGTATCCAATTAAAATTAAACTAACACACAAACTACTAACATGTGTAACCAAAACACCATGGTAATTTAACTCAAGATGGGTTTTATCTTCTCAGATTACGTGGATGGAAAAAAAAAACCCTATCCATAATGACAAAAATGTCTTATGTATTTTGGTCCTAGTCCAAAGTCAGCTATTCTGGAGCTGGTTAAATTCAGATCTTCAGAAAACAAATAGCCCTAAATGCTTCCTTTGGGTAATGCTCAGAATTGCCAGATGACAGTGAACTTGACAGATGGTGAGCAAGAGTTTTTCACATGACAGAACTTCTGAAAATGTTCTGTTTTTTCAAAATCCCTTCATTTCAGTTCTGGACAAGTCAGTCTAGAACCTTGTGTGGGAAAGCCCCAGATTTCTGCAATCTGTTATTGCTGTAATTTGGATTTCCAGTCTTTTGATTGTTTTTAACCTGTGTGTCAGGGTTTAACCCAGTTGTCTTTTAAAACTACCCTGTAGGATCCTGTTACAAATCACTTGTGAAGCTACGCAGTTTTGCGGTGCAGAAGTAAATAATGCCTCAGTTTGCACTGAAAATTGTCATCTCTGTCCAAATCTGATATCAGCCACATACCTGGAAGAACAACATAAAGTAGATCTTGGAGCACATATTTCAAGAGTATATTCTACTCTGTCCAGAAAAATGTAAGGACTATTTGCACACCTCAACTACCAGTGCTGTGCAACTACTCATGCAAGCAAGGCAGGGAAATTGTGATTTAAGGGGTAAGTAGAGAGATTCACACAAGGGACCTCAGGTTAGAAGGGACCTCAGAAGATCATGTGGTCCAAACTTCCATGGAGAGACAAGCCTGAGTGAGATTACTGAGCACTCTGCCCTGTCTCATCCTGAACACTGCCACTGATGGGACCTCTACCACATCCAGTGATCGTTTGTTCTCAGTGTAAAAAATCTGAATAGATGAAAACTCTCTCCATGCAACTTGGACTCATTGCCCCTTATCCTCTCAGTGTGGCTCCCTGTGAAGAGAATTTCTGTCCTCTAAGCACTGGAAAAATGTGATGAGGTCCCACTCCGAGCCTTCTGTTCTCCAGGGTGAAAACATCTAACCCTTTCAGTCAACTTGTTCTTTAATAAAACACAGAACTAGTAAGAAGGAAGTGATGCTACCACACTTTATATATAAAAAATTAATATTTTGAAATGCATTTTTTTCTTTTGTTTTGTGTAAGGAATAAAACTCCAATACCATTTAAGTGGGAATGAAGTAGGCAGCTTTATGGATAGTGGGAGAACATAAAGCAGAAGACCTGACAACAACATTTGCTTCAGTGTGTCAATAAGTGTAAAGCTTTCACCTGGAAACAGCAATTTTCAGTAAAAAATAGTAACAAGTTGGAACTTGTAAACTGCCAGTCAATAAAACCATGCAAATTTTTAATAAATGGAAAATAATATTCAGTGGAATATTTGAAGGATTTTGGCTTGCTGCAATAGATCTTCATCAAGAAAATAAACTGGAGATGATAGGTGGATTCTGCTAATTTGTACCAGATTTGAAGTTATTTCAGTGGAGCAGAACTTGTGCCCAGAATAGCTGCGCACAATGCAATGTACAGTTGCTGTTACATTGTTTGCTATTCAGTATGTACTCAAAAATGTTTGTGTTTCAGCCTACAACTCATCTGTAAAATTTTAAGGAACTGAAATTGTCCAAGTTATTTTTAATGGGGAAGTTTTATTCAGGCATAAATATAAGCATGATCTCAACCTGAAAAGAAGCAATTAACTGAGTTTACAGAATTGTAAGGGCTTGTGGTTTGGCATTTAGACACGTGTTGTTGAATTGACCATTACAGGGTAAGTGCTGACTCTTCACTGATGTTACCAATTACTCTTAATGTGGAAAATCTACTCTGTTTTTCTAGATTGTGTTTTTATTTTTTGAAGTGATCTTTAATGACATGAAATGCACCAGACTGGCCACATCAGACACTGAAGTTCCTTTAATCCTTAGTGGGAAAAATAGAACAAAAAAGAGTAGATGAGCTCTTAAAGATATCACCTCAAATTGCCAAACCTGTACTTGGTTCTTGCACTGATTTCTTTGATGCTCTTTCAGCAAACACTTGATTTCTCTATTCCCTAACATTCAACACCCTAATAGTAAATCATGCTGTTGTCTCCTAAATGAGAAAAAAAAAAGAGTTTTCCAGTCTTTTCACAAGGAAATGGTGTTATTCACAAACACTCATTTCATCTTCAAGTCATCCTAAGAATAATTTTCATCTAGATGTCTCAGAAAATGTCTTTGAGTGTAGATGATATATTTAGACATAATCCTCGTGTTCCTTTAAAGTACCTTTATTCCTGAGTGTTGCTTATTTAATTTTCTCATAGCTGCAAACTCACTGAATTTGGCTGGAGGCACTTTTTTATCAAACGGTTGCTCCAGCAGCGCCACTTCAGCCACTCTAGAATGCTCAACCTCTGCATTCATATTGCTTTGCTCCAGCTGGTTTAGGCAGTCTGCTGAAGTAGTTTACTACAGTTCATCATCTGGACATCAGGAATTACACTGAAATATACAAATGACTAAATCTAAGTTCTATAGTTATGAAAGAAGACTACCTTGATATTTACTCCCTCCTGTGATTTTTCAGTTTGGGTTCTCACCATTTATAGACTTTTTATGTAACTGGTGTACCTAATTTGTAACTAGATGCCCATCAGCTTCCATGTGAGCTGTGGTTACAGATCCAGTGCAATAAAAAGGGAGGGCTCAGAAGCACAACATCTGTTTATGTTTCTTCCAGTTTTCCCTCCTTGGTAAAGTCTTTCTCCAGCAGCTGGTGTACTAATAATGACCTTGTGAATACACAGTACTTGCTTGAAAGGGTTAGAAGAAAAGCATTGGGGTTTTTATTTGAGTTTATGAAAGTTTACTTGAAAAATTTTTCAGTTCTCTGTTTTGCCCTTTTCCCCAGCTATATGCAGAAAAGTAGCAGCAAAGAGCAGGAGCCAGACAAGATGTTCTAAACAATTGCCATTTGGGAAACAGCACCAGAGGGCTGCAAGCAAAGGAGAGGCACTTCCAGAGATTGCTAACAAAGGGTCATGCTTATGTTTGAAGTCTTTGCATTAATCAAAATCTGTGGAAGTGGAGCAAGAGTAGAATACTCCCCTTTTATTATCTTGACTTAACAAAACCTAAAAACTCAAAACCCCAATAAAAGTAGTTTATACTGCCTGCACACATACCATATACTGGGAACCCAAGGACACCAGACACTCTCATTTTCCGTATGCCTGATAGAAATTCAGGCACATTCTGTTCCATAGAAAAACTCGTGGACCTTCGTCAATTCTAGTGTAACTAACTTCCCAACTTTCTTCTACTGAATTTGATCTGAACTTGTCAGTTTCTGTAACATTTCAATGGAATAATGACTTTTATCTCAGATGAACAAAAAGAAAAAACCCAAAATTCTGTTTGAGAATGGAAAATGTCATAATTTCCAGACACTGCTTTAGTACCCATAATATTAACGTTGTGATACTCATGCAAAAAATGTATGGGTCAGGTTTCCTACAATTACAAGCAGCATAGGGGGTACTTACCTGTGTGTGGCAATCAGTGGGCTACTAGCCACTCTTGAAGTTCCAGGAGTGCAATGATAAATGTTCACATGAAGTGAGTGTTTTATTTGCCCAAAGCCTTTAGAGGGATTTTGTAAATGGTGAACAGAAGTGTACTGTCTGCAATTCATTTGTGACAGAGGACATATCAGATTAAGTGGATTTCATGTTTTTTTCTACTGAAGCATCCTCCAGATTTGTATAATCTATTATACTGCATAGACTGCATGTGTTAGGAGTGTTTCCCAAGAGCACACAGACCTGCAGGGATACCTGGAGTGAGCTGTTTTTCTACAAATGTGTCTGTACTGTTTGGACAGTCTCATTTCCAGGCAGTCACTTTTGAAAGTGATTAATGTGTTCCTAGTTTGGCCATTTTATTTTGTCAGTTGTAAATTGGTGGTAGGGTAGATCAGTACTCATTTTTAATTTTATTTGATGGAGCAGTCATTCCTTCTGACCTTTTTGGTAGTATGGCACCTGGTTAAGAGTTTTTTTACACTTAATGGGAAGATACAAAGTTTGTGACTGGTGTTGATGTGAAGTAAGTTACCAGTATTATGACGCAGAATATGTTACCGTGGTGTTGGTGACATAGTGCTTCCCTCATATAGCCAGATAAATGAAACTATTACAACTGTTTCATCATGCTGAGCATGGCCAAATGCAATTCCTCCTCCGTTATTGTCTTAAGGATGCATTATTTTGCAAGATTTCATAAAAAATAGCTAATGGTTTTCCACCCTAGTGATTAAGAAACTTTATAAACATTTGAATTACCTGGAAAATATAAATGAGTTGCGTCTGTTTCATTTATAAATAAATTTCCATCTTGGAGTAATGGGTAAAGATGGCAAGTATGGAAGTTGCTGGTCTCTAGCATAATTTTCAATAAATTATAAATAAATTCAATATATTATACTGTCAAAATAAAATGATAGTACTAGGTATTGGTATGACAAAATACATGTATTCTGTAAAGTTGTTTCTGTGAGCAACCTGTCTGATATTGTCAATTGAATACTGATTCAAAACGGATCTCTTTTGGTTCTAATTAGGCTTTGAGCAACCTGACCTACTGAAGAGTGTCCCTGACCATGTCAGCAGGGTTGAAACTAGATGAAATTTAAGGTCTTTTCCAACCCAAACTGTACTATAATTCTTTGATTCAACTATAACTTGTTGACATACACATTTTCTGTATAAAACAGATCTCAGTTGATGCTTCCTTATCTCTGGTTAAAAGCAAAGCATCAACTGAGTTTTTTAAAATTTAGTTTTTCTTAATAATAGCCCTGATTCCATGGTGCTGACTTCAAAGATATTTATTTTATCAGGAAATAATTATTGCCTTTAATATTAAGGTCTCCAGATTATACTCAGAATTGTTTTCAGCATTAAGTATAATACCTCCACAGGACATTCACTCCTTTGTCCTTTGTTTTAATCATTAAAGGTGGCATTGCAACCTCTGCACAGATTTGGAGGTTTTATTTTTAACTCCAATGGAACAAGATTCAACTAGGTGCCTGTAATGGGTTAAAATTTAATAACTGGGTGGAAACATTAAAATATGTAGTGGTTATCACATTTGTCTAATTTTCATTTTAGTGGAATAGGATTAAAAGAAAACCAAAACAGGTTCAATTTAAAAAATTAGAAACAGTTAGATTTATTAACATACAGTAAAGGTAAACAAACAAAAACTAACCACGAAACTCTCTCAAAAACAACCCCCCTCCTTCCCAGTAACAATCTACTTGTCCACGAAAACAATGCAAAGAGACAAAACATCAGAACTCTCAAGTCAGTAGCACTTAATAAACATAGTCTTTTATTCAGTCTTTTGAGAGAGACAAGTCCCTCCTGATTCTTCTAGTAACTTTCCACAAGAAACACAGTCTGTTTGTGGCTTCCAGCTCTTATAAACACAGCCCGCCCGACACTGTATCTGTGAGCTTCCCAAATGTAGCTTTTCCCATGGCTGCATAAGGGTTGTGGACTTAAATATGGAGTTTCACTTTTTAAAGATGCACAGCTTCACAATAAAGGACTTCTCATTTTTTACTGGTGACAAGGCTCCAAGACATCTCAATAGGATCACTGCATCAATTTCTACTTCAACGTCCATTTCAGAAAACTTCAAATATTATAGTTTCTAACTCAAATGTCTACTCAGTAAANGCTCCCGGGGCCTCCCGGGGCCTCCTGGGGCCCTGGGGCCCGGGCCCCTCCTGGCCCGGCCGCGATGTTACTTCATAGCTAGGAGTCCGTGAAAAGAGAGCGGGTCTCCCAAGATTCCTGTTTTTAAGCGGTATCCTAAGAGGTGTACACTTTTTACTTAATTGGCCAGCTTAGCTGTTAGTTCCAAAACAAATCAACAATTAGTTTTTCCTACCATTTATACTAAACCAATACAGTGCCTTTTAAAATAGGATTAGGTATGACATGGCCTTTAAGCCACATCTCAACCTAAAATCCAAAGTCTGGTTTATAAAACCTGTCTGATACTCAATTAGGTTTTAAAAATTGAAATAAAGCAACAATCAGCATATTCTTCACAATTCAGTAGGCAGCATGGGCTTTATTCCATGGAGGTCTTTGAGAGTCTTATTGAGACAAAATGAGGAAAAAAAAACTGACTAGAATACAAAATACTGATTAAAAAGTAAGTCTGAACAAGCCTACTGATATAAAAAGTTAATTTTAAAACTACTACCTGATCAAGCTGATAGAAGCTGAAACATCAGTAAGTATTAATTTTAAGTAATTTCATCGGAAAAGGCTTCAGATGCTCCATTGCACCATTTGAAGGAATGATTTCCATCCTGTCACAGAACAAATTAGGACATAATCTAAATTACACAATTGAAATATGTACCATGAAGTTAGGGCAAAGTATGTTCTTTTAGGGAGAACTCTGATAAATTTTAGAAATAAAACTAATTATTTAATTGCATAAGTTGAATTATAATGACCTTCTTAGTAAATTATTTTATCTCATTTCTACTAAAGCTACTAGGAATTTTTGTGGTTTTCTTACTGTTTGACAGCTTCCTTCTGAACCTCTGTGATCATACCAAGTTTTGGAGATTTAAGAGGAAGAATATTTATTAATTCCCAATTCACACTGGCATAATTAATTAAAAGCAGCTAAATAACTGTCTAGAGACTTCATTAGATTTCTGCTTCCTTGTTTGCCAAAGAGCTGTGTTATATAGTAATGGAAAATGCAAGTAGGTGGAAGTCAGATTTTAAATCTGGCCAATTTAATTGAATAAAAGTAGTTGAAATCCTATTTCATCTTGCTGACAGCTGCTGCTGCTATTTATAGTCAAGTAAACAAAAATGTTTTGATATTTACATGTCCTGGGTAGTTCACATGTCATTTGATGACTGGAAGGTTAGTGTGATCTTAGACTTTCTCTTGATTTTGTTAATAATTGACCTTAGGAGTGTTTTAAGTTTTTCCATAGCACATGTAGAGAAATACTGCTCTACACACAGGGGCACAGTGGCGGTCTGAGATCAATCACATTTACTATGCAAGGACATTGCTTGCCATTTCATCTTGGACAGATCAATATTCCCTAGGCACTCTCTCATTTCTTTCAATATTCCCTTCCCTCCCCTCTCCCTCTCCCTCTCCCTCTCCCTCTCCCTCTCC
>WBMY01014305.1:357495-382786 GCA_013397315.1 Donacobius atricapilla
CTCTCCCTCTCCCTCTCCCTTTTTCTAATTTCACTGATTGCATTCAGTCACCTCCTCAAATTCCAAAAATTATCAGGATTTTAATTGTGTGTGGTGGACTGGGTGACAAGACCCATGCTGACTCTGGTTTTGTAGCTGCAAGACTACATTGGGCTTCAGAACACTTGGAACCACAAAATATAAGATATCTAGTGTCAATAGAATTTAGTTTTTATAGGTGATAAAAAATTACTGTTCTCACTAAAGCTGAGGCTCAAATTAACTTAAAAAATAAATTCAAGCCATAAAAAGATTCTTTTCACCTCAGAAGTTATTACAAGAAATTTACACTATGTTTTGAAAATTTGTTTCCTAATTACTATCTACTTTATGGTAATACTTCAGTTAAACTGGAAAACTTAACCTTTTAATAGTCTTTAAGTTTATTAGAAATGTTAAATAATTGCCTCTTAATATTTTGGAATTATTTATATTATCAAATATAACCATTAGCATGAAATAAAAAAGAGCAAAAACATAAGAAGCAGCTAGTATAGCATGGTAACTGTGGAACAGAATCACAGACTCATTATGGTTTGAAAAGATCTCTAAGATCATTGTATCCAACCATTAAGCCAAAGTTCCACATCTACACATCTTTTAAATACCTCCAGGGATGGTGACTCAATGCGTCCCTGGGCAACCTGTTCCAATGCTAGACAACCCTTTCTGTGAAAAGCTTTTTCCAGTCAAAATCACCCCTCGTGCAATTTGAGGTCATTTGCTTGTCCTATTGGTTGTTACGTGGAAGAAGACCCTGTCCCCCACCTGGCTACAGCCTCCTTTCNGCAGCTAGTATAGCATGGTAACTGTGGAACAGAATCACAGACTCATTATGGTTTGAAAAGATCTCTAAGATCATTGTATCCAACCATTAAGCCAAAGTTCCACATCTACACATCTTTTAAATACCTCCAGGGATGGTGACTCAATGCGTCCCTGGGCAACCTGTTCCAATGCTAGACAACCCTTTCTGTGAAAAGCTTTTTCCAGTCAAAATCACCCCTCGTGCAATTTGAGGTCATTTGCTTGTCCTATTGGTTGTTACGTGGAAGAAGACCCTGTCCCCCACCTGGCTACAGCCTCCTTTCAGGCAGTTGTGGTGAGTGATAAGGTCACCCTAAGACTCTTTTTTCCAAGCTAAATCCCAGCTCCCTCAGCCACACCTCACGGGACTTCTGCTCCAGACCCTTCACCAACTCTATTGCTTTTCTCTGGACATGCTCTAGCATCTCAAAGTCTTTCCTGCAATGAGCACTCAGAATTTATTATGTGTGTGTGCTATGCTTATGCTCCTGCTGTCTTCTGGTTTGTTTTCTATTTTGTTCCTAATAATAATTTTTTTCTGTTTGAGATTTGAGTGGACATTTTCATAGAATCACATATAACACCTCTAGTTTTTCTTGGGCAGCAGCAATAATCTAGCAGCCACTTACTAGACATGTACAATTGGAGAGGGAAGGTTCATATCTAAAATGTTTAGCATTTATCAAAATTCAGTTTCAGCTGCTGCTTTATTGTTCAATGAATCAGTATCATGTAGTTTTACATTATCTCCTCACAACTCACTTTTTGCTGACCTCAGAAGTTATACTTTTAAAATTTTGTATCTGATACAATTTCATCATTCACACCCTTCTGCAGATAATTTGGGATTATCCTGTACAGTCCAGGACCTACTAAACACAGTTACTGTGGTCACCCCACCATCAATGTAATATTATTACTTCAGTGTAATAATACACTATTTAGTGTAATAACTGATCTGCTGTGCCTAACCTTTATTCCTTCCTTTCCACCTATTTCCTCATCATCTGCTTAATACCTTTAGAAAAAAATTGAGGGAATCATGCCAGGAGCTCTATGGGAATCCAAGATAATATGTTAATCAGATTTTCATAACGTTATATGTACTCTATTTCCACATAGGAACACTCACAGAGTCGTGAGACGTTTCCAGAAACAAAAGTCATCATGAATCTTCCTTTTTTGTTGCATTTATCTTTATTTTCATTCCCTCTATGCTTTATTATAGTTCCTATTGTGTTGTCTGTATGGGTGTCTGTTTTGTACCTCCTTTTCCCCGCATATTTCCACTGGATGTCTTTCTAAAACCTAAGGACATATTTTCAACTTTTTTCCTTTAGTACTGGAGGTGATTAAATGATGTGGCACACTGTAGCTTAACAGTTCAGCCATTTAATATTTTACTTACCATAAAACACAGATTGACCATTTTTTTGAACCAGATACTTCTGTTCATTTTATCAATTTATTTTAAAGACTCATAGTTTTTGCTGGTGCTGTTGTCATCAGTCTCATCTCTTCCTTCTACATTTAGATTCTGTCACTAGAGAAGAAATAGGTCGTTCATTGATGCCTCTTCTTTTATTGTGGGAAAAAAGGCACTCATGAAAGAGTTTTCACTGACCTATTTTTGCTAGTTAATATCTGTCAGTATTTCTGTATTTTTAATACCAGAGTTTGGCTGGCTGAACTGATAGTTCTCTAATTATCTGTGTAAATCCATTGTAAAGGGGAGACGTGAGCATTAGGAGTGGGAGTTATGATAATAGGAACATAGGATTACGTAAAATGGACTTCTGCAACATGAGAAATTTTGCTCCTTCATTTTGATGAGGACAGTGAAATATATTTTATTTGTCAACCAAACTACTGTAAATAACGGACAAAGAAAACTCTCTAAAGGTGATCCTGTTTGTAGTAACTGCCATTGGGATTCTTGTGTATGTATATCCCAGATAACTGTATCTGATCATTTGGGGAGTGGTGTGTTATTCTTCAGAAAAGCCACTTTCACATTCTTTGTTGTTACCCTTCCTGAGCTTTGATGGTATTTTTTCTTGATGTGTGTCTCAGTGACACCAATTTAATTATAAAGCTGTTAACTCCTGGTGGGCTTTAGAATCACAGCATTCTTCCCACAGAAAAAAGGTACATTATTTTCAGTATTTTATGCTCTCAGTTTTCTGGAGGTATGAAAATTGTTATAAAGAGGATTGTTTTCTTCTTTATTGAATTGAGTGCAATGAAAGAGGCAGTTATTTTTCTAGCTGTGGCTGCTGTGTATTCTTTGTATTTTCTGAACTGCTTGGTCATAAGTGGGTGTTCTGTGATTGTGATTGCAGTGCATGACAATGACACAAAGTTAATGGTTGGTGCAATAGTAATTCATATCAAAACAGAGACTAAAAAAAAGTGTAATGATTCATCTTGACCAGCAGTAATCATAGCGAGAGGAGAGTCATTGTTACCTATTCCTTCCCTCACCCAACTTCAGAAACTCCACGCCAACTGACGTCTCTCTGATTCAACAATGTTATATTCTGTAGTTCCTTCAGGAACAAATATTTTGTGCACTGAAAAAGCCTGAGCTTACTTTTTGTATTTGCTGGCCACAAATCCAAGTGGTGCATCAACCATACTAGTTATTCACATGCCCCAATCTGCCAAGCCTTACAGGCAGGTCTCCTCCTTTGAAACCCCATCCCAGACATAGAACTCTCTATGGCCGTGCCTATTAGTCATGTGCATGGAATGTGCTTTTCAAAATGCTCCAGTGCTTGTGCTCCAAGCAGAGCTGACTGAGAGGGGAGTTGGCAGCTGTGCCTTCCTTTGAGCATGATGGAAGGGGACAAGCAGTGGCACTGTGCTGCAACCAGGAAAGCACACACCATCACAGGGCACTGTGTCTGAGGGAACCGTGATGTAAAATACCTTTCCTAGCTGATATTAACATCCACAAATTCTTGAGTGTCGTGTGGAGAATGAACCACATGCTTCCCTGCCTAACATTTGCAGCCAAACAATTTCGTCGCATGTCTGTAGACTCAGCCGCTGAGGGTGAGAGAAGTAGGAAGATCTGGTGTGCTAGCAGTGACTGGCAAGCAGTATACAAGAAAACCTGAAATAATAGCACAGTAATTATAATACTGAGTAGAAGTAGTCTAGTATTCTGGGTCTTTTACAGATGCTTGAAACTGTGGAGCGAGATTTCATCTGAAGGAATTCTTAAAAGTAGTGTATTTGCAGTAAATGGATTTTTGTAACTTTTTTTTTTTTGTCTTTAGCAGGTTTGCTCAAAAGGGTGCACATATGAATTAAAATATTAATGCAGTTTCATACTGGAGGAGGGAATGAGTGAAGTGTTTGGCAATATCTTCTGGAGATAAGTTCAGAGAGTCATTAGGGGAAACAAGACACACAGGTTTTGATTTCCTCTATTTTGCCTTAAAGAAGCATGGGAATCAAAGGTTAAACCAAAAAGTTGCAGTTTCAGAGGAAGACCCAGAGGAAAACCAGGAAATCCGTACTTCAAAGGAGTATGGATTTCACCCTTCTATCATTTCAATTTGAAGAGACAAGAGATATCAGTGATAGAAGAGCAAAAAGTCTGTGATTTCTACAAAATCAGAAAATAGAAAAGATCAAAGAGTAGTAATAGTGATATTAGAGGAAAAGTTTTATAAATGCTGACTTTCATTGGTAAAGAGCTAGATTCCACCACTGGAAGGCCTGATTCCTGGTATAATATTGATAGGTACTTTAAAAACTCGAGGCTGGAGAGAACAGGGAAACTATAAAGGCAATTTTAAACATTTTCAGGCCACTTTTCATGACTACATACTGAGTGAACATTGACAAAATCTGGTTACCAAATTGTGCCATGTTCTGTTTTTCCTGGTAATTAAGTCTACCTGTTGGTAACAGCTTGGATGGATTTCTGCCCACCTCTATAGCAACGTGTTTCCAGTTTGCCAACCAAACACCTCAAATATTCCAGAGGTGAAGTTATAGCACTGCTCAGTGCCAGCACCTCACTCCTCTTTTGTTTGTTTCTTCAGACCTCATGTTGCAACTCCATTTTTTTTTTAATTTCTTTGTCAACGTGAAAACTTTGGTTATCACCTCAAGTCATTACATTTTGACCTTGCAGGCATCTGCCTTTCAGGATACAAATTTATTAAGAGAATAAAAGCAGACTTTAATAGGTCATAGCAACAGTTAATGTGTAGTCAGGTGAAATGCAGTGGGAAACAATCTCATAAAAAATTAACAGGAAATAATGGAGGGCTGTGTATTGCTAGCAGAGAGATGCAGCTTAATTTTCAAGGACTACTTTTTTTCTTCTCCAATATGAGAATTTCTTTCTTTTTTTTCCCTCTCCAGTGAGTGAATAAAGGTAGTTTGCTTTGGTTTTGTCTTGTTCTTTCCAGAAACTGTAGGCCAGCTTCCCCTTTCCTTTAGTCTTTGATGATGACACGACTTCTCTTGATCTTATCTGGATAAAAAAATTTCAAATTTAGGTCAGTCCCCCCATTCACCCACCTTCTGTGAGCATATTAGACAGGACTGGTAGTGTGTCCCCGTTGCAGAGTTATCATGAGAAGAGGATATGGTGATTATGTAGATGATTATTATCAGATTTATTGCTAATACAGTATCCAAATCTTGCCAATACAATATTTAAATACCAACTATATCATCTAGTGGCTTATAGTATAATCAGGCTGTGGTCCTTCCTGTTGAGTCAGTAAGACTCTCCTGCTTTCTAAACTTCTTGGACAAGTCTGGGTGCAGCTGAGTCCACTTAGTTTCAGATTTGGTCAACAATTGATGTTTAAAGGCTTATAATATAAGCAGACTTAGGTAGAAATGTACAGGTTTTCAGTATTTGGCCTTGCAGAATTCACAACTGCAAAGCAACAAAGCATAAATGTAGCAATTCCAGGGTTTTATCTCTGCATTTGACTGGATCTTAGTGCATTTTAGTCACCCATACTAAAGTGTTGTTCACCTTCGGGCTGGATGTACTCTGCCAGAATCCCAGCTGGGGGGAGTTTCCACCCAGAAACTGTGTCTAGCCTTGGAAGACCAGTTTGCCCAGCTGGACCAGTCTCCAGAAGCCTCTGGCAGGCTGATGTGGACGAAGGTCAATCACAAGCATCTCATCTCCCCATCACTGGAATACACTAACCATGTGAGCATCCAGAAATTCCCCCTGAAATACCCACCTGGTGTTCTTACCTTTGGGGAAACCACACTGCCCACCAGAGACAGGAGAGAGAGGGATGTAGTGAGGGGAGGATGCAGGAAGACCCAGCTGTCTTTCATCACTGTCACAATGCCTGCATTGCTGGATGTTTTTGAAAAGAAAGTAGCTGATGTTTCAGGTGGGCATCATTGTTTCTACACTTGGGCTGCACTGCATGTTACACATCATCTCAGACTGTAAGGGTGGAAATTACCATTCCTTGGGCAGATGACGACTCATAGCCCATCTTTGATGGGTTTTCCTCCTTACCTGTTGAGTGATGCTCCTACCAAAACCTCTGCCCTGTTGAAGGCATCAGCAGGCACTGTCTAGCACAAGAAAAATCCTACCTATTTAGGTGAGATGCTTTGATGACAGATAACGTGGTTTGTGACTGTTCTCTTGAAATCAAGTATGAATCTTGTTTTAATTGTGTTTGGGCAAATAGTGCCTCTTCCTTTACCACCTGGTTTATCCTCCTTGAAATGACTCTCACTAGGTGCTGTTCCCCTTACAAATTCTGTCCTTCAGATGGGAGAAAAGAGAATGGTTTACAGTGTTGTGGGTGTTCAAGAATGTTTCTAGGTGGTTTATTTTCTCCTCTTTAAACACCAAAGTCAGGCCAAGACAGTGAGTCTCTCCTACACTTTGTGTCAGTGTGAAAAGCAGGTTGTATTTTATTACTCTAATCTTTTGCAGCTTGTGTTCACACTGGCAATGAAATGACAGCAGGAGTGAGGTGAGAGTAAATGATAAAGTCTTGTTATTAGACACTTAAAATGAATATGTGCTTGTGAGGTTCTGACTCATTAATTCTTTTTCCAGGCTGCTGTGTGGCTTAGCAGTGCACATCAGTACTGTGATGGATTTTAGATTTGACAAATAACCCAGAATACCAAACACTTCATTGTTTCATGGAAATGGAAGTTTTCATTTGTTTGACATTTTTGGATCCTAAAAATATATGAAAAACTGGGAAGTTTTGGGTTTTCACTCTTTTTTACACCATAAAGCAATTTTAAGGATGCAAAATGCCCCAAGTCACGTTCCTTGTAGGAAGTCTTTCCACATAGAATGTAAGACAGACTCCGAAAAAGGACATCTGAAAGTGGTGCACAATTGGAAAATACTCTGGTTTTTTTTCCTCATTCCCAATGATTACTGCAAGGCGTTTTGGATGTTGCGAGACTGTGCTGGTATGATACCATAGAGTGTTTTATGGACATCGGAGTAAAAAAAAATATGTAGATACCACATCATATGTAGACCTGAGATGTGTAAGAAAAAATAGAATCCACACTAATCACTGAAAACATATCCTTTAAAGGGGTTTCAAAGCACAGAGACATGTTTATTCCAAAGAAAAACAAGGAACATTCTTCCTTTTTTAATTCCCTCCTGTGGATATTATTAGAAGAAACAACTTGTCCCACCAATACTAACATACCCTGCAATTTAAGCTGAACAAACTGCCACCAATTCATGCAATAGTCATTACAGTCAGGAGAAAACTGCACTATGTTTAAAAAGAAAATGAAGTCAAAACTCAACCACTAGGGTATGTTTTTCATTCCTTAGATTTTGTCAGTTTATATTGTCCCAAAGCATTGAAAAAATCTGACTTTTGTGTAACAAAGTATATTAAAAGTGACTGACATTTAATCTGTCAAGATCACTGTCTTGTAATGGCACAGCAGATGGCTGGGCAATATTATGTCTCACAAAAATGATTTCTAATCAATCTATGTACATGTGTTGTTCACTTCACCCACTCAACTAAATAAAGTTCAACAGCAGAGTGAACTGTGGAATTTTTAGCTTTTTCTGAGCTTTTAGCACTGAAATAACATGCACATTAAAAATCAAACCTACATCCAAAGCAGTATTTTGATTTTATATAAAATATTTTTTATCCTGTTGAATTGCAACAGGCTCATAAAGATGCATTTCTGTCTTTCAGCTGAGTAATTCTTCTTCCATTAGCTATAGTTGCTCTCAACACTTTCCTATTTCTGCCTATAAAAATTAAAAGAATGGTTTGGGTGAATTTGTTTTTTGAATGTGTTCCTCCACTTTTCCACTATTTAATTGCTAGTAAGTATCTGGAACCTTAAATCTGATAATTGGTATCTTCAAAAAAAGGTGTTGAGTCGAGGAAGCTGAAGTCTATTCGTTTTAGCAGTTACACCTTCAGGAGCTTTGTCTTCCTCAGATTTTTTTACATGACGTCTCTGGCTGCAGTTTGTATTCCTTGTACAGCAGCTGACTGCCATTTGAATTATGCCTTCTTAGCGAGGCTATCTGGGTGTGACTGGGGATGTTGTTTATATTCTGTTTCTTATATACAGTGACTGAGGATTGTGAAATAATGGTTGTGTAGATACTGAGATACTGTTGAGACCTGAGAACCGAGTTTTCTTTCTGTGCTGTAGTTCTACTGCTGCTGCAGAGAGCATCAGCATTAGTCCTTTACCTGCCTGGTGTGAGGCAGGAATACCAACTTTTGGGTATTACTCACTGGGTATAATTTTGTAACACTCAAAGTATGAGCTGCAGTGGGTTTCAGGTGGATACTAAAAGGGAATATTTATTCATTTATATTAGTGTAATTCTGAAATAAACTGATGGATTGACAGCCATAAAAAATGAAAATTAATAGTGTATTAGTTAAGGACATAAGAAGAGAAATTCATATTTCCATATGAAGGCTTAGTGGCTGAAGGGACAAAGATATACCTCAATATTCAATTAGTGTGGATTCCAGCTGCATGAGATTGCCTGAGGTAAGAATATAATCACCTTACTCTCCATACATAACTGAGGAAGAGATGTAGACCGCTGTTGGGACTAATTCAGACCTTAAATAACTCTAATTGACTTCCGAAGAAGGGCAAGTGACTCCATTCTTTTATGGAGAACTATTGTGACTCTTAACTTGCTTGTATGACTCAATGGTCAGTGAGAGAAATACAAGCTCTTACTGCTGCTGTATCCAGCCTTGACTGGAGTATAGGCTGTTCTGGCAGGAGCTTTCAAATACTTTATTCTCCAACTGTCTTCGTCCCTTTTTTGTGTTCTGTATTCCATTTCTGCTTGACCCATCTAGAGTCACAGAGCTGTAATATAATTCAAAATGAGAGGGACCTCAGGAGGACTCTAGTCCAGCTCCTTGCTCAAATCAGTGTAAACTGTAAAGTCAAACATGTTGCCTTGAACTTTATCTGGTCAGGTCTTGAAACCCTCCAAGGACACAGATTACACATTGTTTCTGGGCAGTCTCTCCTGCCGCTTTACTGAAAGTCAGAACTAGACCTGATTTTTTTTATTACCATTTTCTCTTTTATTTATTTCTTCATTTATTTACTTTATTGCCCTGCAACTCCAGAAAGATCTTGGCTCCTGCATTTTGAAATCTCCTTTCAGGTATTGGAAAAGTACTTCTAGACACTTCTAAAACCGTATTTTTTTCAGTCTGACCAAGCCCAGTTCCTCCCTCTCCTTATAGGGTGCACCAGCCCTAGTGATCTTGGTGGACTCCCAGTCGACTCACTCAAAGTTTGTTGATGTCTTTTTTGTGCTGCAATGGACATGTTAATCATAACTGGACATAGTAGTCCAGATATGCTGTAAAAATTACTGGGTAAAAGGAAATAATATGAGCTACTTGTGATCTTGAAAAATAGTATGATTCAGATCCAGAAAGCACATGAAAAAAAGTCTGGAGCCTATTTATTGTATGCTAAATCAAAAGAGAATGCACTCTCATCTGTGTCAGAGCTCCCTGGCAAGCCTTGTCTGGGAAAGCCTTCCTCTAGAAAAGTCAGCACATTTCTTCCTTGTTTTTCTCTCATTCCACCAAGATGCATAATACATGTAAAAAGAAATTTTTTTTGAATTGGCAATAAGTTGCAATGTGAAGAACAAAGAAAAGCTTAATAAAATTAAAAGACAGATGAATTGAAACAGGAAAAAAAAAATCTCAGTGACTGGTACACTACAGAAAGCATTGGCTCAAAATTTCTGATTCAAGGGATAATAGTCTTTAGCAGTTCAAAATTAATGATTAACAACAACTTTTTAAAATCGGACAAAGTTCAGATGGCATTTTACAGACATCGCAGGCACAAGGAACAAAGCAGCTCCCTTCTGTTCGAGAGATTTCTTGTAGGCTTGCAGCTTTGAAAAGCCTAAACAGCATTGCGGAGTTTTACATCAGGCTGGACAGCTCACTGCCACAGAGGGTGTGTTGTATTTTAGGTAATCGCCCTGGCTGGAGGGACAAGAATCAGTTTGCTAAACACAGGGGTGGCAATAAGCATTTGATATCAAATGACCCTGTAGGGTTATGTGCTCTCAGTTAAGTACTCTTCAGATTCCCTTTCCTGTTCCTTTTACATGCTTGCTGGCTATGGGTTAGCCTAAACACGTCCCACTTCTTCTCCTGTATCTCCTATGTGAGCCAATGTCTTCAGATGAGCAAAGGGTGAAGGAGGGAATTTTTTGGGATGCTAATGAAGTATGAGTAAATAAATAAGCCTTCTCACATTGAAAATAATAATGGGTGAAACATAAGTGAATGTCTCTTTCTGTGTTTGTCAGCAAGAACACAGACGTCAGGACTTGAATTTCTTTCTGTGTGATGATGCTTGACTACTGGTTGAGTGCTGCAGAGGTGTTTTTAAGAGTCAGGACAAGACAAATCTGTGCTTGCCACTGCTGAAAGCCAAATTATAGGCAATAGGAACAAATGAGCACTTCGTAGAGGATGAATATGAATCTGGGCATTATTCAGAAGGGGTTATGGTGTCTCGCTCCTTTGAGTTATTCAAAAAACACTTGGACAAGGTCCTCGGCAAGTAGATTAAAGTTTCTCTGCTTGAGTGAGGGAGCTGGACAAGATGACCTTCATAAGTACCTTCCTACCTCAACTATTCTAGGAACCCGTAATCCTTTGCTATTTTTCCAGTAATAAACTTTTGAGGAAATCGCTATCCTGTACAGTAGCTCTGATGAAGCTACTGAGAAAGATATCATGTAATTGGAATCAACTATTTTAACGTGTAATCAGAAATTGTTCTGAAGAAGAAAAGCAGGCTGTGCCATCAAGGTAAAAGTGGTAGTTGTTTTCAGCTTCAGAACAAGTGAGTGAACATTGAGGCTACCTTTTAATGTCTATATAAGTAGTGGAACTACAGCTACAAGTGGGACATATGAAAACTATTTGTTAAGGAAAGTGCAGTGGTTTTTTGATTGCATCATTATATTACATAGAAAAAGACAGCTCTTTCATGATGGTAGGACTTTGATAAGAAAGTGGTTATCTGCAGGAGTCTTAACAACAAAACTAATTTGCTAAAGTTATTTAACTTTTTAAGCTTATCTTTCTTTTTTTCTTGAAACAGTTGAAGCTCTGCATTTGGGAACTTTGATGGCAGCACATGGCTATTTCTTTCCAATCTCAGACCATGTTCTAACACTGAAGGATGATGGCACCTTTTATCGATTCCAAGTAAGTATTTTCAATATGTTCTTGACTTGTACAAATGGAGGCTCAAAGGCCTTACAGAAAAGTTCATAGCAAATTTAACCATAGTTTGTTTCTTACATAACCTGGCAAAGAGTAGAAATTCCCTAAAAATAAAAAAAAAGGTTTTTATTTATAGAATCCTTTATAAAAAAGAATTTTATTTAAAAATTTTCAAAGTATTGAGATGATAATGACTATTTTGATATCTGGAATAAAAGTGTGATAATGCTGAGTGTGGAACTATCACTCATGAAATAAATTAAGGTAGTATTTTTGAAATATACTAAATGAAATTATGTTGTTGCCTCATTCCTATTATAGTCTGAATTTGGAAAGAGGGAGATATTTTAAATATTAATTCTATAGCAGAAATCTGATAAATAATGAAGGGTAATATTTATTTTTCTTCTTTCGTGAGAATTTCCTTTCTGGTAACTCAGTAGTTTTGGAATAGTGTGTATTCTTCCAGCAAGTATAGACACATTTTTACATCGATCTGTCAGTCCCATTGCACACAACAAATGTGCAGATGGTTCGGAAAAAGCTGGAAGCATAAATATGTACATATGTCAACACCTACACTTGCACATATATTATTCAGAAACCTACATAGTTGTATTTTATTATATTAAATTTCAAACTAAGACCCTGGGAGCAGAAGTGTTGTTTTTCTAATAATGACTAATGGGCTAGAATTTTGCAGAACAATATTGCTAATGACTTGAAGCAAATATGACTGCAAAGTACCAGATTATGGATTCAATGGGAAGAATTCACTTTGCTTGTCATATGCCACTCTGACAATGGTGGCTGTGTTCTGTATTGCTCTTTCTATTAGGTGGTATTCCTGGTAAGTATCACCAACAGCTGCTCCAAGCTCTTTTTTAGCTATTTATTGCTTTGAAATGATATGACGACTATAATTATGAAACTGAGTTTGTTAATTCTCCTCAGTTACTTCTAACTGTATTAAATACTCAGTAAAATAACATCTGATAGAACAAACAAAGAATAGACAAAATCTATTGTCTTCAAGATATATATGTCTAAACTTTGTCTTATAGATTGTTTAAATAAGGAGCCATCAAGAATAAAATAGTACTGAAATCGTGATCTTTCAAACGCAGAAGATAACTAGAGATTGGAGACCTGTCATAGTTTCAAACATTGTATTATATAAATCTCTGAACAATACTTTCACCAATATTTTGGCTGAAATCCTATGGACCCACGTAAGGGAAGAGAAAGACATGTAATATTTGTATAAAAAATATCTTAGCATGAATATAATTAAATATGCACAGCACAGTCTGTCAAGGAAGAGAATTATTATTGCATACATGCAAACAATATCATCCTATTTTCATATTTCGATCTTGTGAGTCAGGCTGCAAAAAAGTTTTTCGTCAGCAGAACAGAAAGTTGGATGTGTACATGGGTAATACTAATAGCAAGCATTCCAAGCCTCCTCCCCTAGATGCACAGTTACCTTTGATCCTGGAGAGAGTATTTGAAGGAAAAGAGGTTTTTTTAAGCTCATGAGGCTTCATTTTCCTCAGTGCTCAATGTAAAGAAGAGAGGTGGCACATGGTTGGAGGGGCTTGCTGGTGTGCTTATGAGGTGAGTGGAAAGGAATCATGGAGTGGTTGAGGCTCCAGTTCTTGGCTTGATGTCTGAATAAGAAGTGTCCAGAAGGACAAAATATACAAGGACTTAATTTTGCAGAGAGTAATACTTACTTACAGGAGTGCTAGTCATTGAATTCTGCAGAGCTGATGGCCTGTCTACATCCCTAGTACAAGAAATAAGCACTGGTGCTGTCATGATTGACTGAAGAAAAGTACAGACTAGAATTAGCTGCACCGAGGACCACTGAGAGTGCTGCAGCTACCCTGCTGTGAGCTTTCCTCAGAGAGCTCCACAGCCTACATATTTGGACACAAAGCTTCAGTGAGAGCTAGAGTGTAAAAGCTTCTCAGTTTATTTACATAAGTTAAGAATTTGGCACCTATTTGACAAATGCATATGAAATAAGACGCTTTAATCAAGTGTTGCTCAGTCTGTATCTGCAGTGTTTGGCTTGTTTGCTTTTCTGTGGTTCCTTTTGCATTGCTATTCCTATGCCAACTATGTGACTTTGCTGTTGTGACAATGAGACTTTAGCTGTTAATACATAGGATAAGAAAAAATCCATAGTGGTGACATACTGTTAACTGGAGTTATAACAGCAAAATTTGTGTGATTACATCTTCACGTTCCCCACCAAAATAAGTCTAGTATAAAATCTGTTACTGAACTCTTAAATTAGAAGATGAAGAGAACATATTCAATGGGGAGGAAAGTTTGACTGCAAATGTGTGAATTTTGCACTAGAATAGACATTCAGGTTCTTTGCAAAGAGTACCCTCTTAGTACTGGACAGGATTCACAAATTTCTGGATATTTTGATAGAAAGAGAAAACCATGCACCTGCCAGCACTGAAAAGTTCAGAAGCCATGCCTGCAGAGAAATCTATGCAACACAAAGACCTAACCTACAAAAAACAGACTAGCTATAGTAATGTTCTCCATGTACTTGGTGTTTTGTTTTCCAAAGGGTGACACATTCCCTCCTGACAGTAAAATTATCTCTAGCTTGTTTTAAACCACCTTCTGTTGTATAGAAATAGCTAAAAGCAGTGAAAATTGTGCTTCATTTGGACAAATGCCCTTTTTTGGGCAAAAATGATGCTTTTTCAGTTATTACTCTTGCCATCAGGAGGCAAGAGTGTAGTTACATCTGCTTTTTTAAATAATGTGAAATAAAAAAAAAATTCTGCATCATTCCATGACCTACTCAGGTGTTAATTAGGTTAGTTTCTGTGATATCAATTCAGTTGCCTTATTAAGAGAGGAATTTTTTTATTAGTCTCAATAAGAAAAAGCAGAAACAGGTGCGTTGCCTTTTCCTGGTAATTTAAACCTGTGACAAAAGAAGGAGCCGAATGTTTGTTCACTATCTTCCTCTACTTGAGAGCAAATAAATATGAGGGGCACAAATAAGAAAATCAAGCTGCATCTTAGAAAGCGTATCTTCCCTGGGCCAGGGATTACCCACGGAGACGTTTCATTGCTGTCCACACAAATGATAATATGTCCATCTTGGTGAGGAATGCCTGACGTGCCCTCTCAGCTGGTAAGCTTCTGTAATATCATCCTGCAGAAAAATATGTGGATTTCCTCTACAAGCCCTAAATGCATAGTGTCGCCCGATGTTAATTGTGAAATATAACTTTTCCCAGTATCTTTTTGCTGTAAACAAACTCCTAGGTTACCTGAGACTAGTGATAGTCACACTTCCATTTTTAAATGAGATTAATTCATGATTTAGCATAAATTAATTTTCTGAGATGAAGGTTAGGTTTTGCTGTTGTTTTGTAACTTTTAAGGTGAAAGGCACCAATATGTGAGAAAAGGTGTGAAAACAGGAACAGTTTCTTGTGAAAGCATGAGTCTGGTGAAGATAGCAGCAAAATTCATGGACCTTGGAAAGATGAAGATGTGGACTTAGATGTCTTCTCCTGTTCTGCCGCTGGGAACACTTTCTTGACAAATGCATTTAACTGCTCTGGCCTTGTTTTCCTGTGTCTAAACTGGGGATAAAATTATATAGCAATCACTGTAAAGATATTGAAATATCTTTCTTGCAAAATAGAGTGTGAAGTGTTGTGGACACCTCATGTCTCAAGTGGAATTATATATTGTTTTACATATCTCTTTGAGTCAGCCTTACTCAGCTAGCTTCTTCTTGGCTCATTCTGGACTTACCTCTGGCCATTCTGAGTGATGGGTCTGTGGCTGAACATCACAGCTCTTCAGCCACTCTCCAGAGCCTTTCTGGATCATCTAGTGTGCCTTGAGGGAAGGATTTTATTTGAAGCCAGATTTTAGAAATGAAAAAGAAGCAAGTTACATTATGCAGCATTTGGCAGATTTTCTTTGGCAGCTGCAGGTGTGATAACTAATTTATGGTCTTTTTAGGTCAGGCTTGGCATATACAGGTTCTGTTAAGGTTTCTGAGGGAAAAAAGATTTTAAATCCATGCGTCTTTCTGACTGCCCCATCAGTGCAACTTTTGATTTTTTTTAGCTTCTTACTCAGACACACTTTGCCCCGCACTGCTTTCCATGCTCATCCTGTTTCTGGTTAGAAGAGGAGTCACAGAGCCAAAATCTTGTTTCCGAATTCCTCAATTTATTTTTAAATTATTCTAAGCTAACCATGAAGCACTACTTGCTACCTGTATGGGCTTGACTAGCAATTTTACCCTTTTACTTTACCAAGAAATCATTTTTGTCACGTGCAACAAATGTAAAATGGAATGCCAGTGAAATCTGCCATCCATAATGCAAAGAATTTGAGATTGTACATAGCTACTTTTCAGCAAAGGCTTGATTTTTGCAGTTTATAAAGACTCCCTGGTGCCTGAGAGAATAATAGCAGTAATATGCAAAGGTTTATAAGTGATTTTAATACTCCTCTCCCATCCAAGTAATTAGATTTTAAAAAATTCTGTGGAGTGGAAAGGAGCAGCTTCAGAGACAACAACTCTTTTTTTATTACTATCAACAAGGGGTAGCTGTAAGATGCTTAGTGATTTCCCTCCTTGGTTATGCAGTTTTATGCATAGAAATTAATCATGTTTTATAAAAGCCGATGGGCAACACTGGTTTTTACGAGTGGCTGTTTCATTAGCTCAGATATTGGTATTGATTAATTTTGAGGTAAAGCCAAAGCAGATCTATTTACTTTATCACTGGATTCCTTAAAATGCATAGCAGTCACTGCTGCTAGTTTTTTTTATTGTGGAATATGTGCTATATTACAAGATTTTGTTTCATATGACTTCATTACAGGAAGATTATGGATTTATGTGGTTAGTGTTACCTAATGATATTGGTGTATAACACAAGAGAACTAGTTAGTACGTGTTGGTGTGTGCAAAACCAGTTTTCTGGTTAAAGGACATAAAGGTCCTTGTAACTGTTTTGTTCTGGAGACTTAAATGTATCTGCAGCCACATCTGCAGTGCTAAGTAAGACATTTCTCTAGCTCCTGACTTGTTCTGGCTGCTGATTCAAATTACACCTACAATTAAACAAAGTGCCTCAAAAGCATACTGATATAAACTGGCAGCATTATTTCTGCTGGGCTGATAAACAGTCCTTGACTTTCCCATAACTGCTCTATCACCCACCTTCCTTCAGCTATACGTGGGATGTCATGGCAAAATGACAAACATTCCCTCTTTAATACTTCATGATGAACTGCTTCATATTTCCTTCTGAGGAAAAGTAAAATTCTTAAGTATGATAATTCCTTTAGGTTTTCTACACCCATGGAAGATAACCAAACCACATCAGCATTTCATTATCTTCTATTAGAAAATGGTGGTGTTGTGGTACGTTATACCACATCCTTAGCTCCCATGGGTGAAATCTTCACTTATGGCCTCTAGATCATGAAGCCAGGCACACAGATTGTGTCATATTCGTGACATAGGAATATATGACATTGCAAGGGATGTTATAATTCTTCTACAGTGTATTTGGATATGTGATTTGTAATAAATAGTTGAACCAAGCTTTGTTTGCATAGTCCAGCTATTTAGAAGGTAATTTATGTGAGCAGAGCCTCCCTGCATTGCTGTGGGATATTTTTAATAGATCAGATGAGAATGGGCAGCTTTCTCCTTTGCACACGCCTCCTATTCTCATTCTTGACCTCATTCCATGAGACCAGGGATCTTCTTATCAGACTCTTCTTATTCCCTAATCCTTCTGTGTTGAACAAAGGAAATCTTTCTCCTGTAGTCTTCATGGATAACCTCTGTATCAAATTCTTCTCAGAGATTGTTAAATATCTGGAGCGTGTAATTGTATGGAGACTTTTGAAACAGAAATGGAAATGTAAACTCAGCACATGCATTATAGTCACATGTTATGCGATTAAACTGTTTGACGTTTGTAATAAGGAATAAGGTAAATTTCAGATTAAGACCAGAATTTTATGACTGTTAAAACCAAGCAATTAGATAAGGAAGTATGGAATATTCCTTTGGAAAAACATTGGTTACTTTACATGCATGTTTATTGTTGGTGGTTTTTGTCCCTACAAACACAGCATTGCAAAAACCGATTAATCAGAAACTGATTTTTATACCAAGCTTTATTTTCAGTGTCTAGGGTTTTCAAAGATTTTTTTTCTTGATGTTTTGGCTTTCTGTTTAAATCTTAATCTGTCCCTTATTCCTATTTTTTGCCTGTTTTTAGGAGAGTTTTCCTTATCTCTGCACATATCAATGCCATTTCCTGCTTAAAAATGAATGATACATATCTGCTCTTGGAATACAACTTTATCAGCAGCTGTAGCTGCATTTGAGCACATATCTTAGGGTGATACCATAAATCTTGCTGGTAAGAAAGTAACATAGGACTTTGCCTTGGTCAAAATACATAGCATCTAATGTTTATTTCTCCTCTGGTAAGGGTTTTACACTGTCAGTGACCTAATGTGTTTTTGAAAAATCCATATATTAGTAGCCTTTAGCTTTCAAAGATTGGAAACATATAGTGTATTGCAACTGTTCAATCTAGGGAGTAGATGTAGAAATGTTATAAAAGAGAAAATTTAAGCTCTTTACCTTTTCTGGAAATACACTTCTTCCCTTTGCTGTAATCTTCTGAAGCTCCTTTGCTTTATGCAATTTTTTTAAAAAATAACTTTCTATGTTTCAAAAGTTACTTGAATGAACATTTTTTCCATGTATAAATTGCCCTTCAGGTAACTTGCACGCCTTTAAACATATGCAGATAATTCAGTACTTTTGATAACTCTCACCAGTTAGATAGTCATCGTTATAGTGTACTGGAGATAGAGGAGAAATACCAGTGCAAGAATTTCATCAGAATATTTACACATGCTTATAAATCACAGTCCTGAGGAACCAGGAGTCATTCTTTAGCTTGGTGAGGCTTTTTTTTGCTTTTTTTGGAAATAAACACTGTTTATCCACGTGAAAACACGAGAAATCCTTAAGCTTTCTGTGCTGAATTTCATCAGCTTTCTAACCTGAACTGTCTGACCTCATAAAAACATTTCCCTCCCTGAATTTTTTTTTGCCCTGTGCTTTGCCATGCAGCCTTATCGCCATGTCCAAATTAATTTTGGGCATGTTCGTAGAGCTGATTGCAGGCGGAATTGAACTTTGTTCCCTCTGGGAGCCAGCTGGCTGGAGGCCAGCCCTGGCCACGTTGCAGTGCCTGAGCAGATGAGCTGTACTTCTCAGCAAGTCCCATTAAATGCATCCGAGCAGCAGGCAGGCAGGGGCATGGCTTGCAGTTCAGAGACAGCTTGTGCCTGCCCAGCTCAGAGCACCAGCAAGGAGACCTATGCCTCTGTGTCATTCTCTGGGCAGAAAGACCTTTATCTGCCGACCGTCTCCCTCCTTCTGGAGACTCAAACAAGGAAGGCATTTAATAATCTTCTGTACTTATCTGTACTAGCTGTTATTTGAACCCTTTTCTCATAGTGTAATGTCTACCTTTTACTGGGGTTTCTTTTTGGCTTACCTTATCACATCTTTGAAACCTTTTAATATGGCTCATCATGTGCTTTGCTAATTAAAACTCATATTCTGTTTTAAATGTTCTGCTTTTATCTTCCTGGCACAGGGAGACTTACACTCGTCCTTAGTAGCCAGCACATTATTTTCTGCCTTTTCCTCAATCTCTTCTCCACATTTAGGTCGCACCTTTTTTATCCTTCAGAAAAGCCTTGGTCATCTCTGCCTCCTAGCGAGCCTAAGTGACAACATTTCACAACACTGAAGATCATGTCCCCTTTCCCATATTGTGTTTAGTGCACACACTGCCTTCACCACCAAAGTGCAAGTTTCAGTAAAAGTTAATTGTGTTATTCTAACTAAATACTGGAAACAGTATTCTGGCCACACATAGCTTTTCATTTATGTATGAAACAACAGAGTCCTCCTTTAACATCACTAACACTTGTTGTGAATATGTAGTATTTGTTCATAGCCTGTTGTGAAATGAATGCTGAAAGCCAAGTGTGATTTTTCTCTAAGTCAGAAGATGGAATTTGTTTTTAATCTCAGCTGGGATTGGAGTATATGCAATTTTTCAAGAGAAATCCCAAGTATGCATGAGGAGCTTTAATATGGACTTTGTAAAAAGTATGCCCACAACTGGGAGAGTTTCAGCTGGAGTGCTGCCTGAGATGGTTTCTATGTATTTAGTAACGCACACTACATGCTTTTTTCAGAAGCTCAGCTTGAGCCTGTAAACAAAGGTTAGCCTTCCTTTTAGCAGAGAAATGATGTAGCTGTGCTTTTCTTCTTGGGCCTCTCTGGATATACATTTCGTGCCTCTAAGGAAGGACTGTTCTGACTTCCTGAGTTTGTAAGCTGTATACTTCAATGATGGTGACTTTTTGCTTTATATGAATCACGCTATGAAATTTTATAGTTGCTTCTCCAAAATGGGGTGAGTGCTGCAATTCATTCTTTAGGGGTTCATCTTCTTTCTCTTTGTGTTTACATGTGCCTCTACTGATCACTTTGATTTCAGTGGCACTGTGAAGGAATGGTTGATTGGAGAATTACTTATTGTTGCTTCCTTAAAAAGTACAAAACAGCTTGCAAGAAATACATCTTAACCTTTGAAGTTGACTTGTGATAGTTCCTTTTTTATGGTTTAACTCCTTGTTGTTGATTGATAAATAGCAAGTTCTAAATTGCTTCTATTAAATTTGATGTGTCAATGTTATAAAACCAAGAGATTTTTCACAATATATATTTAATTTGACAATTGGTGTGAATGTGTCACCCTTCAGCCGTGTTGGTTTCCAGATTAACTTTAAAACAATTTTGAATGAAATTGGGTGGCAAACAAGTTTCCATTTTTGCAGCTGGGAGATTTTTGAGAAAAAATAAAGAGAAATAGAGAGTAAAGCAGGAGGTTTTCCTGAAGAACCACCTGTGTTTTGAAATACCACTCAAACCACTTCACACATTTAATGAGTTTCATTCAGCTCCTCAGATATTATATAATTCTCTGTATCTGTGTGCATATGTTTATATATACATCAGTCACTCAATTACAGAATATTCTGAGTTGGAGAGGACCCACAGCGATCATCGAGTTCAACTCTTGAATGAATGGCCTCTATGGGGATTATGTGCTCTGTAAAAAATGCTATAATAATATCCATTTTAACCAAAAGCTGCTATTTTAAAAATGAAGTAATTTGCATGAAAAATGTCTATACAGTCCTATATTCTCTATTTGTTAGAAGGGAATTCTTTTAACAATACAAGTAGCACAGTCTTAATAAGTTAGTGTTGAAGTAGTTTTTGGTACTTTATTGTCCTTCCCTTGAAAAAAACCCCCACACTTTAAATTACAACCGGTAAACAATTATTAAAAAGTAGACTTTGATGTCTTTGTGAAAACAGGATGTTTTTAGTGGCATTTTTAAATATATAACACCTAGGAAAGTAAACTAAGTATTAATCTGTGAATGAAAACTCTCAAAAAGCAAGAACTGAATGAACCTCAAAGTATCTTCTGTCTTTATGCCTCTAATCTTGATTCTCCAGGACATGTGAGAGATGTATTTCTAGGGAAGTTGTAAAAGACAACCCCAGTACCTAGCCTTGCAGGTTTTGTTCCCTTAACTTTGAGAACAAAAAACCCCACTGTTTCTTCCATTTTCAGTGTCGTTTGGACACTAGTATGATAATCAGCTGTACAAATGTAATTTTCTGTTTTGATGCCTATTTCAAAAGTGTCAGGTTAGCAGTATAATAGATCTACCAAAAATATAAATTGATTCTGAAAACCAGTAACAATCCAAGGACTGTATAATGCTTGCATTGTCTAACTTGAGTTTCCTACTTCTTTGTTTTGTCTATAGACACCCTATTTTTGGCCATCAAATTGTTGGGAGCCGGAAAACACAGACTATGGTCAGTGTAGAAATATTTCCTATTTATTTTGGAAATTATGTATTATATTAATGAATGCATCATTGCAATCTGTCTTGTTTCACCATCCCACTGTTAAAAACATAATTATATGCCATGTAATTCCTGTGCAAGAACTGCTGATATTGAAATGAATGTGTTGCTACCTTTTTCAAAATTTATCAGAAGCTTATCAAGGTCATATTTTGAGGTGGATCTGAGGAAAAAAGAAAAAAAATCCAAGCCTCCAAATTCAAGACTCATCAAAACCTATCTTGCCATTTACATCCTCTGTTTGCTCCAGCAAGTGTAATTATTTACAGTGAGAGAATCTCAGTCAAGCAGAGGAGACTTTATTGATAGTTGTGCAGTGGTTATTATCAGATTGAGACCCAAAGATGTGCCTAGTTTCGAACTCTAATTTCTAATATACACTGTGTGGAAAATTACTTATTATGAAAACTAATGTAGTTCTAATATGAACTGTATTAGAAAATACATTTTATTGTTTATTTGCCCGTGTCTTGGGGGTTTATTAATAAATTATAAATTGTAATTACTGGTGTGTGCTTAGACAGCAAAATCTGAAGATAAAAGGTAGCAATGTATTAGGAAAAATTATTTTAAAAATGATAACAAAATTAGGTTCCTCTGTACATCGAATAGTGACCCAATTTTTAAAGGAAGTGGATCTCTGAGCAGCCTCCTGTTCATTCTAATCCAAACTGTAAGTATTGAGCTCGTCTGAAGACCAAGTCACTAATCTACATAATTGAGCATGTACATGATAGGTTATGTTTCCAAAACTTCAGACCATTAATGTCTCTTTTTTACAGCTTTTCAGAAATTTAGGTGAGTTTTCACTTGTACTTTGGATTCTATGCCCTTGGGAGTTGAAGACTTCGGGGATGGATGGTTCCAATAAATGCTCCCTTCCTTTTTGGAGCAGACACAGTTTAATTGCAAATACATTGCCAAATAAAGCAATTTTGAGCTGAGACTCTCAGGGGAGCTGAGTGTCTCCAAGGTACAGTTTGAAAATGTGACAGTTTCTTCATCCTATAGGAGTACAAAAATATTCAATTTTTTACTGATATATGAAGATGTCCAGTAAACAGTTATTGAAAGCTCCCCAGGAGGAGAGATTCTTACCACATGTGTGTGCTTAGACACTCTGTATAAGGAAATCAGTTATTGAAACAAAAATGGTTGATTTACCATTTATTACTTCAGTATAGTCCCCTAATATGTTAAAGATCAGCAAGTAATTAACTATGGTTTAAGAGACACAGAGTTGCTCAGCTGTAATGTGTATCACATTACTGGGGTGGTTTTAATAAATAATTATATGCTTAACATGTCTGAATTGAAGATCAGGCTGAGAGAGTTTCTATTAATATCCTTTAAGGTAGGAGATACTAACTTTACAGTCACAGCTGATCAGTGGACTGGTCAATGAATTATCAATCTTAGTCAGTAAATAGAAATCTTGTATAAAGTGTCTAGGTTTGCATGCCAGGAATACAGAATTAAACCTGGAATCAGTGTCTTCATCCTGCAGGAAGGTGCTTTTCTTGAACAGTAAATGTACTCATTTGAGAGCTTTTGAGATTTAAATATGCTTCAGTTGCTGAGTTCTTTGGTTTCAGAGGGAAGAAGGAAGGGGAGCAAAGCCTCCAATCCTGCTACCTTATTACTCTTTTCATGTCAAGAGCCAAAAGTGCAATCCTGTATGAAACAGACCCACAGCTTCCTCGTGCAACAAGGCCGGAGCATTGTACTGGAGCTACCAAAGGTGACTGTGTGTCACCAGAACTGGGTAATGCCAGAGCATTTGCAGGAAAATAAACTTTTAAGGCATCTTTTCAATACTTTCTTATAAGGTTAGCATCATCTGAGTCCCAGAAATTAGCATTTCTCTTGTAAACAATGGTGCTCAGAGGAATACAGGAAAATCAAAATATTTAATCAAAATATTTAAGGAAGCAAAATAAATATAAAGTAGGTTTGAAACATTTTGAGAATATTAAAGGATAACTATCACCTCAAATATACACCAAATAGGTTCTACAGATTTTCATGGTAATTGTTACTTCCTGGAAAATATACTACGTAGAATTTATGTTATTACAGATATGCAAATGCATTTAATACTTATCATGCATTATGGTGCTGTGTAGTACTACCAATTTCATGGACTTGTCCTGAACAAGCTTAAAACTGTGCCCTGTAAAATTAATGACTGTTGCAGGCATTAGAAGTCTCTCAAGACCAGCAAAAAGTAAACTCTCTCTGCAGTCTTCCTTGATCAAAGTTACTAACAAGGCAAATCACTTTCTTTTCCATTAACCTAATTTTACAAGCCATTGGAAATACTCTAGAATTTTATTTTTATTTAAAAATTAGTCCTAACCATTCATCTCTACTCATCCATAACTGGGCTACTATCCAGAACATAGCACACTGCCAGAAAAATAATTTATCTTAAACAAGAAATTAAATGAGATTGAGATACTGTGTTAGTTTATTACCAGAACTAACTAAGAAACAAATAATCCTCACATATTTGTATAACATGTTAATGTCTTCTCTAAAATATAATTTGATCTATATGAGCTCGTAATATCAAATATTTGCCTTAAAAATCTATATTTCCATATACTTTCCAAGAAAGTATAACTGAAAAATATATACAAACAGAATCTTCCAATATGTCAAAAAAACCACAGACACATTCTCATCTATCGTGCACTTCTATGTAGTGCTGGCAAAAAGGGGGCTTAGATTAATTTAATTTATATCAAAATGGAAAATAGCCTTTTGATTGTAATTTCCAGAATATTGACTATGATCCTTCTTAGGTTACTGAGAAACTGCCGGTTTTCATAAAGTGCTGAATATCTCCCTTTTTTTCTTGAAAATAATTCTTTAAGTGTTGTCAAGAGAGATTCCTCAAATTGCAAATAATTTTTACAAAAGCAGGTCCTTAAATTCCATCTGTTGAAGTCCCATTTTAGTACCATATGTCTTGGAGTCCACCCAGGCAGGACATGTTGTTCTTAGTAGAATCCCATTGGTTTCAGTGGATTATGTTAGTGAAAATAAATAGTAATAGTAACAACTACTATTATTAAGGCTAGTGTTGTTCAAATAACTTTGCTTTTTCCTGTGAGTTAAGTCATGTTCCTGAATTATGATTAGGTTTTGTGACAGAATTGGATCTCAGTTCAGAAAAACTGGCTCTTGAAATGAACATAGCTAGTGGCTGAGCACATAACCTGCTTGTAATTATCTTCCCTTTTCTTACAGATATAATTTTCTAACTGATGGATTTTTTTTTTCCTGGCATATTATAAACAGGCCATGTGATTAAGAATTAGTTAAATAGGGAGGCTAGTTAAGACAATTGCATCCCAGAAAGGGGAAATATAATGCCACATATAAAATCGTTATTCTATATGCATTTGGTTTCAGTTCTAATGGAACCTCTCAGGTTCTCTTGGAGGTTTAGTGACTCACAGCTGTGGCAAATTTGAGGCATTTAGTCCATTACTGTCGTCTTTTTTGAGTAAGTAAAAAATATGAAATGTTAGGAAAAAAACCCATTCACAACAAAACAGCAATTATTTGCCTTTTCTTTTTTTTT
>WBMY01014305.1:395051-408180 GCA_013397315.1 Donacobius atricapilla
CTGAAAACTAATTTTGAGGCTCAAATGTTTCATTATTTTTAGTTGGCTGGTTGGTTGGTTGAAGGTGAGAAAATAAATATTTTTTCACGGTATTCTTGCAGGTGTCCTGGTCCTTAGTAACACTATTGCTTTATTTGTTACCTACCCAGCTACAGTACTGATACAGAAGATTCATATGTAAAATATAAACTATGAATATTAAATTTACATTGTATTTCAACTTTAAGCTGATGAAAGGAACAGAAGAGGGAAGCAAGCCATCATTCCTAAAGGACAGTGCAGCAGTGCACTATAGGAATGGGAGACATGAGAGCAGCTGTATGTATGGCAGTGGGGCCAGGAGAATGGCAATGCAGAAAAAGAGGAGGATTCGGTATCAGAAACATCACTGCAACTCATAGGTCTTCAATAAAGGAAATGAACCAAGGTTGGACATGTAAAGAGGATTTGCCTCAAAAAACACCATTGTTTCATAGGTCCCAAGTTGAAGGCAATGCTCAAGGGATTACAGAAATTCTAGAAGATTTATGTCACAGTCTGAGGCATGGACAAATCCTTGAAAGTCATTACGACTGTTACTTTTGATTGGCTGGCCCACAATCTTTTCCTAGGTCTTCAGACTGAGATGATGCTTGGAGGTGAGCCAGAGGAGTTGGATTTGGAAAGTTTTATTCAAATAGTCATCTATTCCTCAATTTTCTTCTGAGAGACAGTTAAGAGAACAGCTTTGTTATCTCACTGTTTAGTTTCCATTCCAATATTTATTTAATTGCTGTTTCCCTGTGGTGGTGTTTTGGTTTTTGACGGTTTTTTTTTGGGGGGGGGGAGGGGGAGTGGGAGCTGTTACGTGTATTTCAGGTTGTGTGGAATGCAATCTTGGTCATTTCTGTAAATCCCAATTTCTGCTTTATGTAGAAAGGTCTTAGCTTTCAGTTAGAAACAGTATGGCTGAGCTTCAGCTGAAGATAACTGCAGCCTGCAGAGACATTCCCAAACATGTTTTAATTTTACTAGTTCAGATACAAGCCATAGTAAAACCAGGGGAATTTGTGTCAGGGAGAGCTGTGTGAAGTCCCTTGCAATCCTGAGCAGCAGGCCTAGGATAAAGTCCATACTGTTCTTTCTAAGATGGAGCCAGTATCTGTCATAGGTCTGAGATTGATATTATTCACATACAGTGATGCATTTCTCTTTTTGATGGCAGAGTAAACAAACCTTAAAAATCTTTCTCTTCTTTTTCACCTGCCTAGAAAGTGTATTATTTTCATAATTTGAGATTCTATTGATAGCAGACTGTGGAAATAAGCAAAAACTGGTTAGGAAGATTAAGGTTTTAGTCAAAAATAATAACAAATCAAGCTAACTTGGGGAAGTGAGTTACTTCCAGGAGAAAGAAATTGAGAAACTGCTTTTGTTCAAAAAAGAACAGAAGTCTTATGCTCCTTATTAAAGTCTTTGAAAGAGAACTAGTTTTGGCTTTCCTGAATTATTATCTCTTTTTAAACCCCATAATCTTACACTTTTTAAAAAAGGGACAAACAGGTACTAAAGAAGTAAATCCTTTAAAACATTCTTAAACCCACCCTAAATATAGTCGTGGCAAAGCTGTGGCTTGCTACAGCAAGTTAATTGTAAAATTAACTCTTCTAGGTAGCAAGCAAGACAGCTATAGCCGTGCTGCTACAAATTATTCAGTTTTCTTCCTGAGTTATATATTCATGCAATAAAAAATACCTTTTGGGTACTTGCTGAGATTCAGAATAATTGAGAAGATAATGGGGGAAGTAGCCTTTTCTTTTGAATGTCACCTGTATACTTTGTAACTGTAAAAACTTGGAAAAGCATATCATTTTCTCCATTGCCTCTCTGATCTTTGCTATCAGTCTGTTTTGGTTGTATTACAGTCACATTTAGCAGGTTTCTGTGCAGTTGTTTTTCAAATGAAGATGGGAAATATGCATCAGATGTGCTAGAAAACAACATTGGTGTGTGTCCCTCTCCGGAGTTTAAACACTGGCTATGATTTAGTCATGGTTGATTTGGTAAAGCATGAGCATGAGTCAAAGTGTGAGCCAGTTCTTCCATTCTGCCATTTATAATTTGGTTAAACCAAATCCACAGGTTCTATTCCCATTGCTGTTGCTGGTTTGCTGTATTATGGTGATTAATTTGGTTCTTTGGGAAAAAAAATGATATAAAATATTGATAAGGGTCAGACTTGAGGACCTCCAAGGTCTACTCCAACCTAGATGATTCTATGATTTTATGAAAAACAACAGCAGTATTTGTATGATTTGATGCAGGACAGTGAAGTATCTGGGGTGAGTATGTTTAGTAAGGACAAGCAGTAATATTAAGAGCAAGGGTGGGTTTATAATAATTCACTGTTGTTGTAACAGATATATGTATAATTTCTGGATTTGGGTGTTCCTTGCTATTGTTTCCTAGCCAAATTAGGAAAACAGCGTTCTTCAAATATTTAAAACTTTGTCACACATCCCACACCTTTTGCTTCTCTCTCTTTTTATGAGACTCTATGTCCATTAATTTAATCTTCTCTGTTTATTTTTTAATTGTATTTTATGTGGTCTGAACATGACCCTTGACATCTGACCTACCGGTAACATTCCCAGGTGTTGAGGGCCTGGCAGTGAGTTCTTTTGTATCTTAACAATTATTTCATCCTGTCCTCCAAGATCAGCCTCTGAGACATGCCAAAACAGTGAATTTACCTTGGAAAGATGGTGCATTTCACACTCAGTGCTAGACTTTTCTGGGCCAGTCACTTGTTTAACCAGAGAACACTTCTCTCTACTTTTTCATAATATTTTCAGAAATTTTTTAAACATCTTCAGAAACAAATGTGAATCATGCCATCCAACTTCTCTAGTGATCCATATACATATAGTTTTCATGTCTTCTTTTGCATCTGTTTGACCATATATCCTTACAAGGGAGTTACCTTTACAGGAGACAGGGAATGCAGCCAAACTAGGAATTGTCATTCTCAGATAATTGCCCTTCTGGTAATGAAACAAAGCCTTGTACAATGGTTTATTTTCAAAAAATGGTTATAATGTTTATGATCCATATGTGCGTGTAGTCGAGGCACTTATTTTTAGACCCTCTAGCTGGCCTGCTAATTAAGTCCTTTGTAGAAGATTGTGTACTCACCTTATTTAGCATTTTTATTTAGTCTATACTTGAGTAAAGGTGGGGCAGATAGAGAAAAAGAAGTAAAGTTTCTTGCAACAGTGCAACAAAATGAATTTTTGGAAGTTAAAATTAAGAGGTCACAAGCTGTGAAACAGTTAATTGACGAGATGGTGGAAGGACACCAGGAAAAAAAAATATAACAATATGGTTTAAATGAGACCCAGTTCTGTGTGGAACTAGGAAAGTAACCTGAAGAAGTAAATATAAGGAATTTTTTTATAAGTGCAGTGTTTGTACATTGATCTTTGTATCTGTGGGAATTAAATTTGCTGCTTTAATCCAAAGCATTTTGTCAAAGATCTTCTTATAAGTCAAAAGGCATATAATCAATTTCTAAATGTCACCTATATTTGCCATCAGCGTCTTCAGAGATGTGTTAGACTTTTCTGTTACCATGTATTTTCAAGTGCATAACCTAAATTTGTTCTCTATGGAATCTATAAAACAGCAGTCTCTTGCCTTTTGGGATAAAAAAAATATTGAGAAAACAATAATGAATCTAACTGTTTTGCACAAGAGGCAACAAAACAGATAAATTTAACAAGTTTTCTTGTGCAGTAGTGTCACAAATACTGGAATCTTCACATATACAGAAGTCATTTTAATGCGGCCTTAAGTAAAATTAATACTACTGAAACTGTACTTGAATAAATACAATGGATCTAATTTCTGTGCAACGATTTCTGGTTCTGAAAACCAGTCACTACAAAACTGAAATGGTATATCATAAATTAAAACTAATTAGAAATTAAATCAACTTGCAAAAATAATTAGGCATAGAACTTCAACACAGTAGTATTTTCTTGAGTACAGCTTTTGTTTAATTTCATGTGACTTTTCTCAAGAACTAAATTTTAATATCCTTCTCTTATTCACTTTGCATATTATGTAATTCCAATTTTTTTTTGAAAAAAAGAGTGATCAGATCTTGTTCTCAAGGTGAAAGTTCAGCTTACAACATTTGTCCTTAAACAACCAAGTATATGAGAACCTAAGGATCACTGTCATGGTTCAAGATGTTCTATCTCCTATGGATACATTTTATGGTTTCATTTATTAGTATTATATTCCTTGAACATTTCTCTGTGTCT
This sequence comes from Donacobius atricapilla, assembly GCA_013397315.1. Classification (NCBI taxonomy): domain Eukaryota; kingdom Metazoa; phylum Chordata; class Aves; order Passeriformes; family Mimidae; genus Donacobius; species Donacobius atricapilla. The sequence goes on from WBMY01014305.1 coordinate 399,359, forward strand.
CTCACCTGTTTCAAACATGTCTTCCATTTGCACAGCCAGTGGAATTCCTTGTGTCTGATACTACTCAGGGAAAAGATCTGGATTCTAGTTTGAGAAGACAAATAAGCATAAAGTGGAAATTGTTGCAGTGTAGGTTTCTTTATTTTGGAAAGATGCTAAAAATCTTTGAAATTTTAAGTGATCCTAAAGTCTATACTAAGTGAGACTTCACATTTCTTAGTTTGAAAATGGTCTGCATTTTTACCTTGCTGCAAACATAATTCAAGTTTGATCAAACTAATTGATCAAATGTGTCTTCTTTATCTAATGGTGTTTGAACCTCATTTGTCTTGTCCAAATAAGAGAAACATCTCATAGTTGAACTTTTATCCATTAATTGCTCACCTTTCTGTATTTTGTTTAGGTCCATCGCAGAGCAACAGCCTAGTAGTTGGTTTGTTAGTAGTCATTGATCTCCCATCCAGTCCTTGAATAAAGGATGTATTGATTTTACTAATTGGTCCAATGGCAAGTTTTCTGTCCTCCATGTGGGGCTCTCTACAGTATGTTTAAATTACGCATAAATGCAAAATGCATTATTTCTCCATCAATATATTTCTAGTGTATGACACAATAAGGTTTATTGGTCATTCATTTTAGTTTAAGAAATAAGTCTGTAACTTTTTATTATTTATCTCTGTTCTTTAATGAGTCAAAATGAAATTATCTATTGAGGACAAGTATTGAGCATCTGAATTCATTCTATGCTATCTGCATAATTCTCTACTAAAATCTTCAACAGGAGAGAACACTTAATCCTAACAAAGTTGTGGATAATTCTTATGAGTTAAGACAATCCCTTCCTTTGAAGGAAGAAGTTCAATAAGATTTTACATTGAATATTCTGTGGCCTGAAATATCAGTCCAATAAACCAATAAGAGAAAATGAAAAGCTTTAATTAACTTAATTAAAAACCAGTAGGATTTACATTATTATCAGCTGATAGCTGTTGTTAGCAGTTAAGCTGTATACAACTAATTTGTTTCCATTATCCTACTTGACTTTAGATCACTATTTTCAGGTATATTTGCATCATATTGACAGATTTTTGCATTGCATGTTTTAAAAATAGATTTGTCTTAAAAATATGAACAAATTTGAGGTTATTCTATGCAAGTCCAGTTCCAAGTTGTATTCACTTATTTCAGTGTCACACTGAATCCATGCATTGCAAGTATTTGCCCTATCGTGAGTTCCAAAAATGATAGTATTTAGAAGCATAACACATGCATAATGAAACGACTGTAGGTACTGAAAATGTCTAATGAGTCAGTAGAACAAGCAGGTTTTAATAACTTTGCCCTGATTATTTGGCAAATTTACGAGGCCTCTAGAAATAAAATATGAATCATGCTTGTACAGAATCTATACTTGAGAACAATTTTGGGATTTGCTTCCTAAAATTGTATTTCTTGGATTGTAATTGAAAGATATAGCTGTATTTCTGGGAGGAAGAAATTTCTAATAGACATGAGTCTGCTAGAGAAAAGGAAAAGCTAGTAACGTCACAAGCTAATTTCAGAAGTTTGGTCTGGACTTGTAGAGAGGTGGAGTCCTGATGGGAGCTCCTTCCAAAGTAGTCATCAAACTCACATGCTTATTGCAATTTATGTTTTCGGTTACCATGGCTGTTAGACTGTGTTCCAAATATTAGTCTCTCTGTGTTTGCTTCTTGTTAGAACTATAATGCAAGTGGGACCTCCACAAAAGCACTGTGATTTAACAGCAGGTGTTGGAATTCCAGTCGCACTGCTTGTCAGTCACACCACTGAATCAAAAGGGCATGTTTACAGAGAGATAGTTTTGCTAAAATTAATTGTGCAGAAGCTTGGACTATGGTAGTACTACAAGTAGCATATAATATGATTATTTCATATTTTATATTACTATACATGTGTATGAAACTCCAAGTACTATAACATTATATAAAACAACCATTAAGTAGCTAGATCCATCCAATTTAGTTTAGAGTTTGTAGTTATGGGATTATTATGTGTAATGAAAAAATAAAATCCACCACTTGTGTCATAATACTTAAACTCAGAATAATATTTTCCCTCTTTCTTCAGACATCTGCTGATTTACTGAGATATCGTTACTAGAAGTGTTGTCAACTCCTAGTGTTTACACACTTGATTTCTCAGAGTTATTTTCACAGAACTGCTGAACCAAATGGAAATAGTAATTAAAACATACACTTTTAGGAAGGCTCATAAAGTTCATAAAAGTGTTTCAGATTAGGTATACCCAGTTGATTGTAAATTAACCCCATTAGGTGTCTTGATTTGGAAAGACAGGTGTCTGCCAGGGAAAGCTAGAGCTTCCCTTGGAATAGAGAATGTAAACCCCCTCCCTCCAAATTATTGTAATTTTGCAATTAAGGGGCTTTCAGGCAAGGATATGGGAATAGAAATAACAGTTCTTTACTAGGAATATTAAAAAATACAAATGTAGTAGGACAAAAAACCCCAAGCAAACAAAACAAAAGAATCCCAGAAACACTGACAGAGTCAGAATACTACCTGACACCCTGTTGGTCAGGGTGTTGGCAACAGTCCAAAACAAGTCCTCCTGGAGTGACAGATGTGGTTCTGTTGGAGTAGAGATGATCCTGTAGAAGGGTCCAGTGGTGGTGTACATAAGTCTAGTCCTCCTCTGGGAAATCTAGTGGAAAACAGGCTGCCTTGGTGTTCTAAATTGGAGGTTTTATCCAGGTAGGAATGCTTGGCTCCTCCCACTGGGTGGAGCATCTCCCAATGGGATGATGTAATTTTATCAGTTATGGTGTGAGCCTTAATGGCCCATTAACAGAAGATATCCCCCAGAGGGAGGATGGGTGGTGGAAGAGATAAGAATGCTGACTCACCTGGTTTTAACAGCTGACCAATTAACAGAAGACACCTGCCCCCTCTACCCCCTGGAGTTATGAGGAATAGGTTATTTAAGAGATAAAGAAAATACCTCCCCAACCGGCTTTAACAGATGGCAAACAGAATACACACTTCTGGTTACATATTGCAACCCAAGACATTAGGTTCTGCAGTTTTAAGTAACAGTATCTTTTTCTGACCAAAAAAAAAGTGGTTCTGGTAGCCCAGTCCTCCTAATCCCTGGTTTGTCTTTGCTGCCTTGGATGGTATCACAGGGGCTGCTGAGATCTCCCCTAGCAGCACTACCAGGGCATAGTCCTATACATTTGCAGGTTCTGGCAGCTATGGCTTCTGGGTTTATTTTTTTCGCCACTTAGTTGAGGTTCATTGATCTCTAATTATAAAGTGAGCTGCATTTTGAAGCAGCGCATTTTCTGAAATTTTTATCTGAATTTGGAGTTTTGCTGTCCTTTGACTGGACCTTAAAATAACAGCCATTTTTTCAAATCCTGTTAAAAGACCTGACCGCTTGTACTCAGTATGTTTGGAATGTTCCTCTGGGACTTTCTATTGTACCAGCGAAGTTTTTAATAGTGCAGCTCTACCACTGGAAAAGCCTCTTTATTTGTTGACCCTGAAGTGTGTAAAATGAGGTAAAATCCCAGAATACAGTGATAATCATTACCTAAACCTCAACTTTCCTTGTAAGCCTTAGTGGATTTTGCACACTCGAATGACTTCCATCTCAGCGAAATGAAAAATTGGTGCAGTGCAGGAGAATATAGCCTGTGTTTTTCTTTATGAGAGCCTCAGTTTTAGCCATTGCTGACAACTTACTCAATACAGGATTTTAATGTCTCCTTTGATGCTAGGCTATGTATAAAAAACCCCAATCTTTCCCACATTACCAGAGTCAAACTGGGTATTTTTCCACCTAGTAACTCCTTTGATTTTTTCCAGCTGAGTGGCACTGATTTTTTTTTCCTTGTTCCTTTATTTTGTAATCTTCCATTTCTTTTTTATAGTCTTCGCCCTTTGATTTTTTAAACTATGCACTGTTCAGAAAACTGCACAAGTAAACTGGAATAGAAAGCCTACAAATAAAAATTAAGTCTGCTGTTCTGTTTATCACTCACTGCCTAATTAGGTTCTTTTCTCTACTTTAGAAAATGATGTGAATAGTTACTCTTGAGGGTTAGAAGACTCCTAGAAAAATTGCAGGAATAGCAGCAATTACAGAAATAGCAGAATTGATTGCTGCAGAATCCAACTCAAACATTTGGCACTCAAAAAATTTCAAATTTTAAGCTTATTTTTTGTGTGGTAATCTTCTATTTCACATAATGTAAAAGAAATATTTCAATCTCTGCTTTTGTTTATGTTCCTGTGTCTGACTTTATCCTTTCCAGTGAAAGAGATGATCTGTCATGTTTGTACCCAGGTCCATAATTTAAATTTAAAGTCTTTAAATCCTGAAAGCCTGGAGATCTTGAAATTTAGTATTTTGCAATTAAACTTAACAAATTAGCCCATGCCTGCAAAACAAAAATACCTATTTTACAGTGTATTGAAAATGAAATGCAATGAAATTGCATAATGTATGTGAATCAATCTACCTAAATATTTACTGCTTTAATGAACTCTGAATTTATGGGTGTGCATATTGAAATGAGGTAATTATTTTAAATAGCACCTATGTATTTTTAGCTAAAGAGACTGTGAAATTACATTTCCTTAAATCAACCCGAGGCTGGTTTGTATGGGTTGAGAACGCATCACAGGCTGCTCCAGGGTAAGGGCAGCAGTAAGGAAGCAAACACCAATCTTGTTTCCACTCTGCTGTTATGGGGTGAGGAAGGTAGAGAGGTGAATTTCTCACCAGTGTGAATACTTGACTGGAGTGTTCTGTAAAGTGGATTATTTGAATTTCACTCCCCGCAGCTTGTGAAGATTAGGCTGCACCACAGAAGTGTAGGCTGAGAGGGACCTCTGGAGGTCTTCTAGTCCAACTTCCTGCTCAAACCAGTGCTGACTTCTGAGGGTGAATAAGATTGCCCAGGCACTTGAGTTAAATGAGCTTCGAAAATCACCAAGGGTGGACATTCCACAGTCTCTCCTACTTTTATTGTGAAGTATATTTCTTAATAGCTGACTGACTGGAAATTCCTATACTGCAATTTCAGGTTACTGTCTCCTGTTCTTCCACAGTGCACCTTTGGAAAAGGTCTCTCTCTCTCTAAGCCCCCCTTGTAGGCACAAAAGGCAGCAGTTAGCTCTCCCCTTTTACAAGCACAAAACAAGTCTTTTCCTCCACTGGATTTTCTCATTTGAAATATATTTCTTGTGTTGCTTGTGGGGCTCAGAAGTAGTCTTGGTGTTTCAGAAGTTCCCTTGTGATGCTGAGTAGAAAGAAATAAATGCTTTGCCTGCTGGCTAAGCTGTTGCTAATGCAGCTGGGTATGTGGTTTGTCTGCATTGCTGCAAAGAGATACTGCTGACTCATGTTCAGCTTCTCCTTCAGATCATTTCCTACAGAGCAGCAATACAGACAGACACTTCCCAGCCTATCGGAATGCAGGAGCTTATTCCCTCCCACATACAGGGGTATATTTGTCTCAGATACAAGAAAACTTCTGGTTATTTTGGCTTAAGTAGATTCACAGTTAAATTGCCATCTTCTTTGAGAAAGGAAAAAAAGCCATCAAAACTTGATGACCTAATTATAAATATTGATTTACTCTCTGTTGAGTGTTTTGCACTTTTTAAAATTACATCACAGCAAAGAGATTTTTATACAAAAAAGGCACTAACAGCAGTTGATTTGGGCTATATGGCCAGGCAATAAAAAGGGTACTTGGAGTGTGCAACTTTGTACAGCAAGCAGACTATAAATACTCCATACTCTGCACTGCTTGGATGGAAATGTACCATGGCTCAGGCATGCCATTTTATATAAATAATTAATTCTTCCAAAGAGCTCTTACACGTTCCTAAAATTAATACACTGTAGCACTGTTAGAAGGACTTAATTAATTTAGTCATTGATGCCACAGTTATCAGGGACAGAACATTAATATCAAGTGGATTTTTTTTAACTCAACATACTCTCAGGTGGTTGCTTCAAATGCTGGTGATAGCCAGATCAGAGCATGTACGTTCTGGTACCTCCTCTGCTTACAGACAAGACTTCTTTTGTGTTTCTTAGCGGAATCCTGGTATGCATCCTCCTAGACAGTGTCAGTAGAAAGTGGTGCTGCTTGGGATTCATACTAACACTGTTGTCCAGTAATTGAAGTAGGGATTGAAATTACTCTCTACGTGGATTTTTAAATATTATTTATTTGTATCCATTCATATCCACTGTGAATTTATCACGACTGGACTGGCCTGTCCTTTGATGTAAATTAATACAAGGGCATTTGTACTTTGAGATAAGTACATGCTAATAGATGGATGAACAAAACTAAGTGAATGTATAGCAGTTTTTCACCCAGATATTTAAAAATTGATGAGGACCAGATTCTGCCTAGGTTATGATCTTGCTGCATGATAATTTCAAGAAGGTCACAAGGCTTTCCTCTGTGTGTGTTGGGGGGAGATTGTTTTCACACAGAACATTACTCCTGAAAGAAATAAGCACTCTATTTACACATATAGAAGAGTTCTCAAGTCTTCCAGGAAATCTGTTTGAAAACTATTTACAGTATTAGTATGCAAATTATATACCACACACTAAATGGGATTCTTGCAGCAGAGCACTCTGACAGGCATCTCACTATATGAACTATGGTAGTAGAGTTAAAAAAACAACACAAAAAGAAAACACAGCTGGATATAATTGTATTCAAATACACACTTATTATGTTAATGAGGGCATACAAATAAAATTAAATGTTGTCCAGCAAAGGTTTTCCCACAAAGACTGAGTTATTTTAGCAAAATGTTCATATAATGCAATTTTATGTGTTTGTTTTGATTGAGAAGATGTTTGATATTTATTCCTAAATATTTACAGATGAAATTTGGCCGCATCAGAAAAGCAATAAAACCCATCTCGTATCAAGTATAATTTAATAAATATCCTTCAGCTGAGAAGAAGACATAAATTGTGTCCCAAACTACATTAGGTACTTCCAGTCATATAATTTAAATCAAATTATGAGAGTGGTGTTGTATAGAGATAGTGATATATATCAAGTGCCTGTTGTTACCCCAAGTTGTCAGAGTAGGTGATCCACCCTTTAGCCACCTACCCTTCTGCGCTGATGCTTCCCTGCCTCTACCTTCCTGGGGCTGCTCTCCTGTCAGCTTCTCTTCAGTCGCATCTTGGTCCAGCTTCTGCCCCCATAGCCTCTCCTGCGTGCCCCTGCCTGAGCAACTGCACTTCAGTGTGAGAGGTTTTAAACAGCCGGGTGTCACGGAGAGTCCCCCAGGTGCTGTAGAAGGTCAGTACTGGGTTGGGTCTCTCTGCGACCAGCAAAAGGTTTGCCGTTGTTTAATTTCTAAAAGTCTCCCAGAATTTCTTGTTCCCCTTGCATCAATCTGCACAATTCTGGCACGTAAGTTATGCAGGCAAGTTGCAAGATCTGTCCTTACCAATTTACTATTGGTGGGCTTGAAATCTTTAAAAATAAGAGGCTTCAGATGAGGTTTATGCCTTTTTTTTTTTTTCCCCCTCTCCATTTTTAGGATATGCTTTTAACAAACCATAACTGAACACTGAACAAATAACAGTTTGTGCCTTATGTAAGTGTGCCTGCTATTCAAATCGTTACATTCAAAGGCCGTAGATGTTGTTTAAAGACCCTGCCTTCTTCAGTGCCAGCTGCTGCTGTAATCCCCGAATAGCTGCACTTGGGTTTTTTAAACTTTGTATCTCAGTATACTGCCCTGCGAAATTGCTTTCTGTTTTTAAATTGATCATCATACATAGCCTTGTATTTTTCAACCCATCTTTTTCTTTGAGATTTGCAAATTATTTCTGAATTCAAAACCTCCCATTTTTGTTCAGCAGCACAAAGGGTACCGTCCCAATTCTAGTGTGTCAGATGCAGCCCTAAGAATATTGTCTATTTTTATCATTAGCATTGAGGAACTGTTTCTACTTCAAATGTTATATGATCAAATGCACTCTAATTTATTACTTTAAAATAGAAACTTATTTATTATTAGTAGTAATTAAAAAAACCCCATACTGGACTAAAAAAAATCAGTCTGTTGTTTAGAATATTTTTGAAAGGCAAAGTACCATTGCTCTGTTTAATGAAAGCTATTTCTTTTATTAGATATAGAAGAAGTTCTTAGCCTATATAAGAATTTTTTAAAATTTTGTCTTATTAAATTTACAGTCACATCAAGCATTTTTCATTATAAGAAGACAGAGGTTGTATCATAAGAGCAATAATAAGTCCAGCTTGGCTGTTGGGCAAGTAAATTCAATATCTAGCTACTTCCATTAATAAAATCCCAACCTTCTTTCACTAAAAATCTACTCCCATCCTAGAGAGCAGATTTTGTGGTTTCCACTCAGTGCCAAATGTAATCCCTTGAAAATCAATAGACAAAATTCACCTGAGAGCAAAACGCTTATTATTATTTGTTTCCAGCAATGAGTAAAAAACAGATTTACACATAGATTTTGTACTTAGAGGTAAGTGTCAAAGGAAGATGTATTAGGAGAGACTAGAGTACTTTTGTGCTTTGGGAGGCCATGGAGTTGTGAGAATGAACCCCTGAAACCTCAATCTGATGTGTTAAGAGTAATTTTTTTTAGACTGTCAGTCTTCTGGTTAGGCTGCAGAAGCCTGTTTTGTTGTTTTGGTTTGCTCTTTTTCCTTTCTTTTCTGGAGAAACAAAACCCATGTTGGTACTTCGTGGGTTTGTGGGGGGGGAGGGGGTTTGTTTGTTTGTTT
>WBMY01014305.1:408199-443170 GCA_013397315.1 Donacobius atricapilla
GGGGTTTGTTTGTTTGTTTGGGGTTTTTTGTTTGTTTATTTGGGTTTTTTTGTTTTAAAAGAAGATCCTCTTTAAAAATTGACCCAAAACCACATGCTCTTGAAGCGAGCCTGAGGTTCACAGCTGAGGTGAATACTGCACAATTCTGTTTATTATGTCTCATTAGGTCAACCATGCTCCTTAGAGGGATAGCTAGAATGTAATGAATGACTTCCTTGGCAACAGCAAAGCAGAAACTGACTGGTTTCCATTATCTTGGCAATTTATTTAATTTCAATTTCATGGTGTGGAATTTATTTTTCAGTCTTGCACACTGATGAGGAGTAGCTCAGAGAAGTTCCTTCACAGATTTAGCCTTTTGCTTTCCTTTCTTTTAATAGCCTGGCTGTGTAAACACTACTGAAGTGGATATCAAAAAATCTTCAAGAATGAGAAATCCACATAAAACAAGAAAGGTAAGTATGGTTATTATATCAAAAGCAGGAGGTGGAGGAAATTTATGGAATGAATTTCCATCATTTCTTATAGCACTTTTTTCTTACAGCTGCAAGGAACAAATGCAAAAGTGTATGTTAATATTTCATAAGCTCTTAGTTGAATTAGTATTAACAAATTTGCTAATGCTAATTGATTGCTATCACATAAGATTTTGGAGAAATAGAAAGATATTTTGGAGATAAAATGTATTTTTACATGCTTTATTCATGTTGTTTAGTAGATTGAATAAAGCATATTAAAAAGTATCTGTCAGTAATTAAGGAAAAAAAATTAAAATTCAGTGTAAACTCTAACTCTTGTCCTGGTCTTAATGGAAAGGGTATCTCTACAATTATGCCCAAAATGGATGACTAGAAATTATGGAAGAAATTAGCGCTATCTAAATAAGGGTGTAATTAGAGTGTAACTTCTCTAGGGATATACAGATGGATTGGCTCAACACTTTTAAATCCTTTGCACCATAACCATGTAGATTGATTCCCACTTTGAAGAACTTCCTTTAAGGTGTATTTGCATGTTGACTCATAGAAAAGTATGTTTTAAGAAGGAAAGTGGATTTAAAGTTCTAGCTTGGCTTCTTTATGGTAGTGAAAGGTCCAGATTAGTGTAATTTAGCAGATGGTAATTGAAATTTTGGAAGTCCTCCAAATGATCCATGTGTTAGTGTATCTCTCAGGATTCTCCACCTACCAGTCATCTCCTCTTACTGTAATAGCACCTCTCAGTGTCATTGCCGATGTTTACTATGATGCCAACATAGAGACCTAATAAAAGTAGATCCTTTGTTGTGTGGCTTTATGGAATTTGTGGGAGTTTGCGGGTCTTTACACTCCAGTGCAGAAGCACAATTTTATCTGAGTGCATGGGTTATTGCAGTTTCTTTAGGGAAGGATGATCTTGGCTAACTTCTTGAGCACAATGTACTAAACTGTGACAGTTACTATGAGTGTGTGCAGAAAGCATTGCCTGAAAGCAACATTCATTGTTCCATATTTTTTTGCATAGTCTGTCTATGGCTTACAAAATGACATTCGAAGTCACAGCCCTACGCACACACCAGTGCCAGAGACTAAGCCACCCACAGAAGATGAACTACACCAAGAGGTTTGGAACGTAACTACAAACATGTACTTTTAAATGAACTTTTTAGGAAATAACTTTTTAGGTATAAACCCCAAAATTATTGTAACCTGGAAGTTATTCAAAATAGCTGTTGCAAACATTTAATAAGCCTTTTCCTTGCCTCAAGGTATATGGATTTAGGCATGTAACTTCCTCAAAGCTAATGAGACAAAACCTGAATTTTTTGAATCACTGCCTAAAGGCAGTGGGAAGTAGGCCAGTGAGCGGGTTCATAGTATAGCTAAGACCATTAACCCCTTCATCTGTAGGCAGCTTACTCTTCTTTCAACACTGCTTTGAGGCTTGGGGATGTACTTACTACTCCATGTAAGCATGTATAGGTTCACACACTTATCTACTGTTGAGATGTTAGAGTCTGAGAAGGTAAATGTCTGAAGAAGTATTAGTTCTCCTCAAAAATCTAAAAAAAATGCTGATTGGATTTCTGTTGATGAACCTTTAGGGAAGATGTTTTATTAGGCACATTTTTTTGTCTTTGTATGATCTTTTTTCTTTAATGGAAACTTTCATTTATTTTAGAGCTACACTGGTCAAATGTGGTTTTAATTCAGATATATTTCTCTTCTGTGCCCTAGGATAAATCAAGGTTCAATTGCAGTCCTAATTAAAAAAAAAGTTATAGAAATAGAGTCAAGCAATAAATTACTCATAAAACTCTGCCTTCCTTTCTTGCAGATTAAGCACTGGCAAATGCAATTAGACAGACATAGATTAAAAATGTCAAAAGTTGCAGAGAGGTACGTATATTGTCACATTTTCTATATTTTCAATTAGACTGGTAACTGTTGGGAAAAATGTCAGTATGACATAGCTTCAAGGAGCTATTCACAGCAAATAGGTCTTCAAAGAGAGACATGGGAGCTCAGATGTCATGGAAATAACTGATGAGAGTTTACTTTAAGTGGAAAAGTATGAAGTTCTTTTAGTGACAAAAATATTCCAGATATTCCATGATACATTTCTGATAAGCCTAAGTCACTGAAAGAGCCTCTGACCAAGTGATCGCAAGTTCCACCTTTCATTGGCAGGAAGGCTAAATGGGAATAGGTCTGGGGTTATTGTTTTCATATCTCAAAAGGACAATCACTGATGAAGCAAGTAAACTGGCTGGTGTGGAGCTCAGTCAGGGCTTGAAAAAAATGAGCTTGGGCTCAGTTTGGGTCAGAGATGTAACACTAGTAAGAACCTATGTCCAAGTAAGACCAAAATTTGTTCAGCAAGGGCCTAGAAAGCAAATAAAACAAGAAGCCCAACATTGCAGAAAACTGAGCTGCATAGGGCTTAGTAAAGGAAGTAAGGCCAAATACAAATTGCTCATTATCTTCTCATAAACATTTGTGCATATATGCCTACTTATATATGTGTTTGTGTGCATACATATGCAAATATATATAAAAATTTATTTATAAAGAGAGCAGGTTAAGATTTTTGTGTTTGCTGAACAGTAAAAATGTAGTGTACTCTAAATATAATAGGAATTGAAAAGAAAGAATAGTTGTCCTCACTTGTCAGTATTTTTACAAAAATTATGATCCCAAAGGAAACAGCAAGGAGAAATAAGGACAATGGGAGAGGTAAATTACCAGAATACAAGCAAAGTTTTTCAACTAATTCCTGAATATAAAAAAAAAAAAAGTTAAAAAAATAGAATAGTGTCCTTTGATTAGGAAATAATAAAAATATTCATTATATTTAAGAGAAAATAAAAAGAGTACTAGAAGCTGCAAGGCCAATAAATATAACCTGCATAATGTGCAGTGGTTTAGAACAGATTTTAAGGAAACTGATGTTTAAAACCGGAGGGATATGAAACATGTTCCTTTATGAAAACAAATGTGCATGGAAGAGAGGGTATGATCTAATATATTAGTGCCTAAAGAAACCTTAAGTGGAGCTATGTGGAAGTATTAGGGAAGCTTATTTTATTTCTTCTCTTGGTAGAACAGAGCCACCCCTCCTTCTTCATTGGTACACTTTCAATTGGCTTGAGCAAACCTATTTCACCCTGAGCTTGTAGCTGCCCTCTGAGTATGTGCACACACAATTACCATGGTTCGGTTAATGCAGAGTAACTTGTTAACTGGGGTAACCTGATCAGGTTCTCCTGACATGATAATGTTTGATGCTTTTGTTTTCCTAGTCTATTAGCTTATACAGAGCAGTATTTGGAATATGATCCTTTTCTTGTGCCCCCTGATCCCTCAAACCCTTGGATATCAGATGACACCACTTTCTGGGAACTGGAGGCAAGGTATATAATTTTATTTCTTCTTTGGAAGTAAGGGAGTATAACGTGCTTTTCTGGAAACGTGATTTCAGACAGAGGTACTGCAGGAAAATACTGAGGCAGAAGGGCAGTGCCTTTTGGAATTACAGTTTTGTAAGATGGAAAGTGCCATAGATTAATAAGTCTGCATGAAATGTTACAGAAACCGGTTTCCAGGCTTCTAGTATGGTGAAAAAAAGACAGCTTTTAAAATCTGATAATATTCCTGGCTGGAAAACTTTACTTTTCTGTATATTACCTTCATCCTGTGTAAGTACTAACAGTCTATTTCCTCATTGCTGAACATTGCACAGATGTGAGCACTCTAAAAATTGAGAAAACCATGGAACTTTAGGACTAAGTCTAAATTATGAGCACAGATTGTTAGAATACTGAAGTATTGCTCACTTTGGGTTCTGTTGTTTTTTCTTCTGTAGCAAAGAGCCAGGACAGCAGAGGGTGAAACGATGGGGATTTGGCATGGATGAAGCTTTAAAAGACCCTGTGGGAAGAGAGCAGTTTCTGAAATTCTTGGAGTCAGAATTCAGTTCAGAAAATTTAAGGTAAATGAGAGCTACTTAATTTTTAATAACTTGTAAGTTATATTGTGCTTTTGCTTTATTTATTTTTTTTTTCCTGATACTTATTACTTCTTGACCCCTTCAAAAATTTTCCTTGCCTTTCAGAATTAATTCATCCACATTGCTCCCTGCTTTCATGTACAGACTGAGGGAAATATTCATGTAGTTAACAGAGACTCACATGAAGCATATTTTTCCATTCATATTCAACTTTTGGTCAAACTATTCATGTAAGAACTTTTCTCTCAGCTTGTATTTTAAACAGGTATGAAACAGACCAATTCAAAGCCTGTTCAATATATTTTATTTAGTCAAATATGAGAAAAGTAAAATGATTTTTTTTTTTTAAATAAAGGATCTAAAAGTAAAATTCACAGGCTTTCATCAGGTTGATTGGTTTCTGGGGATCATTTTGAAAATCTCCACTAATATTCTAGTACTTGTGCCTCTGACACAGCTGAAGTACAGTGACATATAACTCTCGCATTCCTCACTAATTGTAAAATGGAAAAATATTCGTAGTGTATGAAGCATATAGGGTATGTTTTTAAAAGTATATTTACAGAATTACTTTAAAGTGAGGGGGAAAATTATTTGATTTTAAAAATGATAGTCTATCCATTGGTTAATAGCATGTTTTGGTTTTGATGTTCTAAGAAAGTCATATTTCAGTAAGAGTTATTTCAGAGAGATTAATAACAGTCTTTATACAGTCAGACAAATTAAGGTGAGCATAGTACAAAAACACAGGCAACATGTTTTTCTCTTAATTCCACCTTCTTTTCAGATGTCATCTGTATCACTTTCCATTCACCAATAACATAAGTAGTATAAAATCCTATTTGCATTTACATTCTAGAACTCAGATTAATCCTAACCTACTTTTTTCCTATGCCAGTTCTCACTCTAAAGTGATGCAGCATAGCCATTCATACAAAAATTATGCTTTTGTAGCATCTTACAAGAGGCATTTAATATTTATGGTGTTGATTTATAAATGCTGAGTAATTGCACAGATCTCGTTGTTGTTAATTTAAATTTATCAGCAGAGTAACTGGAGTTGGAGTTTTCTAAGTTGCTGATCATATTCATATTCAAACATTAACTTTGCATCACAAATACAGCCTGACCTGTATGTGTATGTTGATGACTTCATTTGTCATAGATACAGATTTTTCTTATTAAAAACTCCAATTGGTAAAATGAATTTTTAAAAATCAGAATAATACCAAGAAAAGGAAATGTAATTCTTAAAAAATTATTATTTAAAGAGTGTCCTGGTAATTTGTTATGGAGAGCAGCTGTTCAAACATGAACCTATTGAGCCCAGTGTGTGCTGCAGTTTCAGGTGCTTTTCTGTGATTAATTTGTCTCTCTGCCAGCTAGACTGTTAGCCACATAATCCCTAACTCTTTCATCTAATCCTATTTACAACACTAAATACAGGCAAACTGCAAGTAACTGATCTAGAAAAATTCCCTCAAGAAATTTCTTCCGGGATGATTCCTTGACATGCCATCTACTCTTCTGTCCCTTCCTCTAAATTCTTAAATTGACATTATAAAATATAATATTTGAGTAATAGTGAATATGATCTTAAAGGCCATGCAGGGGATAAATTTGCTCTGAAAAGGTGCTTTCTCTGATAATTAACTGAAGGGAAACTGTTTCAGAAGCTCAGAATTATGTTTGTAAATTCCCAAGCTGTAGGGAAATCAATCCATTAGGTTCACATAGTAAATTTGGGCTAGAAAATATGAATTTGTAAAGCTTCTTGTGCATGGCTGTCAAAATATTTTACATGTCAATAACAAAAGTTAAAAGCTTGATGATTTCAAGTGTTACCAGTAAATAAACCTTAGAAGGTTTTGTTGCTCACCTGTTAACTCCATCATGGTAATTTGGGGGGTTTTAGTGGCATTTTAAAAATTATTATTTTGACAGCCACCTTGAGAAAAATAGTTATGTCCACCCACATCTTCCCACTGCAACAAATTCAGCTCAAATCAGTTGCTGGTTCTTATACTTTTGCAGATCTAATCATGATAAAATTTACAACACTGCCAAGCCTATAGCTGGATAGGCAGCTGGGACCCAGCTTTTGAGCTTTCCAGCCAAGTACACAGGGCACAGCAGGGATTGCACGCATGACAGGAGCTCTAATATTAGTAAATTAGATGCCTTATACCTCATTTTGATGAAAGAAATACCAAAACCATGGAATGATAAGTCTACCAGATACACCATTTCTGTTCAAGTGTAATGATCTTTTGCAGCAAAAAATCCCGGTGTTACTGTTACATTGACTTCCACTGAGAGTGTCTAAGGTATCTGAGAATATCATTCTTGGTGGATACAGATCCTGTCCTAAAGAACACAACCGGGATGAAGGAACTTGAGCCGTGATTTAATACCAAGAATTGTGCAGTGGTCAGGAATATAACCAGGTTTCTCCTGCTTACTTTGTATCTCTCTGCTTTTTTTTTTTCTTTTTGCCTGTAAATGGGGCTTAATAGTATTTCACTCTCTCAAGGGGTGTTGTAAAGCATAGCAAAGGAATAAAACTGTCTAAGTAGTTCGGTCAGTGCCGTAACTTTATTGGAGTGTGACTGCAGTTTGCAGGTTGGATTCTGTGCTCACCTAATGCAGGGTATGACTTGTGATCTCTTGTTACCATGCAGATATTTTTGAAGAATTGCTTTGTGCGTTGCTCAATACACAGAACAAATAGCTAAAGTAACATATGATTTGGATAACAGATTTATGAAATTCCCAATGCTTACTACAAAAATGGTGACCATTGTTTAAAATTCACAAGACTAAAGTTTGAGCATGATCCAGTACTACTGAGCTTGGTCACAAGGTTTTCCAAGTACTAAAAAAAGTACTGTTCAAGAAGAGTGAGTTTATGAAATCAAACTTACTGCAGCATGGCACCTGGAGACCTAATGTCTTTAATTTCCGTAGGAAATTGTATTCCTCTTCTTGTCCCTCCCTTGTCTGTAGCTCAGTAGAATTCTTTGGAAAGTTAGTATTTGTATGCTGAACTATAGGTTTGCTCCCAACCGGTTATTTTGTAGGAATTGCAGCCTGTAAAGATTAAACCATTTCAGACCTGCCAACCTGAAAGCCTGTCTAAATCCTGATGCAGTATTGCAGTGGGTGTGATCTCCAAAGCAGCTCTAAAACCTCCTAGGTTAGTGAAGGGAGAGTGGTGACAGGTTAGGTTCCATGATACACAGAAGGAAAAGCCACTGGAACCCTTGCCTCTTCCTTTGATGCTCATTGTTTAGGTCTTTAATATGTGACTAGTAGGAAAAAGGGACTTTTCATTCTTGTTATCCAGAAAGAGAGGGACTGAGACATTTGCTAGATTTGAATGTTTTCCCTCAATAATTTTCGTCTAACCATCCCCCTGCAAACTGACATTTTGTGAGGTGTTTATCCTTTACACTGGTGATTGTGAGGCCCTATTGTGGGAGCTAATAACTTGACCAAAATGTAATCCTCAAAGCTGAAATTTCCTGAGAGTTATTTCTCATTCCGACTCAAGCTTAAATACCAAGTGCCAGCAGTGTTGCCATTTCTGCAGAGTAGATGAGAAAGAACTAGCTGCGAGACTTAGTGAGTTTCTCTGTCATATTCTTGAAATCCTTCAGTTCTACTATCCCTTGAAGCTTGAAGTTGTAGTTGGCAAGAAGGTGGACTCTAGAAATCAGAAAGCAGTGTTTCCTGCCCCTGGAAAAATATTATGTGATTTTATTAATAGAGTTTGTTTAGGTTTTTGTTTGCTTTTTCTGAAAATGCTGAAAGGTCTGGCCTCTTACTTGTTGTGTCACATACACTGAGTGCAAAGTTCACATAATTCCCACTTCAGTGTTTCCACACTGACTATACCTCACATATTTCACAGAGAAGCACTGCAGCCTTTCTCCCACTCTTTTTTCCTGCCGGCTAAATTTAACTGATTAGCTTGGCCTGGAATCTGGCCGCACCTGACATTTAGGTCAGTTGATGGGACAGAAGCTGTGTTGCAGCTGTGCTATTTAACCATGAGGCCACCGTGGCTTTGAAAGTAATCCAGCTGGAGGACATAATCCTCAGATATCTTGCAATATATGTGTTTTACCATTCCATGTGGCTGGATGTACTACTACTTTATGCTACCCACTCTCAGTCTGCTGTGCGTCTGCTGCGTGACCCAGCATGTGGCAGCCCAAATGCTGGGGTAGAAGACAGCAGCAAGGTTTACACTCGGCTACTCAGGTCTCTGTTCAAACAGTGCTGAGCATCTGCTAGAAAGGGTCTCCATGGCAAAAGCCAACCTCCACCAACAGGAGATAAAGTTTCATCTAACGGCAGCCAGACTGAGTTCTAGTTCCTTACACAAAGTATCACCAAGTCTGTGTATATCATTGCCCAAAATATGCAATTCCCCTTCTCCCCTCTCTGGCCCTCACACGTAGTTAACATTGCAGACTGTGTGCTTTTTGCTACAGGACGCTTCCCTTGCTCTGGTCACAGCTCATGAGGCAGAGAGCTGTAAAACGGTACCGGGAGCTCTTTTGATTTGAGCCCTCTGCTGAGGTCTTGCTAACACCATTTCAACTTCGTCTGTGCTATTGGTTGCCATGGGATATTGGAAAAAGTTATTTTTGAAAATGCAAGAGGGGGCAGCCCCATTTTTGTCATTTCCTAACTTTGAATATTTGAATTCAACTCTCTGTGGGAGGAGGGCAGGCATATTTTCTTAAAAGATAAGTAAGTAGATTAAAATCTTAAAATGTGTGTTGGCTGTGAAATAAGCACCCTAGACATAACACAGAAATCATAATTCTTCCCACTGTTAGAGAGGTTTCTATATTTAGAGCTTCACATTTTTAGTAGAGTCTTTGAATGCTATTGTTAGAAGTGTAAAATTAAATTAATCTATCAAAGAACTAGTGTTCAGCCTGTAACAATGGGTCTATACAACCTCCCTATTCTATGCTGCAAACATAGAAGTTAAATCTATTGAAATTTATCTCCCATCTATTTCCCCATTATTGACTATAACCTACTATATGAAAACAGTTTACTTGCAGAAGAAAATAGCATCCTAAGGCATGTTTACAGTGACTTCCAGAATTACTGGCAGTGATACAGTGGAACAAAAAAGGAAGTGACATTTCTGAGCTAAATCTGCAGGATGTCTGCAGGGAGATAGAAAATGTGTATTTACAAAGAGCATCCTTCCCTTTCATTTTTGTGTTCCTTACCTGACTTGAAGACACATGAGTAATCAGTCAATCCCAGAAGATGCATTTGAAGGGGTTGGAACTGCAGGATATGTGCTTTTAAATGCAAATATCGAAAGCAGCTTAAGGAAACCAAAGTAGGTTGCCCAAATTTGAGAGAGTGAACTGAATTCGAGTTTGTGAGCTTTGCAGTTTTTAAACTTGAGTTATCAGGCATTTCTTCTTGCTGCACTACCATCAGATTCTCAGGATACATCCCCAGGGTCTGTGCAGAATTATGTTCATATATAAAATGAATATATGAACATATATTCTCTCTGTGCACAGTGTAGTTCATATATAAAAGTGATGCTACCCAGAAGTTTTGAACCTGGAGTTCTATTGGCACAGATCCCCTTTTTGACCTTGGAGAATCCACTGTACATTATTACATTATTGAGATATTTGCAAAACTGGGACAATATGGCTTCTCTGTCTATTGGAGAATCTTAGATGAAAAAAATGTGCTTATGTACTATTGAAATTGAAGGTTGTAGAAATACTTAAAATAGTCTTCTTGGTAGCGTGAATCTGACCATACTGGCTAGTGGAAAATTAACACAGGCTCCTTGCCATCTGTGCTACAAAGAGATTTCAAAACAGGACTATGAAGGAATAACTGTTTCTTGAAAGGTAAATTTTCTCAAGGGAATAATATCTTATAGCAGGAATGCTTTAAGGTTTGCTATGCTTTACTATCCTAAGTGTTTTGCAATAATTTAAGTAAGTTGGAATTTGGATTGAGGGTGGTGTCGTTTTGCATTCTTGGGGGTCTGAGTAAAGTTTCAATGTTCTTGTCTCCTTGCCCATCCTTGCTGAAGTCAGCTAAGAGAGCTTAAGTTGATCTCACAGTGTAAGCAGGGTGCAACCACATTTTAAAGATGCACCCAATTTATTTCTAGACCTTGGAAAATCCATCTGATTTCAAAGTTAAATCACTTCAAGGCTCAGCTCACCTTTTTCATAGGATCAGATGTGTCTGAACAATAATGAAAAGTTGCAATGGCTTTATGCAATATTTTGCATGTTTACCAAAGTCAAACTTGAGTTGAGCTCTTGGATTTGAGGAAGAACTAAGTGGTCTGAATCATGTCTAAGAATGGGATCCTAAATTAATTTAGGATTATTTTGTGTCATGAAAGAGTCTGAACACCAATAGGAAAAAAAATGAAATCAAGATTACGGCTAGTTAGCTATGATCATAAAGTGCTCAAGATGTTTTTAGTGATCTTGCTCCAAACTGAATGAGGATATAGTGAACTGGCTGCACTACATATGGCTGCCCAATGTTGGTTTGCTCAGCAGCAGAAGAGAGAATGTGCAATTCCATTCAGCATTTTTAGCAAAAAAATATGCATATAAATGGAATGCTGAAAAGAGAAA
Source organism: Donacobius atricapilla (assembly GCA_013397315.1). Taxonomy (NCBI): domain Eukaryota; kingdom Metazoa; phylum Chordata; class Aves; order Passeriformes; family Mimidae; genus Donacobius; species Donacobius atricapilla. The sequence goes on from WBMY01014305.1 coordinate 419,347, forward strand.
TTAAATTATAATTAGCAAAACAAATGCTTTTCCAATGTATGCATGATTTGTGGTTAACAAAATAAGAGTTACACAATTTAGGATTTCAGTTTAGGATTTAGTAAGACTCAGAGGTTCATGTAGGTAGTAAGAATGTAAATTATTAGTTTTTGATGGAATGTCAAAAAGCAGTTAGTTTATAAGTAATATAAGCCCTTGTGGTTCAGCCAAAATGAAGTCTCAGTTTAATTCCAGCTAAATCTGGAATCTTTCTGTAAGCATGTTACCCAAACATAAATAATGAAGGATTTCCTATCTGTCCCATGAAGAGTCCTCTAATAATTTCTTACCTAGGTGTATTGATTGCCTTGAGATGGTATACCAGAATGCTGATCCCAACACCAAATCACTCAGCCTTTTCTTATTTTAGCATGCCTTGATGAAAACTTCAGTTACTTAATTTCTTTTTTAAGAGCAAGGAAGAATGTGGGCACTTCATTAGTGGTTATCTTGAGCAGGAAGTCAAATTGCTGTGATGTGCCATAGGTTCTGGTTAGCAGTAGAAGACCTGAAGAAGAGGCCTATCCGTGAAGTTCCTGCTCGTGTCCAAGAAATCTGGCAAGAATTTCTTGCTCCAGGTGCACCCAGTGCTATCAACCTAGATTCAAAAAGTTATGACAAAACCACTCAGAATGTGAAGGAACCTGGAAGATACACATTTGAAGATGCTCAGGTCAGTTTGCAATCATGTTTATGGACATTTGAAATGGAATATTGGCTTGTGAAATCTATATACAAAAATGAGATGTATTTGGGAACTAAATGATAATGCCCCATTTCCAAAAATGTCATTTTGGCAATGCAAATGTGTAATGTTCTTTGTTCATGAGGCATATGAAGTTCTTCATGAAACTTCTGTGCTTGATATAGAGTTTTCAAGTGGACTTTGAATAGAGGAAAGTGTGTAGTGAAGAAAAAACAAAGTACTTCTGTATTAAATGCAACACTTCATGTGACTTAAAACTTAATATTTCATCTTTGAAGTCTTCTGAGAAAAGCAATAGAAAATAATTGGATCCACAGTAAAAGTAGCAGAACTGGTATCATCCTCCATTTTCATCAGCAGCCCAGTGATGAAAATTTAATTATTAATGCAAAGTGAAATGGTGTCAAAAGGAGAGATTGAGATCATATCCCTGTAGAATTTTCTATAGCTTGATTATTAGGTCATCATCCTGGGAGTCAGGAGATGCTGCTACAGGCCCCATGAAGGAGAGAAGGAAATTGAATTGAGGCTTTCTACTTTTTGGGAGAATGCCTCTGCCCTAAATATGAAGGGGAGTAAATTTAGCTCCTTTTCATTTTTGCATTATGAGAATAGCAACCTATGAATAAACAATAAAATTTTCATTAGACCCTATGTCATAGTCACTATTTTGAAATACTCTGCATTAAACCAAACATACAATTTCTGCTTGCATCTGCTGACCCCCGGAGATTTAAGAATGCAGTGTATAGCAAAGATGTAAATGGCAAAAGTAAGCAATAGAGCAAGATTAAGGGTTTTGAAAAAATATATCTTTGCAGTTGAGTGAGTAATGGGCATTTCAATTCCTTGCTAGTATCTTTTTTTTTTTGTGTAAAATTTCAATACCCTTTTACTGCCAGGTCTCTTCTCTTGTAATTTTGTCCTTCATTTATGAAAGACATGGAGTATGCAGTATTTATGCAAGCAGGACTTTAACACCTGGAGAGGACTTCTGCTTAGTTCATCCAGTTAAGCAAAAAACCTTAAACCTGGAAGCCTCAATTTCTCTGGAAAAGGAATAGGCTGTACCTGCTGTGTTCTCACTTGAAGCTTTAGGAGCTTTAAAGTGTCCTGTCTGAGGTGGAGAGTTTTGTTAGGACTAGGGCTCTGCCTCTGCAGCAGGCTTTTTTTGACCTGCCAGCTGGGAAGGAGACTGCTGGTGTGCCATTCTGGCAGTTGGTGGGTCATTTGATTGTGGTTAAAAATTTATTAAAAGCATCTCTGGACTGGATATACAGAAAGATGAAACTCCATGTCAAATGCAGACACATAAGTAAAATGGGACACATAAATAAAAATTGCCTGATTGTGCTAAATATGTACATTAAAGTGTCCTGGCTAATGTGTACATTTACAACACTGATACAGTCCAATTTACTCTTGCTTTTTCAGGCACATTTCTTGTACAGAAATAAAATTTTAATGCCCACCACCACTTTCTGCTCTCTATTGACTGCATTGTCTGCTTTCAGAGACACTGAGTGAAAAAAAAAACTCCCTCAAATAAACCAATCTAAGTTGTGAATATACATCAGAATTTCTCTGCTTAGTGTAAGAAATACAAGGAAAGACACAGAATAATTTTTACAGTTTCTAATACAGCAAAATTTGAATATCAGTTCTAAGTTTACCTTGCCTTAATTTGCAGATGAGGTGGGGAGTTTTGTTTGGATTGGGTTTTTTTTTTTGTTGTTGGTTTGGTTTGGTTTTTGGTGGTTTTGTTTGTTTGATTGTTGTTGTTGTTGTTTGTTTTGGCTTTTAGTGTGTTCACTAATTTTATGCACTACCACACTGAGAAACAATATTTTTTTTCCAGTTTGTTTGCTCTATTCCAATTGCTGTAGTACAGGTTTCCTTCAGCAAAAAATAGAATTTGAGTAAACGAAAACTCCATGAAAACAGCTAATATGATTCAGGATTTTTAAAAAATATTTTTGAGAGTATTTTCTTTTCTGGTTGCTTTCTCTACAAATCTTTTCTCTAGCATATATCCAGAACTAGAATTATCAAGTGTTCTACATCACCGAATTTTTTTTCATCTTTTTCAGAAACTAGAATTTTCCAAAATTAAGTTTTTTAAGCTGCTCTTATCATTTATTTTCTGAATCAAGGTTTCCAAATTTTCATATGCCTCTGAAGAATTAATATCTTGAAAATTAGATTAGCTTGGAACCGTTTTTCAATTTACGTATGTATTTTCCTTTTTATATTGTTAGCTGGAGAGCACACTAAACATCTGTCAAAGGATGTTTTCAAGATTAGCCAGGGGAAATCCTTAGTAACCTAAGCCTTATTTGTGGTGCTGAATTGGAAACCTAGTACCTCTTCCTAGCCTCTGAAATCACAAGAGTATCTCCAGAAACTAATTCAGAAAATCTGATGAGGAAGGAAGGACCCACAGCTCTTAATTTCATCTCTTAGCTAAGCTAACTAAGGAGGTTTCAAGTTGGACCTGAAGCTAGGACTCAGTTGTCAACTCTTAGAAAATAATTTTGTACTGGAAAATTTGGTCTATAAATTAACGAAAGGTGCATTGTATAATTATGCATAAGAAATGGGTGGGATTTCGGTCTTAAGAATAGAAAGCAACCAGGCCTTAGCTTCAGAGCAGAAACCTGTTATCCTGTAATACTTCCTATTCACCGTAGTGCTATCTGGTGCACATTCCACAGCCAAAACACATGGCTGCCTCCCATTTTACATGTGTCCTCTTCTAGGGGAATAACAGCTCCTCCTTTCCTTTTCAGGAGCACATTTACAAACTGATGAAAAGTGATTCTTATCCTCGTTTTATACGATCCAGTGCCTACCAGGAGCTGCTACAGGCCAAGAAAAAGGTATTGGTCCATCTTGCCTTTGTCTTGCCACTGTGCAAAGCAGTGGTTATGTTTGCAACAATACTCAGTCTTCTCTCCCCTGTGCCAGTGCAACTGGATATCTGGTAGGTGACCAGCTTGGCGTTTTTGGAGGGTCACATACACACAGGAGTTCAATATACATATATGTGTATATATCCTGCATGTGGGCATGTGTCAATAAGTTAATCTAGCAAAACTTATTTTTATTTTTACATCCCATATTGTACTGTTTTCTCTGTTATGAAGCACCTTAAATTGCAAAGTGCTTTACAAATACATTAAAAAAATAAAATAAAATCCCAGAAGAATAGTCTTTCATGTTTGCAAGTTTGCTTATGTAATAATTGTTGTTCTCTTTATTCTACCTATGAAAGCTAAAGAATGTGTTTAGAAACAATCTTATTTATATGCATAACTTCTAACTTCAACTATAAATATAGGGGCTTCCTAATTTTGTTTCTTTCCCTATTACTACATGAATAGTTTTGAGTAGGCTAGGAATCTGACTTGAAAGACTGATCATGTCACACTTTGGCAAATTGAGGTTCATGTCTTGGTGTGTAATAGTTTCTCAGAAAAGTCCAGATTATGGAATTGGTTCTGAATAGCCACAGCCCAGAGTATGTTGAGCAGCTTTTACAATGCAGATTTCCATGATGACAAATAATTCGATTAGTGGGCTCTAAGCAGTAATCTCCTAGAATCAGTCGGGAGCCCTGGGCGTTGCAAAATCAGGGCCCCAATTGTTACTGGAACAAGGTAGTTATTAACACGGTAGCATTCTATTGTTAATAATGACAACCTAAAATTATATGAAAGTACTGTGTGATTTTGTTTTTTGTTCAAACATTGATTTCTGAAGATCCAATATAGAGAGAGATGTTGAAAATACCAGAAAGCTTCAACTGTCCGTGTGAAGTCCTTAAGTTTGTGAATGTCAGTTCATTAACACAAGATGTGCACTTCATTATTTCTTGTTACTTTCAGTTTTTCTTTAAATTCAAACCAGTTCGATCCCCATGAAAAATTATTTTTGTCGAGTACCATATCTGTTTTGCCCATCCCCTGTTTTGCCAAGTCCCATTACAGCCTCATACCTGTGTTTGCTTCCTGATTTATACAAACTTTGTTTTGCAGTCCATTGTTACATCAAACCTTCTTTTCTACTCCATTGTTCTTGCTTTTCTTTTCCCCCTCCTTTTTCTTTTTGTTTCTTTTGTTTTATTTATTTCAAATTTAAGTTGGAAAACACTCTGGATCGTCGAACATCTTTTGAGAAATTCACACGCAATGTGGTAAGTTTGTTGCCTTGGAAGACTAGTAAGCCTGATGGAACATCCTTCTCCCCTTCCCCTCACTGATCCCTACTTTCCCTTTTGCTGCTCTAACCTGGTGGTTAAAAGTGTATTCATCACAACTTGCGGGTTTTCCTGGGAATGACAGCTTTATAATGTGCTTTCATTACAACCCCTCCTCCCTAGTCCCTCTCCCACTGATCTCAATAGCCACACATGGGCGAATGGACCTTTGGGAGCCATGCTTTTTGCATTAGGAAGCATGAAATTAGTCACTTTTTTTCCCTCTATAATCCTAGTAAAGAATCTATGAAAACATGCTTGATGTTGTTTCTTTTTCTGGCACCTTCTAAAATGCTAAGTCTAAAACAGTTGAATACACTGGATTTCCATCCCGTCTTCTTTTTTATTTTACTAAAAAAGGCTTTGTCCCCCTTTTTTCAATTGGGCACAAGGAAAAAACAAATAATAATTTTCCCATCTTCCTTAATGTCTAACAGCTTCTACAGGACCAAAGAATTTGTGCTGTTTATGTACAAGGGTTTGATTTGGATTCACTATCATAACGGACTACAAGAACCGATTTTTTTCTTTTCAATGTATTACTTTCAAAAGCTATTTCTCAAAGGCAAAAGAAAATGAAGGCTGGTAGATTTTGTGTGGGCATTCTTTTGCCACCTGCCAAAAGATCACTGATTTCGTGATACTTGTGATTCTTTTTACTTCTCCAGTTTCTTTGGGATTATTTTTTTTATATTGTGAAAGTTCCAACTAAAGAATTCAACGCATTTATTTTTGTAGGGCAGAAACATCCCTATTTTTCCATGCCATAAAAACTGTACACCAACACTGAGGGCGAGCACTAACCTGTTATGAAAAGAGGTAGAAAGATCTTGGATTGTACTCGAGTTTGTCTGCATTGTCTGTTGAATTGTGCAGGTGACGCTGCTGTGTGTGCGTGTGCATCTGTGGCTTTTTCTGTGACCTGGTTAGTGGAGCTGTGTGTGTTGAAGTGAAAAATATGAGAGCTTTCAGCAAAGATCATGGTTTTTGTTTTTTTAGTTTCTAGGGAAGGAGAAGCAGTTGTCAGAAACTGTCTCCCCTGTAATGAGGCTCAAGAGTATTGCCTCAAGTATTTAAAAAATGCATATATACTTTACAGTAATCAAAAAAAAGAAACAAAAACAGTGAAAGTTTTGTGAGGCTGTGGGAATATCTCACTTTTAGAAACAAAACAATAATTCTTTAACTACTTTCTTATAGGTAAAGGCTTCCTGTAATATGCTTTGAATCCACTGTAATCAGGAAGAAATTTGGATTCAATGGGACAAAGTCAGTAAAGGACACTAAAAGTAAATAAACAGACACAAAGGAAACTACCCCAATGTTTGAAACAAAAACCCCTATGTTTTGCATGGTGGTGTTGCCACAGCATGTTGCAGTGTGATTTGTGTGTTGTCTAAACAGGTTGGATCTATAAAACAACATTGTACATGATATCACTATACATAATAATTCCATTATAATTCCATCATAATTCAGTTGGATGTTCCATATTAATAAAAAGTCTAAAAGAGAGCACATAGAGTGGGTAACACATCTGGGACCTCTGACAGCCAGACTTTTTTCCAGTTACAGTGCCTGGCAAACTGCAATGCTACATTTATTCATGGCATTTTGAGCAGCCCAGGGGTCAGGAATTGGCTATGATAAATATTATGTAAACAGTGGCCATGAGGGGGGAAATAGCAAGCTACAGGTAGAGGGGTGGGGAATACAGCACAAAAAGGGAAAATGTGAAGACAAGACTGGGAGATGCTGAAATTCCTCCCAGAGCAGCCTTACAGATAAACCAGCAGTTCTGGGCACAAACACTGGTGCATTGCATCCTGCAGCTGTGCCTGATTTTCATCCTGCTAATCTCAGGGCAGAAGTACCAGAATAGCAGCATGCCAGAGATGCAAGGCAGGCCCAATAAACCAGCTGTGAACTAGAAACGGAAAAGAGGATTTCTGGACATTAGTAGTTCAGTAGAAGAGGGGGATTTTTTTTTTTCTTTTTCACAGAGCAAACTCTGAAATAAAAGATGTGGTTTTGCTTTTTTTCCAGCTACTACCTGTTAACCTGGGTGGAGTCTGTCAAGTCGGGTCAGATATGAAAGAGAAACATGTCACTGCTAGTTCTATAATCTCTATTAGACTGACAGCACTGAGGCTTGTGAATTTATCCAGAGTATCAGGATGCTCAAATGCAAACCCTCTTTCCAAGATGACTGAATTCATGTCACCCACTTCCTCAGGACCTCTTTCCACCAGACATCCTTGTTCTTCCACTCTTGTTCTTGGTTGAGATGAGTTTATAATATGTAATTATCTATCTTGGTACAATGGTTCCAACCAGCAGGGATGAGGAGAACATTTCTCAGAATATTCTACAGTGTAATGAATAACTTGATCACCTGTGAATTGAGGGATGGTGGAATAGATCTGTCCTGCTGCTTAATACAGAAGACAGGTGTGAAATGGGTCTTCTACAACCTGGATAAATGCTATCATCTCTGATTTAGTGAGATGAAAATTAGTTTCTCTTCTCTTGTGTTTTGCAATATTTAGACTAATTTCGCTGGTTTTTTTTCCTCAGTTATATCAAAGTAGGTTTGTATTAAACTAAATTAGACCTCAGTTTTTCCACTGGAAGTGTTTAATAAAAACCCAGTAACCTTAGCTGTGTCTAGGGACTCAGTCTGAACAAATGGACTTGTAATTCATTATCTGATTTGTTGACTCTAAGAGGTTCCTGATCAATGTTAAATGAAATTGGGTTATACTTGCTGCAGAAAACATTTCTTAAACTAGAAAGTTTAGAAACTTTGTAGAGGGCAATTACTCTGTACTATTTCATGAATTACATGAAAATAATCTATTATAATAAGTCATTATTTTAGTCTAATGGAGAAAAAATAGAAGTGGAGCGATATACTAGGCTCAGCTCTGCATTTCTTTGACATTGAAGGGTTGTCTTGCCAGAAAATTTTCAGTAAGTTGGTGCAGTTCATAAAAGGCCTAAATGCTCAGTTTAAAAGCCAACTAATTAGCTGCTCTGTAGATTTTACAGTGCAAAATTGCTAATGCCTTCAGTAGTCTGCAGCAGAAAATACGGATAGTGTTAGGAACAGGTCTGCATTCACATAAAATACACAGAAGTAATAGCAATTTGGCATTTGCTGTGTGTAACATTTACTACTGAACACTCTATAGTTTGTATCTGAGTAGTAACCCCAGCTATCCTTGGTCTGCCTCACTTACACTCCTGGGTACTGTGTGAAAATACAGAGCACAGACACTTCAGCACTACTGGAATGAAGCCATTGGATAAGTGAATTGCCTTGGACTAACATGGGCAACCGTGTGTGTCAGAGCTTTGAGTCAGAGGCACAGAGAACAGTGACACTGTGCTCTGGGCTCCCCCTTGCCCAGCTCAGCTTTCTCTTTGAGAGTAACAAAGGTCCAGTCACCCGCAGCTCCCCAAGGGACTAGGGAAGTTAAAGATCTAAGTCATGGAACAGGAGGATCTCATTGCATGCTAAAGTGGTAGAGAGACTGAAATCAGCAGTTTCTGTGGCATTTAAAAACTGAAATTCTTTTGAAGAATTCACATGGGGAAAAAAACTATTAAAATTTTTTGAAAATTAAAAAGCTCAGCAAATTTACCTCAAGTGCTAATATCTACATTACAGAGGGGAAAAGCAGATGAATATACACTGGTAATGTTGATGGCAGCAAAGAGGTTTTTAAGGACACATTTTGTCTGTAATTTCTCATGTGCGTGCAGGACTTGTGACAGACTGAGCAGGACTTGGTGAGCCCCAGCCTGGTGCTTAGCTGCGATTACTGGTCTGGAACCCTCGAGACAAAGGGACCTGATTTACAGGGGGAGTGAGTTAATTTAATTTCTACCCCATGCAAATTTTATTGTCCCACCATGAACCAAGTTAGTGGGGCAAGAAGGGGTAGCCTCCCTCCTCAGAGCTGTGGGGGAGACACTCCATCCTCATGAGTTGGTGCCACGACTTCAGACACCACCATCAGCGTTAGCATTTCACCTGGCACTGCACAGTTATAAAGAACACAAAAAAGAGGTGCTTGTTGTACATTTGTGAGGCCTTAGGGAAATACAACCAGTACAAAACAGACCAAGTTCAACTCATATATTAAATTAGAAAGCTATCAACTATAATTATCTCCTCTCATAACCTCATAAACAAGACCCCATTTAATAATCCCAAGTTTGAAACCATTATATCTTATATTACTTGTATCTTTTCAAGCTGTCTTCTCCCACTTACCTGGAAGAACTTGCTGAGTCCTTTGACTTTTTTCCCCCTCCAAACCAGTAACAATAGACCATTTCATGCATGAGATGTGAAACGCAAAGGCCATTGAACAGAGCACATTTTCACCGAGTTTCAATCCAATGTCACTTAACATGACATTATGAATTATGGTCTAGAGATGGAAATTAAAACTCATAAAAGTAGCTTTCTCAGTTCCTATCAGTGGGTCATAGACGTTCTAGATGTTTAAACAAATGTAATATCTCTTCATGTTAAAATCTATCCATTTTATAGAGGAACAAAATAGATAAATAATCAATTTCATCTGGTAATCAAGAAATTTTTCTATATGAGTAGGTAAAACTTTTGTACACAAGGCCCTACTGTGCCAGATCAAAAGTCCATCTAGTCCTGAAACCCTGCCGAGGGCTGAATTTTTCTCAAGTATAGCATTGTCCAAGAAATTCAATGCAGTTCTAGCTTTGGTATCTTATTTTGAATTTATTTATAGGCTATTCCCAAAATTTAAACAACAAAAACCCAGCTAGTCAGAAGAAATATAAATCACAAAGCTACTTATTTGAAAAATACAAAATAAGAATGAAAATAATAATTATTTGTAGAAAAGAAGGCCTTTTCCATTTCAGGAAGGGATGTCTTATTCATGTTTAAATAAAAAAAACCAAATAAATAATTGAAACTTTTATTTTGACCTACTATTATTAAAAAATCCCTAGTTTTAGTAGGTTTTTTTAAGAATTATGCCCACAGAAGAAAATTATAAAGGTCATGCCAGTGAGGACAGGTCTCCTTGTGCTGTTCTGCGATGACTGGAGCTAAGCTGCTGTGCTCTGTGCTGGAAGAGAGAAGCTTAGGAGTAACACTTGCACAGCCAGGTTCATCCAAGTCAAGAGCCAGTACAGACTGGTCAGGTACTGGACCAGTGTCTGCTATTTTCCAGCTGACAAACATGTACCTGATTCTTAGGCTATTTGCAGGAATGAGAACTGCAGAGAGGTATGGAAACTTGAGGAGTCAGGCCCAGGACAGACACACTAAAAATATTTTTCTTGTTCATCGGTCCCTTGGAAACCTACATTTCAGATGGTTATTCAAGTTCAAGCTACCCCATCTGGCAAGAGGTCTTAGGTTAATCATAAATGAGAGCAGCTCATCAGTAAATGCAAAGTGCAAAAGGAGAAATAAATGGATGTCACTGGATTTGGAGTGAGCCAAAACAGGAAAGCAGTTGTTCGGCTGCCGCCTCCCGCTTCAGATCATTGCAGGAAACAGTATGCCCCTAATGAGAAGGGAACAAAGGGCTGCAAATCTCAGCCAGAGGCAGAAGGATTTCCCTGCACATGCAACTACTTAACACTGCAGCTGTGCTGACAACTTGTGCCCCAAATTCAGTAAATACTAACCTTGTCCCCTTCTTCACATCTGAAAGAGAAATACACCTGCACAGATGGCTGACAGCAGCATCCTGTGCTGCTGTGGAAGCTGAAGCAGAATTCTGAACCCCAGAGCAGTGCTGAAGCAATTCCCTTGTGCTAGTAAAGCAAGGGCTGCCTCAACAGGAAAAGGGATTTATTTACTGCTTCTTCTCCCATGTCTCTCCAGATGTGCTCCTGTCAGGAGCTGTTTACACACCAGCTCTGTGTGTAGTGCACTGCAATGTCACCTGGAAGCTTTCCCTGCTGATCTGGCTGAGCTGACAGTGTGCTGCAGGTGTTTCACATGTGAGCAGATGGGGAACACTGAGGCCAAGGAGGCTTGCTTCTTGCTCCACATCTCATTTTGCTCACAGTGGGATGCTACCTCTCTTTCCCCATCAGATGCATGGAGTTCTCTTTTCTAGTGCTACCAGTATAGGTCCTGGGGAGTAGCACCTGCACTGGCAATAAAGATCAAAAAGGAGCAGCTGAGGTTGCTTTGCAGAAAGGAAGACAATCTTCTAAAGGAAAAGACGTGATCTTTCTCTACCATACATTTCAACTCCAATGCCTATAGACATTTCATATTGGTATCTTTCTAAGCCGCATATGTATAGAGGTTGTTGCTGACTTTTTTTCTGGATTATTTGAGATGTTAGTGTCATTCTGCATAAATGGGTCAGTCAGTGCAGCTGTATTTAGTAGCATCTACACACAACTTTACAATTTTGCCTACTAAGTTCACTAGAAGTAAAGCTGGAAGGATAACTCTATGTCAAGCAGTTAGTAAGTTCAAATAGGCACTGAATGCTGAGGCCAATTGATTTTGTACTTTTAGATGTCGCTGTTCACTCCAGCTGCTGAGCTGCCTTCTCCTACTCTGACTCCCTTGTCAGGGTATGTGTGCAGGGCTCCATTTTGGCATCTGCGTTATTAGTAAAATTCTTAAATAGTTACAACTTTTATGTCCAAAGTGCACTAATAGAGCCAAAAAAAGCCTAATCATCTTTAGAATTTTGCCAGATGCTTCTAAATGTTGATGGTGAGAATATATTGAAAATATTAAGGATCTCCTTTTCATTATTCAGGTAAACATTGACTACTTCTGATTCTGCCCCCTGCCTCCTCCCNCTGAAAGCTGGCCTTTTAGATGCAGGTTCCAAAATCAAAATCTGGCTTATGGAAATGCTCTCAACATTGTATCTGAAAGAAATAGCTAGGCTCAGCTCTTCAATTATGACCCACAATGGATGATCCTTATATCAGTCTGTAAATTAATTAAATCTGGAAATCTCCTAGAAGTAGATATTATGAAGCCCTTCCACAGAGAGCAAAAGCGAAAATATACTCTGGAACAGAGTTTGAAAGGAATATCTTGTAAAGTGGAAAATAACAAGTCCCTGCAGATCTAATAAGAAGTTGTGATAATTCCGGGCCTGCGATGGATTCTGTGTATTAAAAGCTTATTTTCCTAATCAGAGAACTTAATATGACTCAGAGTAAGCATTTAAGAAGATCTCTTAAGGAGGGTGTATCTTCTAAGCTGTCACTTTTCTGACCTTGTGATAAATTAGAACTACTAATGCGTGAAAAAAGACCATTTGTTGTTGTTATTGAGATGGAGGTTTCTCTGAGGCAGGGAGGGGAGTTGAAGGAAAGGACCATCCAGAGAGTTTTTGATCACTGTAGGACTTGGGAGAAAAAATGTCCAAAGATCAGCAATATCCAGGGAGTTAGTTATGTGGAATACAGAAAAAGATTGTCATGACAGCTCACTGTGTCTCTAGGGGAAAATTCAAACAATATGTAGAAAATGATCACACCAATCAGATCACTTAATAACTACTTTTTGTCCTGATTTTATGTCCTAGGACTTCCTAGTTTATGGGATAACATAATTCATTCCTGAGATGCTAGAATTTGTTTATGGTCCATCTAGAACTTCCAGAAATTTTGAAACTCTTAAATAGTGGTTACAAATAATAATAAACAATTATTTCACGGATTTTATACCAAAACAAGCATTTATGCAGCTTTCCAGTGTAGTATTGAGCAAATTGCAACTAATTGAGAACACCTGGTTTTAATATTTTAATTAGTGGGTTATGCAATTCAGTACTAAAGGGAATACATGTTTACAGAAAGTAGCCAGACCTGTACACCTGTAAACTTAAATGCAAATAACCTAATGAAAGGCAAAGATAAGCATATGTTCAACATTTTCTGAGATTGTCTAGCACCAAAAGTCATGATTTGTCAAAATCGTCCAACAGAACTTTAGTCTCAGAAATGCTTTTAATGTTTTAAATTGTATTCCAAGGCCACACTGCTGTTGAGGTTTTTTTGACTATTTAAAAAGAAAAGATGTCTTACTATAACAGCTTACCTGCTGCTTTAGAGGAAAACATAATTTAGGGTCAAAAAGTATCAAGAAGTTGTGAATTTAATATAGGTAGAAAGTGGCAGATACAGGGAAGACAGAGTGCCAGGAAGGAGATTTCCCATCTTTCAAAGAAGTAGATATTAATACTGTCAGGTGATATGGGGAACCTGATGGATGAGCAGTCTAACCCAACATTGCAAATCATGAGTTCCCTTTCAAATTAGGTTGTAGGGGAAGTATTCATCCTAATTTGTTCATCTTGTATTTCACAGCACAAAGAATAAAATAGTTATTTTTCCTTTTATGGAGACCCACTCTGATATATTGCATTTGAGCAAGTGTTTCAAGACCAACTTAGAGATCCCTGTGAGCTTCAGTTTAATTGATAATGACAATAGATATTAAATCGTGTAATTCCACTGAGTTATAACACTGCAGATGACTTAACAATTTATTGATATGGCAGAATAAATTCATTTACCATTTACTGCAGAAAATGAAGCATCTCTCAATAGTTACAGTATTTTTTATTGTCTTCTCCTTGAAATCAGTTTGATTTTTCTGAATTGGGCCCTTAAATTGAACAGTATAATAAATGTAAATAATAAATACCTAACTGGTGAGCTAGAGGCATTTTCTATTTAATGTTTTATGATATATTTGTGTCACATTGTCAGGGTATGCCTGTGATGTCAGCTTGCTGTGCCAGCTGTGCCTCTGTTGGATCAGAGCCACAGTAGGATGGCCCTTGGAGAGCTAACTCCTTTTAAGTGGCTGTAGGAGAGCTAATTCCTGTTCTGTGGTTTCTGTCGGGCTCAGATAAAGCTCAAATCTGCCTGAAATATACCAGAGTGACATACCTTACACTATCCTCTTCATGCTGTAGACCTAGCTCGTGTGGGACAGTCATTACACCTTATTAAAAGAACTTGTTAAAAATTTTAAACCACATCCTTGCAACAGGAGGAATGATGAGGAAAACAATATCAAAATCCAACACCTTCAAAGCAGTGTTATGCAGTCATATGTAATATACCTGACCAATGTTCCTTATAAATAGTAAATATGGTCTCAGCAAACCTATAGCTATGTTCATGGAAAAGCTGCTTTCCTACCTATATGCAATCTGCCTCTTACTTTCTTACCTTAACTTAAAGTAGCTTTTTTGTCCTCTGTAACAGAGCTACTGCAGTTTGCACATTCATCTTTGCAGCACAAGGCACTCTTGCTTGCGGTAGCCTTCAGGTTCTGGGTGTGACTGACAGCACAAACCTCTGCATCAGTGTCTCATCAGCCAAAACCAATCTCATTCAAAAATGGCCTTTAAATTTGCTGGCTCGTTCTGTGAAACAATTTGGCTGGCTGGCAGTGCAGGTGTTTAAGTGTAAGGACTTCCTGTGGTTTAAGATTTGACAGACTCCAGTTGGTGCCCCTAGTTATTTGAGAGTGATGTGGCAACACTGAGTGGTTGCTGATGAACAGGTTTGCAGTGATCATGCCTCTGTTTTCTGTTTTTGTTTTTTGTTTTTATCTTTTCCTCAGGGGAAATCGCTCACATCAAAGAGGTTAACCAGTCTAGTGCAGTCCTACTAAAAGGATCACCTTGTAGCATGGAAGCAGACTCAAATCATTATACATACTTTGTAGCTCACTGATTGCCTGACTCAGAGGACAGTAGAACAAGATGTTGCATGAGCAAGGACCTGACTTGTTTTCTTTTGTGTATACTAAGGCATTACAGACTCCGAGGGACTCTCTAGCCTTTCGATGCCTCCATTTCGAAAACTGTCTGCTCACTTCCTCCTTCATATCAAGCTGGATCTGTGTCTTTTTATTTTCTGCAAGCTCAAGTACAGTGAAAAAAAAGCTTCTGCTAGGCACAGTTTATTAAAAAAATTACGTCAATCAAAAACTGGAAGAAATGTAAAAAATGCATATATTAATAAATATACATATGGCATCACATTTATTGCACAATAAATTAGCACAGAAGGTTTCATTTCACTGATGTATTCACATTGAGAAAGAAAGCCTGTGTCTTTGTCTGTTGTCTGTATATTCTCTGTTAATGTTTCTTGCATTTATTTTTATACCATATTTAAAAAAAGAACACCTTTTACTCCAGATGTATTAAAGTTGATCCTTTCTCTGTAAATTTGTGTATGTTTATATTGTTGTTTTATCTTTCATTAAAAGATACAGAATCTCTTTCCTTTGGGAATTTTGAGATTTTAATATTGAATCTGAAGATTAGTCAAGAGAAAAATGATCCCCAAAAGTTACACACCTTGTGCTTTCTAAAAAGTGACATGAAATGGCATTTTCTTTCTCTCAGTGACACCTAATCAAACACACTTTATTGATAACCATTTACTTTTTCTTTTCTTTTTATCAAGCTAGCAGCAGAGAGACCTTTCCCGCTTGCTCATCATCGCATAAGCAAACCTTTCTTTAAGCTAGGCCTGCTCTGTAACGGTGCAGCCTGCACAGCAGTTCGGTCGCTGCGCCAGACCGGGTGGACTGGACTGCACTTCCTTAGGAATGGATAGGAACAAAGCTCCCTGAGAACACAAGGGCACACTGGCTAAATAGGAAGGACTGTGCCTCTTTCTCCTTGCTGTCACTTGTGATGCAAGACATTTTAAGCTGAAAAGGTAGTGGTTTGAGAGTGATAAGTATGCAGCCTGTGGAGTAAACCTCAGGTAGCAATGCAGTAGGAGGCTGTCATTTTAATTCCAGGGCTCTATTGGAGGATGCTGTTGTGTGTCCACTGTTTAGCTTACTCACACAGAGACCTGTTGACAGATTTATGAGTGTGTGTTGAGGTTGCCTGTGAGACAGTAGATATGGAGCTCCTGAAGCTAATCTAAGGTGCAACCAGAAATCTGCTTGGCCTAAGAAACAACACTGTCGACTGGTAGAGGTGATGTAAGGAGAGTAGACAGAATCTCAGAGTGGAAAAGAAAGATGGGAACTAAGTCAAATGACAAAATGCTGATACCTTCAGGGCATGGTAGGGTGCACAGGACAAACAAGCCTTTTTAGCAATGCACAGAATAGACTCAGGACAGCCAACTTTACTACCACCTGTCATGCTGACTTTGCTTGGATATTGAGAATCTTGTTTCAAAGGGGCTATGAATCCTAAACACACACACACAAAGTGGGACAGTCATAGATACAAGCAGACAATCAACTTGAATGCCTTAACACCAGAGACATCTCTTTGAGCATTGGAAAACCACCTGCATTGGTGCTATTAAGGACAGGACTGTTGCACACAGCAGCTGAGGGTGGAAGGGAGCTGAGCTGCCTTCTGGAGGGAGCACACCTCCACCAGCTCTGTCAGCAGCCTGGTGCAGCCATAACCAGGAATGCAGCATCATCAGAGAGGCAGTCTGAGTGAGCCCAGTACAAAATGCATTACAAATCCATGAATGGCTGTTCCCCATATTCTGCTCAGTTGAGGTTTCTTGAGGTTTGGGATTTCTGTTTGTTCGTTGTTTTCACATGCTGCTGTGTTTCTGGTTTCTAGCTAGGATGACAATTACTGCTTTAAAGTGTCTCTGTTTTTGTTAGCACAGTTCAACTACGCTTTTACGGAAATATCCCATCAGAGCTGGGTCCTATCAAGATCTTAGCAAGAGCTCCATGCAGGTCAACTCAAAATATTCACAACCTAGGGAGGTCAGATGAATTTTAGTAAGTAACCACACTGAATCACAAATCTTAAACTAAGATTTAATTTTACCACAGAAATGTGAGCTCTGAGACATGATCTTGGGGCCAGACAATCCGCAGAAATATGAGCTGTGCTTCACTTCTCAGTGCCAAATAGAGATATTTATTTCCAAACTCCTGCTGCCACCAATTGTATCAACCGGTATATGGCCTACTTTGCTGTAGTAGTTAACTAATTAGATACCACTGTCTACTTCAAAGAACACTTCCTTCAAATACCTGCGTTTCAAATTCAAGCATTAGGCATTTCATGCAACTTCACCCTAAGAATTTTATTTTTTTTTTTGCAACACCACTGGTCGATAAAAAGTCATGGAACATTTGTATTCCTGAATCCATTCTGTACTTATTCTAGTTCTTTCCTGTCATGTTTTAATGACAGCTGGCAACTAAGTACCATGCAGCCACTTGTTCACTCCTCCCTACCTCCAGTGGGACTGGGAGGAAAAGAGGAAAAAGTAAAACTTACGGGTTAAGATAAGAAAAAATTAATAATTGAAGTAATTTATATTAATAATGACAGTAATCTTAATGAAAATGAGAGCAAGAGAGGAAGGAATAAAACCCTCCACCCAAGACAGAGAAGTGCTGCACAATGCAATTGCTCACCACCCACTGACCAATGCTCAGCGCCCCGAACAGTGATCAGCTCCTCTTGATCAACTCCCCAGTTTCTACTCTGAGCATGGTGTTCCATTCCAGTATGGAATATCCCTTCGGCCAGGTCAGGTCAGCTGCCCTCAGGATGCTCCCTCTCAGGTTCTTGTGCACCTGCTCCCTGGCAGAGCATGGCAAACTAGAAAGCCCTTCACTTAGGGTAAGACCTGCTCCACAACATCAAATGCATCAGTGTCGTACCAACAGTATTCTCATGCTAAATACAAACCACGGCACTGCACCAGCTACTAGGAAGAAAGTGAAATCTATCCCAGACAAATCCAGGACATTTCCTTTCAAGAAATATGAAGTCTGTATTGAATGGCTGTCTTTCCCTGTATTTGCACAGGATTTAACATGATGTCTCAAAAGTAAAACTAGACATTACTAATAAGGATTTAAAAGTAGTCAGGGAGCCGTGTTAAGGTTTCATTTGAGCTTTTTCCAAGTGATACAACTCCATTGTTTCATATGAGTGAACTTGGCCCAAAGAAAATCAATCCTACAACTAGACAATTTTTAAAAGGTTTATCTGCAATCTTCTGATACTTCACCTCATCAGCCAGTGATACAATACTGGGGCTGGAAAGTTCAAGCAGATACAGAATGCCTTTTGCTTCCCCACAGAGAAAAGCTAAAGCTGTGTTCCCAAATTTATACAAAGATCCACTTCAAGAATTAAGATTATCTTAGATTAAGGCATGCTTGTACAATAACCGAACAGCTGCAATCTGACTTCGGTTACACAACAATTTACCAATTAAGAATGTCAGTGAGGCCACAAATCTGCTGAGGAAAAAAGGACTGAGAGAGAAAATCACTCTGAAGGGACTACATTTCTTGTCTTCTAGGGAAAAGTCATCAGTCAGTGCCTTCTGGCTCTGCCCAAGAATCTTAAAACCCCTATGTGGGATATTAATTGTAATATTCCTTAAAATAACTGGTTGGATCTTGAAACTTTCATCTGAGAGTTGGCTTTCATCAGTCAGTCTCTTTCTCCAAACATCCTTGTACATAAAACAGCTCTAAAGCCTACAGGATAAAGTGTTTGATGGTGCCGCTGCACACTTCAGATGGTTTTGTTCTCCCAGATCAGCCTGTGAAGGAAAATGGCTGGTGGGAGAGGCAGAAGATACCCTGGCACCTCCCTGAAAAGAACAAAATATTCACCCATTCTTCTGTAAGACGCAAGTAAAAACAGTCCTACAATGCTAGAAAACCAAAGAGGGACAAAAAGGGCCTCAAAATAGTGATGAGATAAATTGCAAAATGCTGAGCCAAAACAGTAGTGGAGAACAGCCAAAAACTAATGAGCTGAAGGTGAACACAGGAGTAAGAAATGAGAATTAATTGTGGTGACCAGAACAGAATTGACAAGGGAGGAGAGCTGGAAAGCTGAATAATTAGAAGCAAGAGAGGCGGAATGCAGCTGGTGGATTGCCAGCCTGTTGGCCACAACCATGCTGAGCTGGAATTAAAACCTGGAAAATCAGGCAAGATCAACTGAGACCGGTGCCTTAAAACCCAACAACAACATTTTTTTCATCTAGAAAGCAATACTGAATAATAATAAAATATCTAGGGTTGCATTTTTCAAATTGCACCCCTAATATTGTCTGAAATCACGAGACATAAATGCCAGATAGTCCCCTAAGAAATAAAAAATAGGAGGGCAACAACCAGTTCCAGAAAACAAGACCTATAGGAATTCATTTAGAATGTTGTTTATAAAAAAAAAAACCTAAAGCCAAAGCAGACCATCACAGAGAGGAAAGGCTGTTCTTGATATTAACTGGAACTGGGAGTTGGAAAAGCCAGTGACTTATTTGTGGCTCTTCCAATTATTTATTTTTATATGTAGTGAATAACAGCTCTTTGAATTTAGATTTTAAAACTGACATATTTTTTATGTCTCTTCTAGCTAAAGATACCCTGCATAGAACTAACACTGCACTTATTACAGTAGGTGCATAACACTGGACTTATAATGACAGGGGCATAAAACATAGGAATTTTGCTAGAAGAATTGTAATAGCCACAGGGATTTAAAGAAAATAAGGTTTTAATCCCAACATGTTCAAGGGAAATTATCGGCAAATTATTTGACCATATTCTGTGTCCACAATTCATTTAAGCAAATTGCCAAGTGGTTGTGACTCACACCAGTCTGCCTTTTGATCTGACTATGCTGAACAGATTGCTTTAGTCTCCTGTGAACCGAAGATATGCTGAAGTCCCTATACTAAAGAGGTGAAGGGGAAGAGAGGATGAGTTCTCTGAGGCTGGATTCCCTGCCTCATGCTGTTGCAGACTGCAGAGTCCTCAAGTGGCATGTGTACAATTCAAAGTGTTTTGTTTGTTTAGACATCGACTTGAGGGCTGCAGTCTCTCCAGACAGTCATTCTCTCTGAAACGACGAAGTTTATTTCCCTAATATCTAAACAGAATCTTCCTTGCTTTGATTTATCCCTTTATTTTTGACCAGGCTGCTGCAGTCACTACAATATGTTCCCAACATAAATGGACATTGCAACATCACAACCTCCTTTGGTTTTTTTACTGGTGTTCTCTGAAGTGTTGAGTGACTTTATTACTCTCCTCTGGGCCAGGGCTTCTTACAAATTTCTTGGAGGATGGTGCTTGCAGGACTACCACCAGGGTTTTACCGGAGGAGGGCAGAGGATTGTTGTTGCACTTCTCCCCATACACACAACTACAGGACTTGCCCTTTTTGCAGTGGATGGCTACTACTGAACTGTGCCAGCTCATGTGACACAGTGATGCCCAGATCCTGTGCGGTCTAACATAGATGGTTGCTCCCCTTTGTGTGTAGCTGACTCTTCTTGGGTCAGTGAGATGCCCTGAATCGTCTCTTGAATAGCATTGTCTTTTGTCAGACCATCTTTCTCTTTTACCAAGATCTTTTAAAATTATTATAATTTTTTATTCCACCTGTGCACTACTTGCAGTCCTTTTATCTGCGGTATCTTTATGTGAGAGTGAGGAATCTGTTGGCCTGGTTCTTTAACACAAACACTTGAATGAGAATGAGTACCATCAGCACTATTTGCTGTAAGGGATCTGTATGTGTAAATTGCAAAGAAAAATTGTCCGGACAATAAACTCTGAGAACCTGCTCAAATGCTAGATGATAGTCCTTATTTACAAGTGTGGACATGGACAGTAAATATCAAACAATATTAAGACACAATGGTAAATGTTACCTTGTTAGTGGCATTTGCACAATTTTTATTGTACTTTGCTCCCAAAATATATTCTGCAGCATTCACCTTCATTTGCTTTCTTTTCGATTTGACTAGATTTTGATATCTCTTGTTAGATTCATCACAGATGTCATCTTTCAAAAGGGGTACTGTTTCCCACCCTTCCTCTTAACCTGGCAGCTGCTCCTTCAGCATGGGTATCACATAAATGAGGCATTTCATTATGCACATTATCTGTTCTATCCACCTTTTTATTCCTTTACCCTTTCTTTTTTAAAAGATGAGTGGCAATGACATATTTAATGTAACTTACTTTTCTACCTTTTTGCTGAATGTATAACCCAAAATCTATGAACTTTTTCTGAGTTCATCTCTTTTGATGCACTGTTCTTTAGACAACTTTTCTTTTAGATTCTCTCTCTTTTCTCCTCCTCCCCATCAGTAAAACCTTTTTTAGAATTCTTCTTCTTTTATGTGTTTTTTCCTTTGTTCCTGTGATTCTTCCTTTGTTGATCTCTCCTGCATGGTCTTATGGTGCTCACTAATGCTCTTTTTACTTACCTCCTCTGTTTTATCCTTCTTGGAACTAAAAACAAATTCAAACCCAAAACCAACCAACCAACCAAACCAGAAAGCATTAAAAGAAAGGCAGATCAGTGATAGGGCAGGAGCTGATGTGAATACCTCTGACTCTCCTGATGTCAGGGCACCATCCATCTTCCAGCAGTCTGCCTCTTCCCTTCCCCACCCTGTTCCTGGAAGCTCTCCACTCCTCCTACAGCCACTACTCCTGCAGGGTGAAGGAGAAAGGGCGTGAGGCAATGTCCTGGGGACGAGGGTGCCTGGGCACGGCAGGGACATCCTTCCTTACTGGTGGGGAGGTGTCTCTGGGAACCTCAGGAGACACGAGGGAGGCCAGTTATTCCTTTGCTAAGGCAAATGGAGGTGGACAAAAAGTGTGACTCCTCTGGTGCCCAGGACTGATGGCAGGAAGGGGGTTGGTACTTGGGTCATTCACTCCCAGCATTGCAATTCGGAATAAGGAAGGAGCGTGAGCTTCTTCCATGGTAAGAGTGTGGTGAGGGTGTCCACAGAGTAATGCAGAATGTCTCTGTCTGTTATCAAAGAAAGTGTATGTTGGAGATAGGAATGAAGATCTAAGCCCAAGACTAGGAAATATTTCTGAGTCCTGGTCCATACTGGTCTGTGTGGTAGCTCCAGTGACACCAGTGAACAGGCCTGTGGAAGCTCATGTTCTGCCTAAATCACAGATGAAATTTTTTGGTGGAGGAGGCACAAATGTGGAATTTCATCAATGGATAGAGTAAACTGCTGATACTGTTCAGACAATTAGATAGATATGCTCAATTCATGAGGGGATTGGTTTCCAGAATGGTTTTTTTTATTTAGGCTCCTAAGTAATTTTGAGTGACTCCATTTCTCTTTCCTCCATCCCTTCCAAAGTAGTTCAGTAACCTTGCTTGACTAGCAAGGTTTTGCCTTATCTATCTTCCCTTGATTTCATTTTCAGCACTTTTCCTAATCCTTTTCTGACACTGTGGAAGGCCCCAGCCATAAGGGAATTGCTGAAGCTGCTCTCCCACCAGTGCATTTGTGTGCAGAGGGGAATTTTCACTTCCATCTTTATTTTTGTCCTGTAATGAGAAAATTAATATATCAGACTCACTTTGTTCCAAAGGGCTTCTTCCCAGTGCAATTCCCATTGTACAGACCCATATAATCTACCTTTTCTGTATACTTGTGGTAATGAAAAAAAAATAGTCCCCACCCCCAACCAACCAGAAAAACAAACATGGAAGATAGGAATTTTACCTGTCTCTTCAGCTGCTGGTCAGAGCTAGGTGGAACAACAGAAAAATACTCTATCAAACCTCACTGCTGTATTAAAACTGTACTTTGGAGTACAGTACTCCCACAAGGAGTGCTGTTTTTTTTCCTACCCGAAAGCATACTTCCACTGAAATCAGAGATGTGAAACCTTTAAGACTGGCTTTAAAATACAGTTACCCTTTGTTCCTAAATTTGTGCTTACTAGCTGGATGTCAATGGTAGAATCTCTTTGGTACAGTAGGGTGGGCTAGTAGGGTGGGTTTTTTTTGAAAGATGGTTTGGATTTCTCCTGCTTCTTCTCTCACCCCAGACCACAGCATGTGCTGGGAATGCACCTTTGTCTCTAGAAAGCTGCTGAAGACAACCTCTTTCCACAAAAAGCATGTACTAGGTGGAGTGGATTTGATTATTTTGTGTCTTTTAATAAGAAAGGAAAAAGCAAGGGTTTACAGGCAAGAAGACTTCAAGGAATATCAGAGAGAGGAAGGAGTGATAAAAATAACAAAACCAGCTGCTTTTATTCTACATCTAAATACAGATTTTGAAAATGTTACCCTAATAGCGTTGTGAAAAAACAAAACAAAACCAAACCAAACCAACAACAAAAATCCCAAACCAAAATGGACAAACAAACAAAAACAACAATAACAACAACAAAAAAAAAAAAAAGAGAGAAAAGAAAAAACCTTTCCAGGCCCAATGTGTTGAAGATGTCTGGTGTTGCCTGGAGGAGCTTCATCCTTTTCAGATCCTGAGAGCTTCTGTGCCGGGATGGAGGTCATTACTTCTCATTATTGAGGCTTTGCCATCTTGTGCATGCAGCAGCATTTTCTCTACCAGAGAAAATCTGTCTGCAGGAGTCGGCATCAGTCCTTCATGTAACACAGAAATGGCTTTTTTTAGTAACTCCATCCCCTGCATAGTCCTACTTTCTGTTTTATAGGTACTGACATGGTAGGGCCAGCATGGCCAGTGTATCAGCACTGATCTGCTGCACTGCTACTGCAGTTTCCTGCTAGGGAAAATTTGTGTAATCTCAATGGTACTACTATGAGTTGCGTAATGCTTGCTACAAAAAAAAATTAATTAGAGAAATTTACTAGATGGGACTATTTTGATACTCATTATAACCCATTATTTGAGAAAATTAAATAGAGCATAAAATAGGAAACAAAGGAAGGAAGTCAAAACAATTTTCTTAACCGCAGTAGAGCAAACTAGTTAGGTATTATCAAAAGCCTGATGATTTCTTTTTTTTT
>WBMY01014305.1:443712-475252 GCA_013397315.1 Donacobius atricapilla
ACAATGTTCTTAACCGCAGTAGAGCAAACTAGTTAGGTATTATCAAAAGCCTGATTATTTCTTTTTTTTTTTTCCTTCCTTCCTTTTTCCTCCCGTAGTCCTGAAGTGATCATAAACCGCTTTTTTCCGTTTGACATTTTCGGTTTTCTTTCACGCTGAGTCTTGCCGACGTGTGCGCCGACAACCGATCGAAATTCATGGGAAAGCATTAATCCCGACACTACGCCCCTCCTCCAGAGGCGGTGATGCTGGGAGCCTCCCTGGCGGCAGCAGCGGCGGCGGCGGCNCGGGCACAGGCGAGGGACGCTCTGCCGTACCCCGACGGGAAGACAGTGGAAGATTTTTGTCTGCTTCTGAGAGCATTCCTGGGAACGAGTGTCGCTGCGCTACACGACTTCCTTCTGGGGTGTTGGGGTTTTATCAAGGTATTTTTGGTCCGGCAGAAATTTGCTTCCGTAGCCAGTGGCGCTTGGTTTAAGAAGAAAAAAAATCAGAGTACTGTGCAACCAAATATAAAATACTCCCAAAGGAGGAAGAAACAGTGACAGCCATGGAACAAAGTCTGATTCGACTCTGGTGACATGCAGAGGCTGAGTGTCAGTGGTATCCATCTGGAATTCATATTTGGTCCAGCATATCTCACTGGCATGGCCATTAATTGTGTTGATGCCATGTTGAAATCTCCTCACAGCTGAGGACTGACGGAATAAGCAGTTCGACTTCTACTAGTATCTTGTCCCCAACAAAGACTGCCCCCCTTCCCGCTGTCTCCCCACAGGGAAGGGAAGTTTGGAAGTAATGCGTGGGAGCAGGTAGTTGTTCCTGTTTTCTTCCAGGGCAATGAAGTTTTGGACCTATGATCTGTAAGCAAATAAGCTGTTCGGAAAGAAACCCATTGCTGTCTCCTGATTTTAGGGAGAACCTCTTGACAAAGGCCAAAATATAACTGGTTAACAGCTGCCGGACTGCAGCAGTATGGTCTGTATTGCTCTCCACGCTTCATTTGTTCTTCATTTGTTCATTTCTGTATCTTGTTAAGAATGAGAAACCAAATCTGAAAGCTGTGCTTGATTTTTCTGGGCTTCCACCTGCACAGTTGCATTGATTCTGGTCTTTTTTCCTCCTCTCCGGAGCCCCTACTGCCTCTGATGGTATTGCTGAGAAGCTCTGACTCAACCTTTTTTCAACCTTTTTAAATCCCAGTTTTTAATATATCCCATTCCAGCTTTACCAAAGAACCTCCACTCTTGTCTGTACGGACAACAGGCAAGTCAAGAATAAGCACCCTAACGACCTCAGGCACTGAACCATTTTGGGGAGATTTTTCTGTTGAGAATCATGTATGAGGAGGATCTACTCTCCAGTTTTGAAAGCTGGAGGATGAAAGAAATACTTTCTGTCCATTAGTAATAGGCAACTAACCTTAGTAACATAATGTTTAATGAAAAATACTTTAGGTATTTGTTTGTAATATTGTTTTATGTCTGGAGTTGATATTATGGGAAAAAAATTGTCCTGGCTTTAGGGGATGGAGAGGAAGTTTGTCTTTGCTTGGATATATAGCACTACCCTTTGGGATGGTGTCATTTGATAATTCCTGCCACATGTTCGTATGAGTAGGATGTTTTTGTTTCCTTACTGTGTCTCCCCTCAAGTCCTGCTGGGTAATATTTCAGATGGTCACGGTCAGAGAAGGCATGTGACAGCTTCCAGATGTTCAAATAATCAAAGCAGTCTGCAGATCTAAGGGAGCACACCAACAAACAAATGGAGGATAACTTGAAGGGCTGCAGTCTAGGTGGGGGGTCACACTCAGAGGTGGTGTAGCAGGCTGAAGGATAGTCTTTTAATATCTGGAGAATTCACTGATGTCTAGATCATTTGCTAAAAATGAGAGAGTCTGATGATGTGGCTGGGCAGGCAGTAAAAACCTAAAACATGGGGTCTGGTTGTGGTTTTCCCACAGCTTGGAGCAGAGCTGGCTTCCCTGGGGAGCAAGGAAGGCTCTCAGAGTGTGCCACAGCTCTAAGCTGAGCTGGCCTCTGGGCTCCAGCTGGCATCTGAGATGCGTCTGAGACTAAGAAATGTGAGCATACTCTGATGTCATCCATACCACCACAGCATCTGGGGCTGCATCCTTTCTGAGCTGGTGGTGCCTGAGACAGTGCTGGGTTCAACTGAGAGAGGGTGATGGGATTTTCACTCTGTCAACCCCCTAATTAGGGGTCTTCTTTTTTTCAAAGTCCTGTACCAGGGTTTAAAAGATGAAATGGAACCTGTGGCTTTGGTCTTCAAAGGTGTTTATTCTATTTCTTAAGGTCTTACAGTAGACTCAGTGCACTAAAGAAAATGCAGCTACAGGAACATGGACAAAGGGTCCAAGGTCATTTTAAAGATTTCTAATCCAATTAACTCTTAAAGCATACTGTATTTACAGTTTTGTACCAATAACTACTGCCTATTTTAGACGTGCAATTTCTACATCAAATCCATTCTACCAATTTCTCTGTGCCACCATCACAGCAGAAAATGGAGTAGTAGTAGTAGAAGAAGAAGAAGAAGAAGAAGATGAGACACTGCCCAAAATTTTCCATCTTGCTCTGATCTACTTCCATACTAAAACCCCAAAACTACAAATTTTCACCCTGTGACAAACTAAACTACTATTTATTTCAAATCTTTGTTGTTTTCAATTCATCTGTAAGTGTTGGAAGTTTTTCCCATGGACTAAGGTCAAAGACAGTGCTTTCCTGGGGTCTCAGCCAGGGTCTCAGACCCCCCAGGGCAATTTGAGAGGTTTTCCACATGCCCTGGACTCCAACAGAGGGGAGGGCACATCTCAGCTCAGAGAAACGTGTGCTTCTGTTTTGCTCCAACCTGGCTGGTATAGGCACCTGTTTGGGCTGTAATAGCTAGTTCTAAGCTGAGTTTGGGAATCCCTTAATCAAAGCTCTTCATCACCCCAGGTGATTTTTGTTAGTCCATCCTCCCAGGTTTATAGAAACAGACAAAAGAATTAAAAATGTGTGGTGGGACACAGCATTCCTCATTGGGAATGTAAAACCATTCATCATCTAGATTTAAAAAACTCATATTAGTCACTGGCCACCTGGTATTAGCAGAGGTGAATGCACATGACTGTGGTGCAGTGTGTGTGGAGCGGCAAGGAACACTAGGGTGAGGAATGCATGTTGCTTCTGTGACAAAGACTGAACATTCCTGTCTCTGGTCACAGGAGGGACAATATTCACTCCACAGGATCCTACAGCAACTTTCCTGGTGCCTTTTTGTACACCGGCATTCGATGTCACAGTGCCTGCACTTCTGGCACATCCTTTGAAACAGATGTTCTCTGCATCTGCCTGCTCTGTGTGCAACTGGCACAGCTCTGCTAGCTCAGTTCTCTTTGTTTTCCAAATCCTTCCAGTGATGGAAAGGGGCAGGAAGTATTACTACTATTATTTCTACTACTACTAATTTGTTTGGAAACACTTCTGGCTCAAAACCTGGCTCAGCTGCTGATGAAGAAGGGGAGATCAGCTCATGTCAAGAGAGCTTCTACTGTTTCGAGCTACAGGCTGATGCTCTTGAAGCCAGACTATTTGGGACGTTGCTACCAACTGTTCTTTCCCCTTGGTAATAAGGCTTTATATGACATTTCATGCAATCCTATATGGGTCTTTTGCTGCTTGGCAGGTAATGGTGTAGCGTGCTGGAAAATTCAGTTCCACTCTAGAAAAAGGTACAGCTTTGTGACAGTTTGTCCATGATCAATGGCTTCTTTTGTAATTTGCGTTCTCCATATGGCATTCCCAAAGGACCTGGAGAACTTCTGACAAAATTAGTCTTTGATTTTGTGCAAAGAATACTTTCGTATGTACATGGAAGGGGAAAGATAAATACACTGCTCTCCTGAAGGATCAGACTAGTGCCTGTGTGCTTGGAGGGGCCTTAGCCTCAGGAGGGCATTGGTAGCAGCAGGGGCTTGGAAGAGACACACAACATGGGCAAGCACACAAAAGTGAGGAGGATGCTGCAATGCATGAGGACACTGCTACCTGAATGTGCTGCAGGAAAGTGGTGGCCATGAAGAATTAGGTCTGGATCAGGTGACAGATATTTATTGTGATGGCTCATCTCTGTCCTCATCCATGTTCATAAGACTGAGCTAACAAGGTCATCTTATCTAGTAAACTCTGAAAATATTGGAGGCCTGTATGCTTCTACTAGCTAGGGCATTGACAGCACGTGCTTCCATCATTTATAATGTGATTGTCAAGACTGCAAGCTCTTTGCCCATGTCCACAGGGAAAAATAATAGTTATGCATGTATGGTATATTAAAAATGGAAACTGTTCATTTTGCTGGAAGCCAACTCAAGAAGGACAGATGGAGAGATGTGATAAGGGAAATAAAACTACTCCAAACCAGAAAACTATGGGAGAAACAAACTAAGGGGCCTCTGTCTACCAACTACCCATCTGTTGGTCATCCACCAATCTTTCTGCTAGCTTCATGTTTGGATGCTACTATTTAAAAAACAGACAAGGGAGCAGCATGTGGAGATCTGTCTGGGACAAGAGGAAAGCGGCTAAGGACCTTTTTACTGGCTGGTAAATTCATGCCTGGTCTCCCTTCAAGATTTCATAGTTTAGAAAGAATTTCAGTTTGTTCTTCAAAAGATGCGTCAGTCTGTTCTGGATTAAGAAGACAATATGCCTTCCACATTTACTCCCCCCCCAAAGACTGATTTTAGGAGGATTTACTAGTCATTTCATTTCAGACACATTTCCTAACAACTTGGCTTTCTTTGTGTTTAAACTTAGATTCTGTCCTTCCTGAATCCTATAAGGCTCACTATGTGGTGTTTGTCCTTTCATGGTCATTACTGATACATACTCGCTGCACGCAGTGTGCTCTACTGAAATTGTTTTATTTTGTCAGGGTAAAAATTGCAAATTAAAACATTCTCCAAGAGGGAGGACCCCAAATATAATTTCATAACAAAAATTCCCCAATCATTTCCAAACAATTTAAAACAGAATATAAATCATTCCTTTACTACCAGATGTGATTCCCCCAAAGCTTCAGACATGTATAATCTCTTTGAATTTTCCAGCTATTTCAATATCCTATCCATACTGAAACTGGCCTGTGCCTCTAGCACCTATTCAGGAAAATTTGCAAACAAGACCAATGTCTGACATCTTTATCCATTAAAATCAATGATCATACATATTTTAATTTACTTTCTCAGTTTTCATTCTCTTCCATTGCTTGTTTGCAAATGAACCTCCATTTTCCTCCCTCCCCCTTGCCTTTTTCTTAATGGGAATCTACGAAGTTCCCTCTATTTTCCTTTTTTCGCCTTTTCTTTCTTTACAGTCTTTAGTCTCTTTCCCTTATTTTAGTAGCCATCATTCTCTGTTGACTGCAAATCTCAGCTATATCCTGATAAAGTCAACAGAAAGGTTTTCCCTGGAATTTCAGATGTGTTTCCATATTGCTTTTTCTTTCCATCCCTGTCCTCTTTCTTCTTGATTCCTGGCTGGCTGATTTAAACAAACATTTTCAGAACAACTTGTCCTCAGCTGACTAAACTGGTAAATAACGGATAAATATAGTTTCAATTGGGAACAGCTTTCTGGCAAAGGATGGAGAACGGCGCTAAAGAAGAATTTTTCTCACCTTGAGTCATGGGACCTGGTTGGTTAAATTAAAACCATTTACTTAACCTGCGTGTACAACGTACAAACAGAAGAGATGTTCTTTACTTGTACTGATACTTTATGCTGCCTACAGCACCCTTGTTTTTGTGAAACACAAATAGACCATTTTTCTTTCTTTCTTCGAATCTAAAGCAGGACAAACCTAATTTATATATTTAGGCAAAGGCCCAGGCTTATTTTTTCAGTCATTCTTTTTTTTTTTTCCTCCACCATCAAGAAAGCTCTGTCATAAGCTTCAACATGTAATGATAGAATTATAAATTCCTTGATGTCCTAAGGCTGCCTACCTCTTATTGTAACTCAATCTTGCTGCCACACATTACTGTCTTCTTATCAAAGTGCACTTCACCAAGCATACAAAGGGGATGTTGTTATGTTTATTGACATGATATTTTGCATATTTGCTATGAAGCATACAGAGGACTTTTATATCTATTTTTATATGTGTCTATTCATACAGAGGGGCTAGAAATCTAATATTACAGTGCTTTTGACATATAGAGAGAAAATAAAAAAAACAATTCACAATAGTAAGTCATTGTATTTTGAATTTTTATTGTAATAAATTATAGCAATAGTTCACAGAACCCAGCTATTATCTCAGATTGTCTCTCTGCAGAATCACAAAAACAATCTGAGTCATCCTGACTTGATTCATGCTCAGTTCCTATTTGGGAAGACTTCCCTCGCCATCAGGCCGCCTGGTAGCATTTTTTTTTTTTTCTGTGAAATCTCAGATTCTTTAAAACAGTCCCACAGCCTATGGTGGGTTCTGCAGCATGAATCATGGAAAATATGCATCCCTGCTCATTTGCAGCTGGTTATTTTCACTGAGGTCCATGTGGAAGGAGAACTGTGCAATTTTTCCTACATGATACGTGTCTTTTTAGCACTCTGATGGGAATGGATTAATAGAGACCTACCAAACATATCAAAAGATGCTCAACATTTCAAAGAGGGAGAAGAAGTGGAGTTGACATGCAGAGCCAAGGTTGAGTATCAACTATTTTCAGAAAGAAAGTGCATTTGTCTTTATGAGTAAAGGAAGGCACAAGAGAATTGTTTCCCCTTTTCTCCCAGGGTTCTCCTTATGGCCTGTCACTAAATTCTTGTGAAACTTTTATTTATATTTTCTGTGGCTTTTAATTCACCTACATATGTTATACAAATTGGTACATGCAGAATATATTATTTTAATTGGTTCATGGAGCTGATTAGTTGATAACTTGCTGTTCTTACCTGAAAAACATGAGCAGGAGCACAGAAAATTACTTGCCCTAGCTACCCTTCCTTATATCATTTGAGAGAGACCTCTCTGAGCTGAAAACGCAGCACAGTAACTTCATATAATACCTTAGACATGAAGAGAATAATAATGTGTGACTTCAGGGAAATGAAGGTATGCTGAGTACCAATGACACTGGCTAGTATCTCTGCAGTTGAACAATTCAGCAGTGAGTAGCCTTGCTTCTGACAGTGTCCTGAAAAATTATGGTACAAATTTTGCTATTAGTAATAGAAGCATAAAATCATCACTTAAAACCTTACAATGATTACAAAGATTGATGTTGTATGACTGAGCAATAGCCGTTTATCTGGTGGGCAAAAGTGAAGTCAGGTGCAGAGAAACAAGTTGAAGGGGCTGTGGGGAGAATGCATCTCCAGGGTCAATGGCCTTAAACTGGACATGCTGGTTCATGTCCAGGGCATTGGCTGGGTGTCAGCTCCAGAAACAAAACTGGTTGGAAACTAATGTAACCCCTGGGATTATGCATTTTTGGCATAGAGGCCTGATTTCCTCTCTGTGTGTGTTGAGCTCTGAAGTACAGTGCTTGCTTCAGGCACTCTTAAAGATTGCTCTGAGACCAACCAAAAGGCTGGAAAGTGTCTTTGGATAGAAGTGGTAGGTGTGCAATCATTTAAGCATGCCAAGAATAAGTTTAAGGATTTTGGTTGTAGATGGTAAGTATTTACTTCAGGACTAATGCTCTTCCAATCTAGCAAGAAAAGATATAAAAAAATCTGGTGGCTGGAGTTAGACAAATGCACAGGATGAAAAGGCTATGCATTTCACAAGGGAAATACTTAGCTACAGGTGTGGGTTGCAAAAGGTTATTGTGGCTTTTCTACCATTAGCAATTTTTAAATCGAGAATAGATGTTGTTGGGTTTTTTTAATCTAAAAGATTTACTCAAGTTTAAACTGGATCAAATTCAAGGATGTTCTGTGTCCTAAATTATGTGGTTAGGTGACCACACAGTGACTCCTGGTTTTATAATCTGAAAATCCTTTTGCCCTGACAAATAGGGCTGGAGGAGCTTTTACTGTGATTGATGACTTGGTTTCATGGATGCGCACTGTGTTTACTGGGGTCAGCACTCACCCTTCTTCCTTCTGAACCAGCTCAGCACCGACTGTCCAGGCTGCAGAACTGCAGCAAACAGACCTGTCCTGCCTAGCCCAGGGATGCTCCTTTTTCACTTATTTCTCTCCTCCCAGGCTGGAACCCCACATTCCTTTTTCCGAGGAGCCAGGAGCCACCTTGAACCGGGGAACTTCTGTAGCGCTTTGAGAGTAACCATTCACAAAGACCTTACAGCTCTGAACTACAGCACGCACAAAGAACACTTTTTTTCTAACAACTACCAAATGCTGCAATAGGCTTCACTCCAATGAAACCTCTATTAGTGGTAGTGGAGCTTGGTATGTTAGTGGCCAAGGATTTGACTATCAGATAATTGCGATTATATGTTCTTTCCAGAACAACTTGCACTATTTAAGAAGAAAAACAAACTCCAATCAAGCTGGTCAGAGGTTTTGAAATATTCAGATGCAGAGTTCCAAGCTTTAGCCATTGGGGTACAGTGCAAAGTGCTGCTAAGCAGGCAATAAGCTCAGGATTTATTGCAGCGACTGAACTTACAAATACAGAAAGTTCACAGAAAAGCCTGCTCTTGTGAACTTTCAACCAGAATTTGCAAGTTAAGAACCCATAGATTACTTATATAATAAATGGATGCATATCTGTCCAAATGTTTAATAAAGATACTATGTGAGATGCATGTAACAAGTCATTTTCCTCTGCAGTAACAACATATTTTTTCTATTGTGTACAGGACAGTCATAATAGCAGTTTAAATCTTTTGAAGCATCTATGTTCAGAAGATGATATTTTGACAGCAATTATAGCCAAAATACCGGTACTAGAATAGGAATTTTCAGGTCAGATGAGACTAAAATTTGGTAATGATTGAATTCTCTTTAACTGTTATTGATATATACGTGCCATTTAAACAAGACCCTGATACTAAAAGGTAAACTGAAATGTGCAATATGATACAGTAAAACCTGTTTTTATAAGTGCTCTTTGTACCCTGGAAGACATGGGGATGATGATACTATTGATTTTCAAAGGCCAGATCACCTGTTTCTGGTTACTTTGGCTAATGGAGTGTGGTTGGCCTGGAAAGGAGAACAGTGTTTGGCCACAGTTGCCATGTACGCTTACAACTGTCTGCTCCCTACGTGTGCTCTCTCTGGCTGCCCTGCAAAGTCCGGATCAAGTGCACATGAGTTACATCTACCCCAGCACAATAATGGTGATTTTCATTTCCTGGTTGCTCCCAGAGGCACGAACACAAGCTCCAGCCCCAGGCTGACACTTACTGCCCGATTGCCGGCACAGCCGGCTACAGGTCTGGAAGTCTGGTAAGATGAGTTGAAAGTGCTGTTCTTCCACATGCACTCATGTTCAAGCTGCAACTCAAATATATTAAAGAAGTTTTCTCTCTCTAAATGTATCTTCACATATCTGCATTTCAAATTTATGCTGTTGCCAATTCACTTTACATTTTGCATTATACCAAATGCCAACTTTAACTATTGATATTTGGGCTCGACAAAAACAGGAGGGAAGTGAGGAAAGGGAAAAGACTAAAATGACTTGTGGGTGTATTAGTAGGATTTCTAAACTTGAGTTTAGGTCTACTGAATCTTTGGCAGCACAATTTTTGTCTCAGAACTGGAGTGCCTATCAAGATTGGGCAGTTCCCAGGATGGAAACCCGTTCTGTCCCACTGGCACTAACGACACTTGGAGCATGAGGTCTGCTATTCTCTAAGCACGAGTCTGCTCTCTGACCTTGTTTACATCTTTTCACTAAAGCACACACAAAGAAAATGCTTCTTTTGAGTCTAGCTACTTCATCCTGGAGGATGCAAAGATGCCTGTTCTTTTTGCAGCCAAAGGACTCTCAAAGCCTTGCATTTTTGGGAGAGGTAAGTGACGGATGAGATGGATCTGCAAAGGTAAGAAAGACCATTCCTCAGAGCTAGAAATTACAGCACAACTCTTGCTAAATTCCCAAGCTCCAACTCTATGGATTACAGCTGAGAACCTCTGCCACACTAAATACTGCTTTACTGCTACTATCTGTATCAGGTAAGGAGATTCTACAGTACTTCCAAGATACCATTTGCCAAAGATACCACTCACCAAAGATACCACTCCATAGGATATTATTAGAATAGCAGAAGGTGAAGCCAGGTGATGAAAAACACATTTGTCAAGAGTTTGGTGTGACAGACATCCATTCCTGAGCTGTCATGTGCTGTTCTACATTCCTACACAGAGTTTTATAACAGTGAGAGGAAGTGGTCAATCCTTTCAAATTTGAGAGAGCTGTGCTGGCACTGATTTCTGTGGCTGCAGTCATGTGTCAAGAGATTATTTGTGCTGGCACAGTGAGTTCAATACATGTCTACATTCTTGATTCTTGAATCTCAAAAAATCCACTAGAACAGTAAACTGTTATTTTCTCTAAGTACCAGTTCTCCATAGATGTAATCATAGTAACAGGTATCACATTTGTGCTAACACTGGCCAGCAAGGGTTGAAATCTTGGCCCTGTTGAAATATCTGGTAAAGACTTGGCTGAGAAATGTAAATAGGTTTCCACACAAAAAATAAAAGTATGGAAGGGAAAAATAGAAGTCTGTGTAATACCAGTGAAATTTTTTTGACTTTCAGCATCCTGGATGTCAATGTTCTTACTCTATAAAATGTTCAGAATTGTTTGTGCTGCAAGGAATGCCCCCAACAAAAGTTCACTCCTCATTTCCATATCTGCCTCCAAAACAGAAATCCTGTCAGGACTGTATTTTAACCCAAATGATAGCAGAACTGCAGCCCAGCTAGATACCAGACAGCCCGATGAGGGTTGATGGGGCAAGTCATATGCCAACTGAATTCCTTCCAGTGAACACAGGGGTTTTGTTCATGTTCTTAAGATCTGATGATGCCCCAGAGGGTATCCAGCCTTCCGATAGAAAGTTTCATCTTTGCAAAGGTGATCTAACAAGTGCCCTGTGCTAATCAAAACAAGTTTGTTCCTTGGTTTTAACTGATTTTGGAAGGCAGCTCTGTAAAACAAATACCTGTGGCATCAAATATCTAAACCATGAAAAACACTGTGGAGCATCAGGTCCTTGACCTATAAGCCACAGGAAATTCCAGACAAAATGTTCTAAATGTTGAGTTGATCATGCATCATTTTTGATAACTGTAGGAATTACTATTAGCACGTTACACAGGGATTCAAAAATGTTGCAAAAAAAATTAAAGGCTAAGTGAGATTTTTCCTTTCTAGGCTTTTTACCTATTTCCCTTTAGAATTACCTTTTATTTATTCATGATGCTGATTTATTTTAGTCGCTCCTCGTGGATTTGATCAAAAAAGTGGGCAGCGTGAGCAGCAGGAGCAACAGCAGATGGCAGCACCAAGCTGCTGGATAGGGGCTGTCAGCGCAAACAAGCGGAAAACACGAACTGGGATGATCAAAAGTTTCTGAGAGTTTGCTTGCTTTCACTTCTCCTTTTTTTCTCCCCTTCCTTTGGATTTATTTTGTTTTCTTCCAGTTTTTCTTCTCACTATTTGAAAAATAAAAAGATCAGCAGATGAGGAAAGTTGCAATGTCAGGTCATCCTGTATTGATTTAATAGAAGATGGTAAGACCTGATGTGACCTGCTGGATAGATGACATGAGGTTATGGCCTAGCCTACCAGCACTTCACGTCCTATTAAACACTCCACAGGGGCAACATCTGGAGGGTTAAACAGCTGCTGGGTAATGCAATTTTAAATACCACTTCATCAAAGTAATAGACTCCACAGGACCCTCCTGGGATCTGTAAACTGATGTGTTCCAGGCTTTGTGTGCTGCAGCACTTTTGTCTAACACATTAAGGAGACCCTGATAGCTCTCACTTTAGCAGAACGATAGAAGCAAGGTTTGCAAGTTCATCTACAGAACAGCGCCTTGCTGAGCCTGGGATCAAACACAGGGCCTTTATGGGTTTTCTCCTCTTTTTTATTCTTTTCTTCCTCAAAGATTGATATTTTGTGTATCCAAAATTACTGTAAGCTAAAGAAACAATTTAAGAAGAATAGATTTACTCTTGAGTCTATTTTACCAGCAGTGTATGAGCTTCCAAAGGAGATCTCATCCATGCTTTCTGTTCTCCAGAGTAGTTACAGAGGGAGCAAATCTTCTCTGTGCTCAGCATAACTAGCCAAGCTTTCAATCTGAATAACATAAGGATTCCTCAGCCCCATACCAGACCTGGCTCCTCTCCTGCATTCTTCAAATACAATCCCTAGCTCCAGCAACACAAATCATGAAGGAAATGTGGTCTCCAATTTGGTCGACCATGAAGGCTGGTGCCACCATCTAGCTGCAAATCAACACACCTGACAGTAGAAAGGTATGCAATTTTCCAAAGTAACTCCTTCCACTGTTTCAGAGCTGCTAAGCAACAATTAAGAGAAATTCTGTTAAATAATTAATTAATCCCTTTAGTCACACTGAATAATTAATCTCTTTGAGAGAGGACAGCCCAATAACTTTTTCTATTGCCTACTAATGCAATAATTTGCTTTCTGATTCTGAATCCAGTGAAACCCTTAGCAAACACAGATCCCTGCTTCTGAGCAGGCAGAATTTGGTAGCTGTCACTGATTGAACTTTGTCACTACCAGGAGCATACAGAAGGACACTTGGGAACTCCTTTCCAGGGAGAAAAACATAGGGTAAAACTTGCAGCCAGCATGAGCCAGCATCCTTTGGCCGAAGTCAATGGAAAGTCTTCAATTCTTTCCGAGCAAGTATCTGCCCTGGGTATTATCCTTACTTGGAGATCCTTCTCTCTGCTTTACTGCAAATACTTCAGATTAAAGGGCAGAGGAAAATTCCTCAGTTACTCACCATGGTTTCTGTTCAGAAATTCTGGGTAATTTTCTTTGTGATGCCTTTTAAAGAGGGATGTAGTCATAGAGGAGCAGGAGGAGTTATGAACCTGGCAGTAGCCACCACTGCCATGTTATTTTTGTTACTGGGTACTTACAAACTTTGGGAGGTTACGAAGAGACTAGAGAAATGGCTTGTTTTATTTCTTTCTCTACTGAGCTATACAAAACAGTCTTCAGCTACCATAATGTCAACAGGAGCACGGCCCTGAATTGTGTCTGAAGTGCACGCTGTAGCCTCACTTGACATCCTCTATGCCATTATGCACAAAGTATTTATATCAGGCAGTGCTACCCACAGACAATCCCATTAGGTAACTATTTTTTGGAAATGGTAGCATTTTTGAATGCACATGGATGAAAGATGCCCTCCTCTCACTAAACTAGTTTGTGGCCTATGCTTTAGAGACACAATCTGTGAAGACTGCAGGCATATGAGCTACTGTAATTTACTCACTGAAATTATTTTCCCTCAGTCATTACTGCTGAGGACACCACGGCTGTCCTCCATCTGTGGAGAGGTCTTCATAAGAAAATGGGGAGCAGTAGGGAAACAGCATGGATTCTCCAAAGAATGCCTTAGTTTATTTATTTATTTCAAATGTCTTTCATGTCTTGGCTTTGTGCATCTTTTCCAAGAAGCAAATGCTTCACAGATGGAAAGAAGCAATTTTCAGTTGTAAAAATTCTAAACAGTTCAGGTGAAATGAAAAACAGAGCTTCCTGGAGACACACCAGCTTTTTCTTTTTATTCATTTTTTTTTGCCCCAGCCTCACTTTGATTGTAAAAAATATTCACCCACCTCCAGACTTTACAGCATGAGAAATGCCCTTCCTGGGGTCTAATCCATGCCTGAGGTATTACTGCAGATCGATCAGAAAGGAAGGCTCCTATTTCCACATAGATTTTACACATCTGCTCTGATTTTCTGCAGGGTGGATCCTCAGTAACACTGCTGCAAAAATTGAGTCTTATATAAACCAAACTTATACTGGCATAGCTCCTCTTCTGGTGGAAGCTGTGCTACATTTTCATCAGGAAAAGGTCTAATTTGTGCACTGATACTCTGTTTTCTGTCAATTCATAGGGTTAGGTACTGAAATTAGGGAAAAAGATCACAGTCAATTGATGAGACAGAGTAATGAGCTTATGTTTGGATTCCTCCTGCTGATAAAACCTTTAAGGATTTATGGCAGATCAAATTAGCAGGAGTTTTAGTAGATACCCTCATAACCTTTGGATGCCACACACTGCCTATGAGGCAGTTAAAACTACTGCACACTCCCCAAGGGGAGCTTAGCTCATCCTCCAGGACATCTGCCTTGGAGCCAGACACCCACAGCCAGACACCCACACGCCCATGGCCTCCCCCCACGTGTAGACTGAAGCACGGCAGTGGACAGAACAGTATCTATCTCACACTGCTGGTGGCCATGAGTATAGAGTTGGAGCAATCCCCACATGGAGCAGGCATCTGCAATGAGTGGAAGAAGCACAGGGCACCGGAGCAGCTTCTGGGTGCTTAGGGGGTGGGTCCAGTTCCCTGGGCTCTGTCTGAATCGTTTGGGACCCTCAGGATCAGAGACTAAGAAAAGTAGAGAAGGTGGCCTGTAGTTACTAGCTGCTGCCACATCTTGGGCAATGCAGGTCTGTCGCACACCAATGCTGAAAGTTCAGTCACTGGTGCCTTTTTGGATGTTAGAGTGGGTTTTGCAGCACACATTTGACAAGCATGTCGTGTGAGGGCCTGCAGGAAGAGAGTGAAACACTCAGCAGTGGGTGCTGAATCAGGGTCTGAGTGTGTAATTCAAGGTTATTTGCCATAAAGTCTGGGACATTCCCTTAAAAATGTTGAGTTGTGCAGGAAATGTCTGGTTACTTGTGTAACTGTTTGCAATGTACAAACTCATCAGGCTCTAACTCCTAAGTCTTACGACAATAATGCATT
Organism: Donacobius atricapilla; assembly: GCA_013397315.1. Lineage (NCBI taxonomy): Eukaryota > Metazoa > Chordata > Aves > Passeriformes > Mimidae > Donacobius > Donacobius atricapilla. The sequence continues at coordinate 458,694 of WBMY01014305.1, forward strand.
TTCTTCCAGACATGTTCAGTTGCATATCTGATACACATATTGCTCAGCCAAAATGACTTGTTAGTGATTTATTTGGAATATCCAGCCTTTACCATATGACATCACCTCCTCAACTTGATGAAAAAAAGGTTTAGACTGAATTCTTCCCATTAAAAATAATGGGGCAATGGTTTCTTGATGCCAATATTTACTGATATCAAAGCAAAATATTGTCTTGGTTATTTGTCTTAATTTAGCCCAAACAGTACACAAAGTACAGTGTACAAAAACAATATGTTCCTTCTTCTGAACCAGATCATCACTTACTAATTGCTATATGATTTTAATGAAAACAGAGGCATGATTCAGTTACGCTTCATAAAAATTATCTCACTATATTTCTTTTCTTACCTCGATTGATAGAGAGGCCATGTCAAATTACTTTCTATATCTGCCTTCACACATAACCTCAGAAAGATTGCTTTTAAACTGTCCGTTATACAAAATACAGGAGAATAAGACCCAGATCCCTTGCTAAGTTATGTAAGAAAAAGTTACATTATGTATATGTAACTGTATATACACAGGTAGTAAAGTGTGTGTGTGTGTGTGTGTGTGTGTCCCCACACATAAATAGTTAATTTTTATGCTTTAATTGAAGCTTACAGATTTCAATGGTATTTGAGCATTCCTAAAATTCAGGTTTGGATACATTTTGCACAGACCATTCAATGTATCTAAATCCAATATAAAATCCAACCTTGCACTAATGCAAGTTCATGTGAGAATTGATATTGACTCTAGGACACATTTGACAATGAATGAAACTGCCCCTTATCTATTGTCTTTCCATTGCTTAAGAAAACTTTATCAGAAATTACAAATTCATTTTTCTCAGACCTTTCTACCACAGTAACCCTCGTTTACAGTCATTCAGTAGATCTTTGCTTCCATCTATTTCTATCAATTTCTCCTCCTGCCTCCACTTGAGCAGTTCCCATTCCATGCTCCTGCACCAAGCAGGGTGTGGTGCAATGGGAACCATGTACTGTCATGGCAAGCGCATCAAAACCCATTAATTGACGACTCCTGGACTTCAGTGACTATAAACAAGCCCAAACTCTGCCACACACATCCAAAGTTAGCTTTTAGTCATAGCTCACATGCTGCTACTTCCGTGGGGAAGGAAGAGGGAGGATTTCTGCCTGGTTGCCACTAGATGGAGTGAAGCCAAAACTGTAGATTTTATTAGTCTTGTGATGGAAACACATCCTTTCCCTATATAGGTTTAGGGGATTTTTTTGTTTGGGTTTTTTTTTCCTTAGAAAAGTCTATTAAGCTGAGAACCTGACTGGTTCTGGAGTGAGAGAGCCCTGCTAATGTTAGTGTGCTCCTCCAATTTGTAACTTGTGTTCATGCAAAGGATTGACGACATGTGGACTTTCCAAGCTGTACACCAGAAAACTAAAGTCAAATTCTTCAAAGACTGATTCCTTCCTTTGTCTTCTAGCACCCAATTCAGATGATTAAATAAGGAGTTTCAGCTATGGAGAGGGTCCTTGTGTTGTGACTACACAGGCACACAGGTTCTATCTTTAGGCTTCTAAGGCAGATCATTAATATCTGGCGGTGCTGACAACTTTCAAAGATTGTAAGCAATAGTCCATCTTCCCCTTTTCACTCTGTTAGCCCACCTTTTGTGCTTGTCCGTGCGTGCGTCTAAATTCCCATCCTCTGCTCAACTAATGCATGGGGAAATCACGAGATATTCTTGGTGTGCAGTATATTACCAATCACTGTTTTCACAGCACAGTTGGTACTCCCCAATGAGCTCAGCATTGCTCTACTCCATCGAGGGGAGTTTGGTTATTGTTTTAAATGGCAGGCGACCATAAGGTAACAGTTATGGTTTCTGAAAATCTAGTACATACAGCAGTGTACTTTGAAAAGTGCAGTGCAGTTTGAAAGGTGAACATAGAATAGAATAGAATCATTGCTATCTTTTTAATTATACCAAATCTGCATAAGCCTGAAATGGTTGAAATCCTCAGAAGTCCCACAGTGTATTAGGAACTATCTGGCTTAGTGAATAGAATAGAATAGAATAGAATAGAATAGAATAGAATAGAATAGAATAGAATAGAATAGAATAGAATAGAATAGAACTAGCTGAGTTGGAAGGGACCTACAATGTTCCCCTGGTCCATCATCCTGACCAAGGGCTGACCAAGTTTAACACACGTTAAAGGCATTATCCAAATGCCTCTTAAGCACTGGAAGGGCTTGGGCTTTGATCACTTCCTTGAGAAACCTCTTCCAGTGTTTGACCACCTTCTCAGTATCTACTAAACTCCTAAGAACCTTTATTTCCTGCTATATCATATTTGGCAAGCAAGTAAACAACTGTGTCATACTCCTCCTTGAATCTGAATTATAAGTTGGTTTTTAACCCTTATTCCTTCTGAAGCAGGAAACATTACTACTTAGCAAACGTTGAAGGCCTTCTGTTAAGCAAATGAAAACCTTGCAGATCTCTGCTACTGCTAATATTCTTCCAGATGAGGCTGCTTGGATGTTACTTCTTTTCCACCAAGTGAGGTTCCTTTTTACAGAACTCAGTGATTAAATGATTTAAGTCAATAGCTGCTCAGAAATCCAAACTCATCCCTTCAAGAGCCTTTTAAAATAAAATTTTGTTGAGGAATGTTTCTGCTTGAAGAATAAACTTGTATTTTCTCCAAGAAATTTTGAACAGATTCAGAAAAAATTTGAAACTTTGAAACATTAATGTTTCTACTTTAAATACTCTGTTACAGAATTTTTCATGTTTTTAAAGAACCCAATGAAATTACTAATTATAACAGGAGATTATAGATATAATTATTTTAATTGAAAGATATTTTGACTCTAAACATAATTTTGTTTGAGATTTTGAAACCGCTTAGTGGAAATTACAGGACAACAACAACAAAAAAGTTGACATTTCAATATAGAGTGCATCAATTTGAAACAAAACACTGTTTCTGTCTGAAAGAGTCTTTCAACCTCTTTTAGAGACTTCCTCATGTCAAAGGCTTACCTCCTCATGTTGTGCATGCACACTTTTCAAGTCTGCCAGAGTTTAACAATGGGGGACAGATTGTGAGGTCTCAGCTGTGCAAGCAAAACTGATTTTTTCCATTCCAGGACTGGAACTGAAGTGGATCAGGGGAAGAGTCAGACATTCTAATCATGGAAAGGAGAGGAAGAGTGGGGCAGGAATATAGGAGAGAAAGAGATTAAGAAATGCATTAGCAGTCCAGGCTTGTTGCTTTTGGGACTTCCAGGGGGAAAGAGAAACTGAGCCTATCTGGGCTGCCTCCAGCCAGGGTTATGGCAACTCCCCACATCCCGGCTCTTCCTTCAGCAAAGCAGTGGAAACAACCAGTTTAGCCCTCTGGCACACACAGTCTGATTTCTAACCAAAAGGCATGGATTTCTAAGCAACCAATTTTTTCTTACCAACACTTTAAGCTGAATAGAGCTTTCATATCATGACTTCCCAATCAGGAGATGGCAAGGCTATCCCAAGTACTACAGGGTGTTTTGATGCAAAAAATAAAGAGTTCATTGACCCTTCTTCACTAATAACTGTCTGATTATCTCCCTCTTCCTTGAAAATCCTGCTGGAGTATTTGTTCAGTATCACATTTTACAAACTTCAGGTGTATCAATAGCTCTTGAAATTAGCATAGACTTTCTTTCAGGGCTCTCAAACATCTTCTAACTATTCCTCATCCTATTTTCTTCACAATGGCTGGTGCCACTGCATTAAAAATATGCTACAAAGAAGTTTATGATCATTTGTTGCTTTGATGAAACTGACTGTAGCCATTAGTATCCATATACATTTTTAATCTGCATGGGTGGGGGTATCTACAACAACTACCTAACTTCAGTTTCTTAAAATCACATCAAATACAAAAGATTTCGTGAGATTTTTTTACTACTCAATGGAGAGAAAGAAAGATGTTTATAGGGCAATTAATTTCTTCTGATGCCGTATGTGAGGCTATGGTACCAATAACTCAAGGGGTATCTTTTTCCTTCTGCCAGTCACAAAGACCTAGACCTAGGTGACTAACTTAAAGTAGATAATTAATTCTTTAGAAGGTAAAATTGTGTCAGATGAATCCCAGCAACTGTGTTGTAACTTTATCTTGCAGTGAAAAATGGGGGATTGGCAAGCAAAAAGGCTATATTGGAATATAGCTATGCATATGCTAATGCATATATATTTAAATACTACTGAGTCTATCCAAACCCCTTAAAAGCACAACTATATTATTCTAATACTATTCTAATAATATAGTAAATCTTTGAGTCTTTGCACCTACTACATTTTTTTCTTTTTCACCTATCCTTTCTTTCTCTTCACAGTCAGGTAGACATCACTACCTAAATACTTGGTATGTGGTCATAGTTTTTAACTTACTGAAGAAAAACTATTTGGGAACATCTCACTCTCTTCATTGCATACTGTTTGGCAGTATTCTATAGTGCAAAAACGGTTTAAAACTTAGGTTGCTTCCTGTAACTCATGTTGTAAGCCCCAAGTCTTTATGTAGTTTAGAGGCAGTGAAATACCATTTCATTCTAAGGCTGTAAAGGAAATTGCTTCCTTCACCATTGTTCAGACAGGACCACCAAGCAAAGGGGAGAAAGGATCCTGCTGGGGGCTGCACTGCCTGTGCCCGAGGGCAGAGAAGGGGAAAGTGAGCAGCTGCAGCTCATGTGCACACCGTGTTTGCCCCCAATGTGCTTGTGCCTGGGAGCACAGGAGCCACAGCCTGTGCTCGGGACGGACACAGCTCTGGCAGTGTGTCCTTGCCATTCAAACCTGTTATTCAGCCTGCCCAGTGCTAGGCCTGTCCTTAGTCATGAAGGAAAATTATGCCAGTGAAAGCAATTCTTTTTGATATGGAAAAACGTCAGAAGGGGCTTGGATAAGATTAGAAAAACAATTTCCTTTGCTGACCAAACACAAATTTTAAGCCAGGTCACCAAAGGTGAAATGTCACTACACCAAGTTATGTAGTTTTGACTTCCCAGTTAATCCTTATTTCAAGGTAATGAAACTTAACTGTCAGCTGGAATACCGTGTCCAGCCCCAGTATCTACACCTTCAAAAGGATTTTGAAAAATTGGAAAGCATTCAGGAAACCACTTCAGGAATGCTTTGAGAACTCTTTAATCCAGCAGACAAAGGCATAACAAGATCCAGTATCAGAAGGCTGTGTTTTGAAATATTCAGATTAAAATAAAGGTTATAAGAATTGCATAAGCAGGGAGGGACTTATTACATTATCCATTATTTTGAACCTAGACTGGTTTACCTTATTAAAAAGGTCATCCCTTGCTTAGCTAGAAGTATGGATATGAGTCGAGAATGTCAAGATTTTTAAGATTCCTCTTGGGCCTTGATAAGCAATAACTCAATGTGAAGTAAGGTACTTACTTTCAAGCATTATGTCTCATGTCTTCTGTATTTGAGCATGCACTTAAAAGTTGGTACAATAGTTGCATACCCGAAGGAAAACCTAAGTCTAGCTTCAGACAAACTTTGATCTTTTGCTATTTTAAACTATGGCCTTTGATTCTTATAGATGAAAAAGTACATTGTGGTGTTTTCTTTGTTGTTTTGTTGGGGGTTTTTGGTTTGTTTTGCTTGGTTGTTTTTTGGGGGGGCTTGGTTTTGGAGTTTTTGGGTGGGTTTTGTTTGTTTGTTTGTGTTTGTGCGTGTGTCTGTGTGCGTGTGTCTGTGTGCATGTGTCTGTGTGTGCAGTAGAGATGTGACTTAGACATATGTTCAAAATGCTGGGGAAGAGATGATGCTGCAAAGAACAACCATAGATAACAGTTTGTTCTAGGACTCTTTCTTTCCATACTTATTCAAAGTTCACTTGCAAATCATAGACTCATCAGATTTGATCAATATTTATAGGCCCTCAGCTATATTTTACTAAAAGAATATACTTCAGACCATTCATATTTTCTACATTTGACATCATTATTGCAATGGTTACCTGGTGTTGTTTAAGTTACATGTGTGGATGAGTGGCCTAACACATCAATCACAAATACCTGTACATGTGTGCCATCCACAGATGTTTCCTTGAGTAAAATTTCATTACTTAATTAGAATATGAAAAAGTGCATAAGCAAAACTTTGAAATTATTTGAGGTCCTTAAAATATTCTCTGAGTTCTTTGCACCAGCGCAGTGAACTTTCAGAGGAAAGTGGACTGATACATTAGAGACTTGTGATGTCCTGTTCTCTTTTACACACCATTTTTCTAGGTGCTATGCTGCACCTTTTCGTTATTGCTTCTCCATCTCTTTGTATATAACTCTGTAGTTGTGAAATCCTTGTCACCAAAGCTTTCTCAGACTTTTCCTTATGTCTGTTTTCTTCCCATCTTGACCACTCCAATTCCAGATCATTCCATTCCCATTGGCCGTAGATTTAGAAAAGTATGTAAATTGTGAAAATTAGGAGGCACATGTGCAAGTCCCCTTGCTATAGCTACATAGTGGAGTTTTGCTCATCTGAAGTCCATTTTATCACTGCAGATGTCCAAGGTACCTGACTGAAGCATATGGAACTATATGACATGAAGCAATATTCTCACTTTATGTGCCCACAGCACCTCAGGAGCAGCAGAAGCTCTAACCTGTACCTCTGAATCTTTTTGAATTTCCTCATGGTTAGAGGGAATAGCACTAAGCCTGTCCTCTTATATAACATTTAATCAGACAGTGATAGTATTGAAAGTAGACCCGTAGACATGCTTATATACTCAGAAGTTTGTTTGCTTAGTTCTAATTATGTAAGTTGGCTTGCTAGGAGCAACATATGCCTCCCATTTCAACTAAAAGATTCATGAGATTGTTAAATGAAAGTACAGATCTAGGATTAGAACAAAAATAACTGTGGGGTGCATTGCCTTCTGGTTTCTAGAGTGATTTAAATGGTCTAATCTTGTTTCATTAGCCTGTGAATTTCTCCTTATGCCTACCCAGGTTTACCATCATATATAGAAAAGTGGATTACACAGATCTTAAATATCATGGCATGAAAAAGGAGAGAAGTATGCACGGCAGTACTGTAATTTTAAACTTGCTAAAGATCCTTAAGTACTTTGCAGCTGGAAGCTTTATAAATACTTGGTTGTAATCAAATACGTAATTTAGAGAAAGTACAGTGCTTTCCCACATGCAATGTCAGGCAGGCATGACAACTGCTGCAGACCCTGTAAAATAATAAACATACCTGCACTGCCTGGATGGCTCTTGTGTTCTCTATGGATGAGCCCCTGCATAATTTAACATAAATTAAAATAGATAGCATACTTTATCTCTTACTGATACCAAAATGGATAAGCATTTATGTGAACAGTAAGACATCTCATCACCAAATATTATTATCAAATTGAATAATTACTAAGTGTTAGGTATAGCTACCTGAAGCACCCTACCCTGTGATGTCTATTATTCTGGTAATAATCCTAGTCCATCACTAAAAAGATAAATAGAACCATAGAATATTCTGAGTTTGAAGGGACCTACAAGCATCATCGAGTCCAACTCCTGGCCCTGAACAGGACACCCCAAGAGTCACACCATGTGCCTGACAGCATTGTCCAAACACTTCTTGAACCCTGTCAGTCTGGTGCTGTGACCCCTTCCTTGGGAAGCCTGTTCCAGTGTCCAGCCACCCTCTGGACAAATAACCTTTTTCTAATATCTAATCCAAACCTCGCCCAACAGAACTTCATACCCTTCCCCTCGTGTTCTGTCCCTGGGCACCAGAGAGAAGAGATTGGTGCTTGCTCCTCAGCCTCCCCTTGCAAGGAAGTGTGGGCTGCTACAGACCGCAAAAGACCACAACCTCCCCCAACAGTTTTCTTGAGTGTTCATAATGGGTAGTTGATTTTTGAGAATGGACAGCCATCTGCATTCATTTAGATTCCAGCTCAGCCTCCCAGAAAGTGGCAGGCAAGCTGGGGTAGCAGCAAGCATCCTCATAGAAGTCAGGATGGCTGGAGCGGGAAGGTGGCACACCCTGCTCCTAGAATTTGTGACAGCTCTTCAGGTGCCAGATTTGCTCCTGAGATGTGTGGGGTTTTTTTTTGTTTTGTTTTGGTTTTGTGTGGGGTTTTTTTTGGTTTTTTTTTTGGTAGTTCTGCTCTTTTACCAGTTTGAACCAGACACTGTACCTTTGTGGTAAAGGACATAGCTCAAATCCAGGAAATTCCTAGCCTCTTCAAGAAGAGAAAAAGACAAATCTTTATTCAATTTTTCCTTAAATTCACTCTCTTTAAATATTCTCTCTCTACATACATAATTTTTATTGTATAACACACAGTACTTGGGGTTATGTTTTATTTAAAAGAAGACTTCATAGTGAAGCTACCCATAGCTGACAAAGATATTTTAATAACTAACAAAAAATAAAGAAGGAACTGAAGGAATTAAGAAACAGTGTGCTATATTAGTTACTCATATATATCTCTTTAGCTGGATAATTTAGTCAGAAATAGACAGGCATTATTGTGTGACATTAGGAGAAAAGAGAAGGAAAGAATTCCATCATTTACACAGAGTTGATGAATGACGTATTAACAGTGCATAAATTGTATAAAACTGGCCAGGTAAATTAACAAAACTTGGCAAAAATAGTTCAATTCATGGTCAAATTGTACAATTAAAACAAGCTGGTCCTGTTCAAACTGGTACATTTCACTTAAAAATACACATAAATATTCCTAATTTTCCAGCAAATAAAAGATTCCACTTGTTCTGGCCAAATCTCAGTCCCATTCTGTTTCATGCAACACAAATGAATGGTTTTGTAGTGATACAAATTGTTTTGTTGTTATTCAGTTTTCATGGTCTCTGATCACATTTATTTCCTATTATGAAAAAAGCCTCTTAAGAAATTACCTAGAATCATAAAATGTTAAGGGTTGGAAGGGACCCTAAATATCATCTAGTCTCAACCTCACCTGCCATGGGCAAGGACAGTTTTCACTAGACTAGGTTGCCCAGGTCTTGTCCAACCTGGTCTTAAACACTTGCCAGGGCTGGGGCATCCACAACCTTCCTGGGCAACCTGTTCTGGTATTTTACCACCCTCACTATAAAGAATTTCTTCCTAGTACCTAACTTTTCTTTCCCTAATTTTGTTTGCAATCATTATTCCTTGTTCTATCACTACAGTTCCTGATGAAGAGTCCCTTGACAGTTTCCCTGTAGCCCCCCTTCAGACACTGGAAGGTTGCTGTGAGGTCTCACACATCCTTCTCTTGTCCAGGATGAACAGCCCCAACTCTCTCATCCACCTTTTCAGGGGAGTTGCTCCAGTCCTGTTAACAACTTCATGGCCCTCCTCTGGACTTGCTCCAACTGTTCCATGTCCTTATGCTGGGGACACCAGAACTGAACACAATACTCCAGGTGTGTTGTCACAAGAGCAAAGTAGAAGGGGAGAATCACCTCCATCAACCTGCTGACCAGACTCCTTATGATGCAACCCAGGATTCCATTGGAGAATCTTTCTGTGTTGCCAGAGTGCACTGCTGGCTTATGTTGAGTTTTTCATCAACCATCACGCCCAAGTCCTTCTCCACAGGACTGCTCTCAATTACCTTTCTGCCCAGCCTGGAGGTATGCCGGGGTTGGTCTGACCCAGGTGTAGGACCTTGCACCTCGCTTTGTTTAACTCAATGAGTTTTGCATCAGCCCGTCTCTCAGGTGTGTCAAGGTCCCTCTGGATGGCATCCCTTCCCTCCAGCATGTCGACTGCCACTCAGTGACACCGCTCAGCTTGGTGCATCAGTGAAATTGCTGAGGGTGCACTCAATCCCGCTGCCCACGTCGCCAGCAAAGATGTTGAACATAAAGGGATCTAGACCAGGAATTATGTTTTCAAGGGCTTGCAGAGACAGCCATAGTTGGCAAATGTTACATTATGAGATATTCTGTGCTCTGTCACCTCATCACCTAATTCAGAAGCAGCTTAATATTATTTCTTCATAACAATTAGCTGACATGTTCATAATACATTTGAAATATTGAAGAGGATACTGTCTTTTGTTTGAACTGATGGTTTCAGTTAAATGTGTGTGTATTTCCCAAAACATCCAGTGCCAATTACTATCAGTGAGATATATTTAGGTTTAATTAAAATATCAAATTCAGTTGTGCCATGTGATATTAATATAACAAGGGATATTAACTTCTGCCTTGTGTGATGCACATATTAAATTGTTATCACATGTACTCCAACATATCCCTGGCAGAATTCTTGTCACTTAAAATCTGCCCTGCTGTCAGAAGGAACCACTCATCATTTTATTTGTTTGATTGGAGCATCTTCTGCTGCTTGGGGTGGGGGTAAGCTCTGTTTGCTTTGGACAACTCAAACATCTTCCACAACCTACTTGCTCTGTTGTAGTGAGGAAGAAAGTGGTTGTTAAGTTCAAAGGAAACATGTCCTCAGTCATGGACAGGGATGGGCTGCTTCAAGAGCAGTACCAGGGGAAAGCCTGAAGTACACAGAGCAAAAGAGATGGAGCATTCCTTACAAAATGTAACAGTGACAGCAGGCTGAGAATTGTCCTTTCCTCTTCTTCATAGCTGCTGTGACATGAGATCTGCAAACAAGGACAAGATGTTGCTTTTTTGTGAATTTTTTCTCCTTTGCAACATGATGCAACTAATTAGGCTTCTTTCAGCTCAGGGAAATTCTAAATAATTTTTCCTCAGAAACTCTAGAGATGTTATATGAGGATACAATAATTACAGCTCTGTTATAGACCAGATTTTGAGAGGAGAACCACCAGGAGATGAAGAACTAAAGTGGAGCAAGGATACACTAGCTGATGCAGTTGGAGACAAACTCCCTCCAGATTCTGAAACTTTGAATTTTACTTTTTCTCTGTTTCGAGTTGGATGAACTTGTGCTGTTTGGTAGTAGAGGGAGATGTCACACAAAAAGCACCACTTGTAAGAATCTCACTCAACACATTTTCATGAAAGAAATTAACCAGAGACCCTGTTAATTACTCCCAGTTCTTGGAAGAAGCTATATTGGCTGCCTTCCTGGTTCCCCACATATTGCCTTTATTAGGCGTTATAAAGCAAGTGAATCATACATGACAGGGCTGGTCTGGCTCTAATATTTTGAGGTTATCTGGACCTATTTAGTGATGTTCCCTAGAGATCCAGATGTCCCCAAAGCCCCTCATGGCAGAGAAGAAGGAAGAGAACTCATCTCAAATGGACTTCTGTTCTGTGCTACTCATCTTTCTTCTTTGTCTAGATAATATCACAATCCAACCAGAGAAACTAGAGACAGGGTGCAGATAAACTGGTGAATTCATTCATTTCATCCCAGATTTTGGCAGGATTGTCTGCTCTAAAACCAGTAGAGCATCATCAAAAGAGGGTAAAAGAGTATCTATGGTCTATTTAGAGAAGAGAAATGACAGACTTCAGAGAGGTTAACACCCTTTTTTCTTTTGATTGTCACTGAAAGTTGTTACAAGCAAAAGTCTAGACTGGCCATAGAATGTATAAAGCACAAAATATAGGATGTGTGTGATGCTTTGGCACATGAGATCACTGCTTTCATTCTAGATTAGCAGTTTTTGAAGAATTCTGTGTAGCTCAAGTTCCTCAAGTTATTCTGGAGAATAGAAAGGTTTTGTAAAGTGTTCATGACTTAATGAACTACAGCTTTAAAGGTAGTGTTGAGAGGCACTTTCAACTACCATAATCTGAGAGAGGACCAGTAAATATTTACAGGTCCAATCTGTCTTAAAAGAGCATTAACATTTCATACCCTTCTCCCTCCCTCTACTTTTTTTTCCTGTTCTTCACTAGTTATTCCTTTTCTCATTATGATCTCCTGAAAAACAGTATGGCAGCATTTTATATTAAGTCTTCATCAGTCAAAGCTGGAATCATCCCCAGGGTAGAAAAAAACTCCAATCCAGGACAAATTTACTTCAGACTCTGCACAGACTAATCTTATTTAATCTGATACACTGAATTTGTGAGCCTTCTGGAGACTTTTCAAAGGTAGATGTGTGAGGAGCAATTATTTCCTCCCAGAGAACAAACAAAGGAGAAACAACTTTCAGCTACCCAAAGCCTGAGTGCCTGGAGCACACAGATGGGCTCAGGGCATCTGGATTTTGATATGAAAATTTTGATGTCAAAATTGTAAAATTTTGGTGGGAATGAAGTGAAAGAAGCTTAAGAAAGGTGATAGCACTTTCTTTTCCTTCTAAGGTGTGCACAGAATAATTTATATTTGAAGTCAGAACCAGGTGATACTAAGAATGTTTCATTCATGATGACTGTGAGATGGCATTTTTGCCAGGAATACATTTATCCATGTTAATGAAGTTCTTTATCGAGGGTTGTATGAAGTATTTACTCATGTTCTGGGATGGGATGTTGCCCTATCTAGGTAGAGACATATTTTAGAGTTGTTTTTCACATAGCAAAGATAAAGTAGTGAAAAAAAAACCAGGATCAAAATTACCGCTGCTTAGAGTGCTTTCCTGGCTTGAATCCACAATGCTAGAAAGAGCTCCAAATTAAAAAACAGGTGCACTATGTCCAAAGGTATTTAGGTGCCTAATTGTCTGTGAAAACAGTACAAGCTATTGAAGATCTTGACAAGTGTGATTTATCTTACAGGGACGCCACTTTCTCCTGCATTCTTGCATCTTCTCCTAAGCCACGACCCAACATTGCCCATACGACCTATCCCACCGGCGGCTGAATTATCGTGCAGATAAGCTATGTGCCAAATGTTCTGCGTCAACACTGGGATATCATGTTTTGTAATTCCCATTCAGAAAGGTGGCTTTCAACGGAAGTTATTAAGGAGCTACAAGTGGAATACTTGTGCTAAGTGAGTGTAGCTGGGGCAGGTCCAGCCACTGAAACTGAAGAAACTAAAGACCAGGAGTCAGTCACCAAGGACAGACCAGCCCAAGGCTTCAGGTGGAAACACACCCAGGAAAACTGAGAAATCAGGGCTACCTCAAACCAAAGAACAAATCAAGAGCAAGGTCAGGAAATCAAAGAGCTTGCACTGAAAGTTGTAGATAAATGTGAGCTAGGACTAGAACAAGACAATGCAGGTTTGCTGAGAGGCAGGAACCATGAGGAAACAAAGGGGTATTTGTAAGGCAGTGAAATCACTTTGTGGGACTGTACCTGAATCAGAAACATATGGCATCCCTTGGACAGTCAGGAGTCTTAGGACATCAATCTCCCAGGAGGGTATTGAGCCAGCTCCTGGCTGCAGAGCTTGACTGCTTATTCAGGGCCTAAGAAAGAAGGATGTGTGTGTAACCTGACACAAATGATCAGTTTGTTCATTCAGTGCAGATATGCCAATTTACTAACAGGAATAATTCATATAATCACCAATTGGGACCACCAGATCTCCCAGGTTTTTTTCTTTTCTGATTTATATAACTGTGGGTTGTGTCTCAGGGCAGGAATGAGGTTGGGGTATGCGACTGACAGTACCATCTCTCAAGCCTCCTTTGGCTCTGGTGCTGTGCTACAGCCCTTGGTGCTCTGCAGGCACTCCTGCCAGATGTGCTCACAGATCAAGACAAGTTCTGTGTTCAGGGCTGCAAAGCAGAACAGTTCCTGTAGTGGCGATGACAAAGATACGGTCCTTGCTGTGAAGGAGATGGGCACCAGTTGTTTGTGTTTTGTCTCAGTGTGAGACAAAAGACATGGATTACAGTCATTCCTGAAGTATGGCCACATCAGAAGTGGAATGTAGTCATTAAATCTGTAGATTAAAAGTAGGTATAGGCTTCAACATCTTGCTGAATTAATGGCTCTGTAATTGCCAGGGGACATTAAAAGGTTAGTCTGTTAGTTTAAGTACAGCATACAATAGAAGTCAGGCACTCACAGTGGAGGAAAGATGCAGCAATAGCAATACGAATGTGCTTTACAGTGATATTGTTGGATGAATGTTATCTGCAGAATATAACTATTTATTTCAGTTTTTAAAATCAAAACAATAACTGCATAACTAACTAAAGTATTTTTAATGGCATACAATTCTAGTTGTAGACCACACCAAAAAATAAATATGCTGTGTATTTTCTGTGTCAGATCAAGACCTTTTGCAGTTCTCAGTAACCAAACTGTGAAAAAAAAAAAAAGAAAAAAAACCTTATTTGGAATCCAAAATGTCTCAGTTTGCTTACTACTATATATGTGAAAGAAATACATGGGAAAAACAATCATTGACCGAACAGAAAAAGAAACATTTTTGGTTTAAAAATAAAGCCTATAATGAGAAAATAAAAATTATTTATGAAGTCAAACGACTTTTAAATCTTTAAATTCCCCACATACCTTCTAGGATTATAGCAACCTGTGGAAGGTCATTATAGTTATAAGGGAAAAGATTAAATAAGCACTTAAGCAGACATAAATAAAACAGACAGGTTAAAAGCTATCAAATTGAACAAGACTAGAGGGAAACTTATCAGTGCTGTATACAGAAGGAAACAAACACGATGTTGAAAATAGTTAATAGGAAGTAGCGACTCTGGAAGAACAAAATCTTATTAAGTCCCAAGTCATCTATACCAAAGAAATTTCTTGGTCCATAAGGAGGCGTATGACGAATATATTACAGGAAAACTTCTGTAATGAATTCAGAGCTTTTCCCCCCAATAACACATAACTGTGTTATGTGGATACAAAATTTGCATTAAATTATAAGACAATATGATTGAAAACTAGTAGCTGGGAGGAAGCTCGAGGGAATAGCCTGCTATGATGTTTGCTTCAGCCAGTGCTCAGCTGGAGGGCTATACCCCTTCCTCTGGCACAAATACCTATCCGTTGAGGGAGAAAAACAGGAGGCTGAAAAGAGGCCTTGGAAATGGAGTCTGCATTCTTCCCAGAAAACAGTCAGAGCAAAGTCAGGCAACACTTAGGAAATATTTCTGACTTAGGAAATACCAAAAGACAGTGTATATATACATATATATATATGTATATGTATATATGTATACGTTAGCCATTCATTTGGATCAGGAGCATGCAGGGAGATGTGCCTGTGACAGAGGTGTCAGGGGCGTGATGGAGGTGCAGTGGCTGCTGTGTTTCTTGGCCCGTGGGTGGAAATGTAACTTGGTCTCTAAACCAGCAATTTCATTTCTCCGGGGAAAAATATATCTGCAACATGTGAAGGAAAAACATAATAAAATAGAAACAGGATCTTTTAGTTATTCTTGGGGGGGTAACTAAAGTTCCAGAGGTGTAGCTTCACTGAATTCATTGAGGGATGTTTTTGCTAATAAAGCTCTTAAAATGAGGGATGGGTTATACTCTGAGTATGGATATTTCTAAATATGTCCGGGATAATATATTTCTCCATATTTCTATTTTTATTTTTCTGACTTTTGCCTGTACAAAATATAAACAAAACCATCCTTAACTAGTTCTGTATGCCCCAAAGAGACAAAAGTATGCATGCTTTATAGGGAATGAAAAATAACATACCATTTTGTAGGAAAAACTTAATTAAATACAGAATCAATTAAAAATGTTATGGAGGTCACCATTAAAAATGTACATACTGGTGTCATGCAAAGGTATCTCTGCAACTCCGTTCTCTGTTTCAACGGTTCAGTCTGCCAAATTTGGATAAATATTGACTTTTAATGGCATCTGATGTACTAACAGGCATAGATGGTGCTTAATTCAACAGCATCAGTTAAATGCATTAATTAAGAGTGCATCTGTTGTAACTCATCATTTTGTCCTCCCTAATTTTAATAAGGAATTTTCCAGCATGCTTACTGGAAATATTACAACATCTTCCTGCAGTGAGAGAACCCACAGGACCTATTTATCTGGTTCAACTGTATATGGTTTAAACAGCGGGTCAAACCAAAGGCTTGCCGTTTTGCCCAGAAGACAGGTCTAAGATCTGCCTTAAGATTCCTGCACATCTGAAGGAGGGAGAGTATTTTTCCACAGGTCACTTAAGTCATCCTGAGCAAAAGGAATACCAACACCAAAGATGCACCAAGGAATGACAACCACAGCTGCTGAGACTGAATAACCTGAGATTTAGGACGTGTAGGCATCCTGATTCTATTTTCTGAGCATGCCAAGATTTGACGTGTAGGTAACCTAACTGGGTCTGGTCTAGGAGCCCAAACAGCAATAGAAAAGCAAACTCAACTCAGGAAAAGAATGCTTTGTCGTACCTCAGATTTAGCCCTCAGGTGATCAAGCACTGCATGCTTTTAATTTTACCAGCTAGGGATTTCTTTTTTTTTTTTTTAATGTTCAGAGAACAAACGTGTTTGAATATTGAGCATGACACAAGATGTCACGAATGCTTAAAGTTGCGGGTCCTTCAGCTCACGGAGGAAGATGCGAAGGGAAGGAGGGTGTTTTGCCAGACCTAGGGTGCGAATGTCCCTACATAAACAAAGGGCTCGGGATTGGACGTCGCTTTAGGGCGG
>WBMY01014305.1:475281-548965 GCA_013397315.1 Donacobius atricapilla
GGGCCGCCCGCAGCCCCGTCCCGCAGCCCCATCCCAAAGCCCGGCCCGACCCGGCCCGCCGCACGCCGCGGGGCAGCGGCACGTCCCAGCCCTCGCTGGCCGGGGCACGGAGCGAAATGAGCGAGAGCCGCGCCGAGCTCTGGCTGCCTTGCTCCGAGCGCCCTGCGAAGTTACCTGCATGGCCAGGTCCCCGAGCGTTTGGAGAGTCGTGCGTCGCGGTCCCCACGCTCCCTCCCGAGGGAAAAAGAAAAAAAAAAGGAATAGCTTGTGCTTGAAACCTGTGCCCCTTTGTACCTTGCTTTCTTTGCTTTGAGTTAATGATGGTTTGTGATTATGAAACCCCACGAGGGATCAGCTCCAAGAGCGAATAGCATTACTTTAAGTCATGACTTGGAAATATATGTGTGTGTATACAGATACTCGTGGGGTTTTTTTTACCTTGAACTTGAGGATTATACAAACCCATGTCTGTCTAACAAGGAGCTCCTGACTGACTTTCTGGTAAAGTTAAGGAAATATTTGTGCTTCCACAGGTCTTGCAGAATTGGAGGCACAGGTCTTATAAAAAATTGCAGTGGCATTTGGCTGAACAGCTCTTATTTTTAGCATGCTATTGTGAAAGTGGTTATATAACTTTTGGTGGATTTTTGAGGACAAAATTAACAGCTCGTAACAAGTTAATTTTTTTTTTCTTTTTCTTCTCTGAAAGAGGAGAGATAATCAGAATGAAATCCCAATGAGTAGAGTCAGGTGAGCTTCAGCCTGACGATAGAGATTCCCTGAGAAAAAGCCGCAGGTTATGAATCCCACAGCCCTCTCAACCATCATGAAGCAGCAGGTGCAAGCCCAAGCAATGTCAGCTCAGAGCCCCAGTTTAGGAAGTCGGTTATCAGGCTGCTCCAAAGCTATTTCTTGTTAAATCAGGGTGAAATCAGCAGTCACTTCAGAGTCTTGTGTTCCCACCTGTGCCAATACAATACAGATGCTCTGTTTCCTTAGGGGATAAGATGGTTTCTTGAACTTCAAGGAGTGTGCACAGCCTGAAATATTTGCTTATAATGCTTGATGTATTTTAATGCAGATGCTTCACTTGCAAAACCTGGTTCCTGCTTCTCAGGCTGGTCTTTCTTCATTACTTACAAAAATTGAAGAAGAGTAATACCCTAAGTAATACCCCTTAAAGAATCGCTTCCGGAAAGTAACTGTGTGGAACAGCTGTGTGCTTACATTGAGAGCCAGGACATGAGGGTGCTGTGACAGTGTTCAGACTCTTTGCAAGTGGCCTCTCTCTCACTTCTGTTGCATGGTCCTCATGAACTGCTGTCATCCAAGTGAAGTCCTAAATTCTAAACATTTGTGATCACTGTGCGGCTGTAAAGAGAGGACTGGTTTGCAAAATCTCTATTGTAGGATGAGTGAGAAACCTAGCAGGTGGGATTTTGCCTTCTCACCTCTCTTGCAGCCCGCTGTACGGGCAGAGCACACGTTATGTGTGGGGAGGAGGTGTGTCCGGTAGCAGTGAGTTTTGCTCAGTCTTCCACTGGAGTATGATAAGTAAGTGAAAGGTGTGTCAGTAAAAAGCATCAGTAAGACCTCCACAAGAGTGCCACAAAAATAAATGCCACTAACCTGAGATTTTGAGCTGATTTGTTTAGCTGAAATATTTTTTTTATCTTTCAAATAGACTCTGCATGACTTTCAATGGGGAATAGAACAAATGTATGAAAAGTTGAAGAATTTAACTGTGGAGGTTTTTTGTTTCGTAGTATCAGGTGAGGGTAAAAATTAATATCTGAAGTACTCACTGAACTGCACCAATAAATTGGAAAATGCTTGGTTTCAGTCACCATTTGTCAATGTCTATGAAAGTGCAAATCTCAGAGATCCAGATCATCTTTTGTAATAAATAGTCCTGTTTGAGTTTTGTTTAATAAATCTGGCAACTGGTTTGATTCTAATACTATTGCTGAAATAACATAATAATTCTAACCCAATCATCAGAAACGGATAAATTCCAATTTGGGATTGGTGCGGTGGTATTTACCAGTTTCTGATCTAGAGTTAGAATTGTTTGAATGAGAAGATCCAAGTTACTGAGTAAGAATTGAGTGGTTCAAGCTACTGTGCGGATTTACTGACATCTGAAGAGTGTCTTAAAGAGCAGCACAAAGAAGATTTTGTCTCCACTCACAGATGCTCTCGGGTGTGGTTGTGCATTTTATAGCGTTGCGGTTCATGTCAGGAGTGGGCTTTTGATGCCCATCCTTCAGTTGTTCCACTTGCTGTCCATCTCCATATACCTCATGGTGGGCTGGTTGGATTCCTTTAAGATGAATCTAAACTAAAGGATGTGCTAGAGTTGTTGCTGGAGATATAACCCATAGGACCAGATCTAGCCTGAAGTAAAACCCTGTAAAATACGTACAGTGTCTGCTGTGCCTGTCAGTTCCTGTTGGGCTGTGCTAGCTGCTAAAGTAGACCTGGTTCATTTGCAGCATGCTATTACTGAGGTACCACGCAGTCTGAAGCCCATACTAGCTGTCTTTCCCAGGGGCAAGGGCTAGTCCCTGCTTCTTGCACCATTGCTCATCTGTCTGTTACCAAAAATCTCCTGGCTCAGCTGGAAAGCACAGCCCTGCAACCAGCTGGGGCTGTCCTGCTGAGATCTCTTCAGCTCAAAATGAAGATCGCAATTTTTTTTTTTTTTTTTTTTTCCTGGTCTGGCATGTGATAGCAGATTAGTTTTCCAGTGGGAACTTTGGATAGTGTAGCCTTGTACTTGTCTGCTGGGTGCGGACACAGCAGTTGCCTTTAGGAAAGGGCAGCTGGTGCTTCTTCATGGTTGTTTGCTTGTCACTGGCCATAGCCCTTCTGTGTAAAAAGGTCCGTAAGGCTGTTTATATTCTTTATTGCATTTGGGGATGGTGAGAAATGTTGGCTTGAAACTTCAAAACTCTCATTTAGAAATGCTTCACTGTGTTCCCTTGGTGCAGCATTGTGGTTGACTGCATCTCCCACAATGCCGCAAGTACCGCTTGGGAGGAGATCCCACCTGTGGGGGGTAGTTCCTGGGTTCCAGCACATGATGAGAATCATACTCTGATCCTGGACTCTAGTTGCCTCAGGAAGGGGGAAATGATCAAGGGGAGATGTTTAGAAATATCCACTTAAAACTTCAAGCTTGATTAAAACATGTTAAACCTTTTTTTTTTTGCAGTTTTCACTATAAAGGGAAAAAAATTTCCACTCTCTGTTTTCTGGTGATTTGGCTCGCTTCTTACAGTTCCATGTTTTTCTTTAGTTTGCTTCTTTGAGGAAAATGATTTAAATTGAAAAATTATTTTGTTAATTATAAACAATTATCTCTTTTATAAAAGCATTTCTTACTTAAAAATATATTATTGGAGCAATTAGGGATTAGATCCTTCTTTCACGTAGAAACAGAAGACAATTGTCATTGCTGCAAAAAGTGGATTTCTTACCAACTCTCCAGTATTACATACATTTCCATTGGATCACAATGGAAATGGTAAGAATGCATGTGTATAGCCTGCTTGATACAAATATTCTTCTTTTCCTGGATCACTCTGACTTCTCCAAGACTGCTTTTAGATTGCAGAAAATACTGCAGTATGTGGAACAATAGGAAGTAAAAAACAAGAGAGTGTTTCCTTCTCACATGACTGTATTTCTGTTGCTAGAAGTTGTCTACTCCAAGACTTATTTCAATGCATAGCTTCTCTGTGGGATGATTTTAACATGAGTTGTGTAGACGATATGTCACTTGAAACCACGGTGTTTCTTGTTCTCACTTCATTGAGCCTTTTATTATCAATTTTAAGAAGATTTTTGAAGCCTGTTTCAGAAAGGGAAGCAGATCATAAAAATCTATCTCGCTTTAGGACATTAAAACAAAGGGCAATCCATCTTTCAATAACTGGTGTGATACAATCATGGCAACTTCAGTTGTAACCTGTCTTCCTCAAAAAGTCATCTTACAGCACCTACTTTTACATTTTTTTTTCTTCTGTGCTTAATGTTACTTATCTATGACATTCTGAATATTTGGTTCTTTGTTGCTGTCCATATAATATCTCTAAGAGTTATAATAGTGTATTTTAGATTAGTCATAAAAGTTAGGGGGATTTACTAAGGTCAGTTTTTCATATAAACTGTGCTGCCATATAGAATTGGTTATACTGTAAATGTGAGTTGTATATAGAAACATGCATGCTACTGTCTTTATTACAAGACTTTTAGAGAAAGAAAAATGGTAAATTTATCTCTCATTCCCAACAGTTTTAGAGTCATTGTTGCTTAGGAAGTAAGTATTTTAAGAAACCATAGTTTGCAGTGAAACTTGAGGAAATTAAAACTGTGATATATTCAAGTGGAGAAATACACATAAAGATTTTTTTTCTGTCTATTTTGTGTTAAGGAAGTGGGAGAAGTAAAGTACACTGTGAAAGGAAAATGTATTATTTACCCTCCAAATTTCATTTTGGAACTAGTTTTTATTGAGTGTGATGGGCAGTGCACAAATACAACATCAGACTGTGGATTTAACGCAATAAATCTTGAAAATTTCTTGAATTTTTAACATCTCTTAAAACTTGGAAATAACACTTGTACAGCTCATGCACAACGCCTTGTTGACCTTGCGTTGTACAAACACTTTCCGGAGTTGGAAAACTGTGTTGAGCTGGTCTAGATGTGAATTAGTTGCCTGTCTCCGTTTACATGCAGTTTTGCTGTGGATTCCAACCATGTCTCTATCCTATTACCCTACTTAAGTGCTGTTATGATAATGCTCACATAGACTGATATTATACAGTAGTGCTAACAAAAAAACAAACAGCATTGTAAAAATTCTCCATGACCATTTCTGGCATGGAAAGGCAGTTTTTTTTCCCTGGTGCAACTCTCAGACCTAATCTCATTTCCAGTGAGGCCAAAACACTAGCTTGGCTTAGAGTTAAGTGAGATCCTGCCCATAAATCTGGCCAGTCTCCACTGAGATAGCATCTGGAAAGCTGTCATTTAAAAATATGTGGGAGAGCTTGGGATAGGGGGTGTAAATAGTGGGTCAAAGCTTCTATCCAAAAGGAAAACATCTAAAAGGAAGCTCTCAGATATCAGACATCCTTGCTCTAGGCATGTTCTTTGTTATGATCCATCTATGGTTTGTCCGTTCTTGTTCTGTCAACATAACTTGGAGCTCAGTGTCCTTTGTGAGGAACAAGAGGAGGCTGACAGGCACAGAAGATGGCAATATGTGAACAAGTTGCATGACTTAATGGATGCATCCAGTAAAGTCTGCTAATAAAGAGAGAGATGCCTATCGCTTGTGTTTTGATTTAAATTGTTCTCTGGCTGACACCCTTCAGATTACTACACACAATGGATTTATACTAAGCGTGTTTGTTGACTTTGGTCTATATTCTTCATTAATGATGTCCGTGGAAACTTTGCCTGATTCTTCAGTGAGAACGGCTTTTGCCAAGATAGTCTGAAGAGTGACTACTTCCAAACTGAAACAAATTCTAAGCATCTTTGATTCCATGTAGGCAGGGAAAGATTGTTCATCTGCCTCTTTAACACTTTCATTCCTGAAGCTGAACCTTTGGCAAAGTCATAGCTCAGAACGTGTGGCTTCTTAATGGTAGCTGAAGCTGATGATTTAAATGTCACAGAAACTGATTATTAGGAATATTTGTTGTTCTTTTCAAAAATCACAAGAAATATGTGAAAATAGCACCATTGTGTCCGATTTTTGATATATGTAATGACCCTTTTTCTATAGAAACCCTGAAGCAAACAAGACAAATGCACTGGAAATTGAGCTAGTTTATGTCACCTAAGACTGTCCTGCTTTCAGGTTCCCAAAGTCCCTTCAGTCACTTATGTAAAGTTATTCAACAACTCAGCCTAGATTTTTGGGGTTTTTTGAACTGTAAGACAAATCCCACCTTTGTCTACCGTGCATTCCTCTCAAATGAAAAGAGGCTTTAAATACAAATTGTACCATAATAGATCCTATCTTGTTCTCTTTATCTAATTTTTTATAAAGTTGTCTGCACTTGATGTTCTTTCTTCTCGAAGGAGCATTGCAAAAGCTCCTTTGTCACGGTAGGACAGGAAAACAGATTGACTCCATATAGTTGTTAGAAGAGAAAGAAGGCTTTATTTACAATTCCAACAGTTTCTTTTATAACACGCTGAGCTAAAAAGGTGTATTATTGGTCCATGGGACTGACACTTCTCTCCATTGGTTAAGTAATAGGAAACAACACCTGGGAACAGTTGTTATGGGAAAGGGAACACTGTTTACTTAACCTGTTTTGAGAAACAGAGAGAGATGTTTTGAAGAAAGAAAACAGTTGACAACTTTCCCTTGGGAAAGGAGCTAGCAGTAGTTAGCAAGCTAAAATTCAGACTCAGAAATGTCAAGCCCACACTCCTTCACAAAGTAAAGTCTCCTATTTTCTGAATTCTAAAGCCAAAATTCCGGTTGCTTTTTCTTCAGTTCAGGTAGACTGCTTCCAACTATTTTTGTTGGTATTTCAATAGCTAACTTTAAAAATCTGTTACATGCAAACACTATTTTGAGTGCCTATCAGAATTTGCCAGTCTTCTCTTTATAAAAATAGCCATTCTTTTTTTCAGTCCAAAAATATAATATTTTGTGAAACTTGTTTCTTTGGAAACAAGTTTGTTGTGTTATTCCAAGTTGAGCCTAATTATTTTCTGGACATCTCTAAGATTTCTTTAAAAGAAGCATATGATATTACAGGAAGAATGTTCTTCTTGTTTGCCAGAGAGCTGTACTATGTTTACTATAATAAGATTAAAGGGAATTTGAAAGTCAACGCTAGCTCAGTGGGAAACTGATAAACACACGTTGTACTTGCAGGAACATTCTGCCCAGTAGTATTAGGAAATTTATCACTATTTATTTAGGAGCCCAGACTCTCTCTGACAAACAGATTTGGTGTCCGTTTAAAAGTACACCAGACGCTAAAAAACCCTTAACAATATGGATATGATTTGCGGACTCTGAACTGTTATCCTGGCATAACTGTCTCATGTGGCTTAGGATTGGGAATCTCATAGCATAGTCTCTCAGAAAAGGCGTCTGTATCTTATAGACCCTGTTGCTTTTCAAAGACTGTGGTTTGATTCCTGGCTCTTCTGGTTAGGTCAGCTATTAAAGCCGCAGTCATAAACAGCAATTTTCAGAATTTGGGCAAGCTAGACAAGGGTGTAGCTCCTTGGAAAAGTTATTCTGGAAGACGTAAAACCAGCAATATCTCTGGATCCATATCTGGCATTGGCAAACTTTGCTCTTGAGAAGCAATGGCTGTCCAGTATCGTATTTACTAACATTTGTTTGTTTGTGCTTTGGCCAGTGTTTCAACTGGAGAGTGAATTCTGGAGAAAGAAAAGGCCACAGGGATGACTTCATTCCTAAGTCTGAGTTAAGAGCTTGTCATTTTTACACGGTCACAAATGCTGCTTACAAATCGGTAAAATAGAATGAAGTAGTTTTGCTATGAAATGCCTGCAGGAAATCATTTTTGGAAATAGTAGGAGTAGAAGGGAATGTATAATCACACGGTGATACATAAGCTACTTCTGTAAAAGTCTTCATCATCTCTGAAATGGCAGATCTCTTGCTAAAGTGGGCAGATACTCACTGTGTGCTTCTGAGCACCACAAAAGGCCAGTGGATTATTCCCACGTGTTGGTAATTAGTAGGATCTGCAGGATGAAGTCACTATTGGTTATAGAAGCTACTAGGGTTAGCTGTTCATGCTGTCTATGGTAATACATTTATTTCATAAATAGGTGATTAGGGAAATTAGTTATTTCCACACTCCTCTCAACTATGAAATTTCTTAGAAACAAGCCTAAAAAGCAAGGATCACTCTTTGTGTGAAATTTATGGTTTTGTATGCTACACATGAAGTCATCCCAAAATACTAATTCCTTTTCCTGGTGATGTAAGACATGAATGTGACCTCCTAACCTGCTTCAGATATTAAAGTCTGATGTGATTTGTTCAAGGTGTGGAGGAATAATCTTGTTTCTCCTGCGTTCCTCTCAACCCTGCCCCCCACCAATGGTCTTTAAAAGTCTGTGGAATCAGTGGAGATGACCTTTCCATGCCAGCTGAGTTATCATTTCATTAAGGGCCATGCCTTTCCATTATAACCATGACTGTAGTACAGTCCAGCATGTTGTGGAGTCTGAGACTTCTAGGAACCATGGGAATTTGTATTCTGATTTTAGGTGATCCTTTCAGGCAGTAGAACTGCAAATGCATGGATATGAAGCCCATACCAAGGGTTTCCTGTCTCAAGGGAGACTGCTGTGTATGTAGCTCTGCTGCCCACTCCGAGGCTTCAGGCCACAGCTGGGCTGAGTTCTTCTGCAGATCTGTCCTCGGCCAGTTCACCTGCAGATTGAAGAAATCTCTGTCTTAGTCATTGGGTAAACCAGAGCATTGCCTGTTTTGGCTCTTCTACTTAGCTTTGTCCGCATAGATAGACAGACTACAATCAGAGTGCTTGCAGTGTGCCCCATTATATACAAACTGTAACTCAAGGCTCTACGGCACATCGCCAGTTCATCTCCCCACTCTGACGCCAGCTTCATTTACTCATATAAATAATTGGATAGCAGTCAAACATGATTGATTAAGCTGTTACTTTATCTGAATGTGTAAAATATAGAGTTTGAGATGCTAATGCCATGCTTGTTGTTTGGGTTTTCTTCTTCCACACTGAAATTTAGATGTGTTATTTAAGAACATTGAGACTTATTGGTCGTTATATTTATCATGGGTTTAGATTTATTGTCACTGTTTATAAAACTACCCCAAATTCATTGTTTTTATTGTTAAATTAAAATCTGCATGGTTAGGTTTGTATTCATTAAAGGGAGGCTTATTTTCTATTATAAAAGTGAACTGCAATTTAAGATTTTTTGGTTATGAAGTGCTCCAAATTAGATTTTTTCACCAATATATTTATTTTTCCTTTAAAAAACATTTGAACACTGGGTTATTTTACTGTGATTGAGGCTGATGACTTAATTTGAGCAACAGATACACTTTGAATTTCTAGATGTACAATAACATATATAGCAGTTACACAGTGATGCAGATAGAATTTTTTGGGTGCGGGTCATGCTTCAGTGTGTTTTTTAAGTCCTTACTTCATACTAATTGTAAACCTTTCCTAAAGTTTCCGTGATGGCCTATTGATTTCAATTCATGGCCAGTGTTTTTTAGATGACAGAATCTAATAATCTCTGCAGTCTGTGTCATGGTTTAGCCTTGTTTGGCTACCAAGCCCCACACAGCTGCTCACGCACCCCTCTGCCTGGTGGGATCAGGAGAGAGAATCAAAAGAGTAAAAGCAAGAAAACTTGAGGGTTGAGATAAAGATGGTTTAATAGGGAAAGCAAAAGTTTAACATGCAAGCAAAGCAAAACAAACAATTTATTCACTCTTTCCCGTGTACGGGCAGGTATTCAGCCATCCCCAGGAAAGCAGGGCTTCACTGTTTGCAGTGGTGACTTGGCAAGACAGATGCCAGCACTGCAAACAGTTCTCCTACCATGTCACCATATGGTCTTGAATATCCCATGTGTGAGGTGGGGTCAGGTGTAGTGGTTGTGTTCCCCCACTTCTTGTTCATCCCCAGCCTTCTTCTAGCGGGTCAGATCAGAAGCAGAAAAGGCCTTCATGCCTTGAAAATGCTGCTTGGCAATAACTAAAACTTCCCTGTGTTATCAACACTGTCATATCCAAAACAGCTGTATACCAGCTACTGTCAGGAAAGTTAATTCTATGACCTCTCCCTGCCAAAAGCATCACAAAATATTAATGGTCCAGTGAGTATCCGTGTTTTGTTCTTCTGCCTACAGCTATGCCCATGTGACATCACTTTAGCTAGGCATAGGTCTAAACTTACAAACTAAAAGGAACATCTTGCCCTTGGCTCTGCTTCTGGCCATTAGGCTGTGTCTTAATTCTGTTCCAGCCTTTCTCTGTGCCCTATGGCATGTCTGAAAAGGCATACAATCAATACATATGGGAAGCTGGCTCAGAAACTGTGCTCTAAATGTTGACAAAAGTGTTCAAAACACTGTATATCCTCTAACTGATGAGGTTGGTAGGTGCAGACTCCTTGCGTGGTGTCTTGAAAACCCTGTTAGTACTGAGTGGCCTTAGTGGTCTAGATAGATGGGCTTAGTTGCTAAGTGTGAAAAATCTTTAGCTAAAGATTGTTATTTAAGAGCTAGCCTGGAGACCAGAATTCCTGAATCTTCTGAAATGGTATGGGCCAATGGGAGTGGTGAGACCCAGGAAGAGCTTGCTCAGAGAAGCTGTGTGTGTCCTATCACTGCAAATGTTCAATGTGAGGTTGGATGGGGTTTTCGGCAACCTGGTCTGGGGGAATACATCGTTGTCCATGGCAGGGGGTTTGGACTGGCAGGTCTTTAAATTTCCCTTTTAACCCAAACCATTCTGTGATTGTATAATGCTGTCGTTGTTTGAACAGAACCTTATGCTTCACTTTATGAGCTGTAAAAACTCTTATTGTCATTGAGCACTTTATAAAAAAATCATGAAAGGTTAACATATTTCTCTTATTACTGCTTATTGCAGTGTGATACATGTGCACGTAAGCAATATGAATAGTATCTGAAAGAGGTAGCTATGACCTTATGTGTAGATACAAAAAAATGAAATGTTTTGTTTTTCTGCAAAGCCTATAAAGATGTGAATTCTAATGCAGATTTGCACACACTGGATTAAATTCCTTGCAAAGAGAAGGAGAATGTATTACTTCAAGATAATGCAAATATACTTTTATACTTAAAAAAACTAACACTTTTAACCATGCCTTCTATACTGTAAGATTTTCACCCCAGTGTGTATTGCAATGCTACCTTCACTATTGAATGTTTCTAACCTGGGACATCCAAAGTATTTATCTATGGTTTGCACAAGGACATCCATACTGCTAAAAAAATTTTTACTATAGTTAGAGACAACTATTGCTAATTGCCCTCATACTTTTCTCTTTTGAAGCAGCATATCTAAACCCAAATACTATAAAATAGGGAAGAGAGGATTTTCTTCTGATGAGTTGAACTATTCCATACATAGATTGTTTTTGGACATTTCAGTTAAACCTTTTACTCTGTGATTTTCACAGTACTTGTGAGTCAGCATAATATTTAAGTGGAAACTTTCAAAACTGCTTTGTACCTACTTAGGCTTTATGATAAAACTTGCATCATTTAATTCTGCAATTATTCAATCACCTTTTCCTGACTTGCCTATATTGTAAAGGTCAGAATTGATTTCAAATTTGAGTTAAACAAGCTTAAGTTCTTTGACACATGGAGTTAACCGGTCAAAGATATGTCCACTAAAGGGTTGACATTAACACTTCTGAACTTCATTCTTTAAGAGTCACCTTATTTATAGCAAGATAAATGCACTTTCAGCTCTACTTGCATAGAGTGGCAAAAGCATTCTTTGGGTAGCCTGAGTAATCTAAAATATATCTTATCTGGGAAACCTCAAAGGATCTATTTATTCAAGAAGTTAGGAAAATTTAAGGGATGTATACTTACAGCCTGGATTTCAGAATGTAAAACTGCTGCTTGCACATTTTAAGAGGACTGTTAATTTCTTTTAATTAAATAGAATGTTTTAAACATAAGCTATGTTTTCACAGAGTTTATCGGAAATATATCTTGCAATGCTAGAAATTTATATAATAACTTGAAAAGTACATTAGAGAAGAAAATCCGAACAGATTAATGCTTTTATGTAGCTAAAAAAAAAAAGAAAAATGCAAATAGTGACAGAAATGAAAAGTGAGTTGAACTTTTCAGTGGTCTGAAGTTAAATTCCAGACTGTTTATGGCTTTACTGTGTGTGTGGGTTCAACAAGTATTTGGGGCTTTTTAAAGCAGCTTTAGAATTACTTTCTATTCGTTGCAAACTATTCTGCTCACATATTCACTGTTTTTTAAAGTATTTTTACATGGCAATTTAACATGATTCCTTAGGAATACTTTCGAGATGCATCTTTAAGTAAGATATTTGGCTGTAAACAAACTGTCTTTAAGGGTATAGTCTTCTTCTAAGAATGTATACATACAGCTTGCCGTTTTTAAGGCTTCTCATGAGAAGTCAAGTGGAATTTATTCCTTCATAGACTTCCTTGGTTAGCATATGCGAGGGAACTCACATCTAACCACTAGTAGATTTTATGTTGGGTAACCTTTACAAGTATAAATTGCATGTTAACTCTTGACAGATAAAATTACTTATTCACAATTGACTTACCTTTGTAGGATGATTTACTTTGTCACAGTTGAGTCATCTCCATGCTATGTTGAGACCGCAGTATCTCTCCAGATCATCTTGTGGCATGCAACTATTGCCCTGATGCAGAGTGGTTAGAGGTCTGCAGGAGGAATGTGCAGGAGAAAAGGGAGAAAGACAAATGCCAGCTGAATCTGTGCTGAGGACCGCAGACACTGATTTCTGAAAGAAGGTATCACATTTGTAGATCTTGCTTGCTCCGGTTCACAGGGTTGCTCTGCAGGGGATAGTAGGGGTGTGGGGAGATGAAGGCTAGGTATTTAGCCACTTTTTCTTTCTTTCTTTCTGCTTATAGGGTTGGTATGTTATTTTGCTACACTAAAAAAATCAAGAATCCAGAATTGCTGTGACATTGCTCCTCTGTCTCGGTCACCTTCTCATATCAGCTTACCCTTTACTTAAAATATACCTGTTAGCCCAACCTTGCATATGTGTATGACTTGTAATAAAACATTGATTCACACATAAGTTAATAAAAGGACCATTTTGCTTTTATTCTGGAAATTTTGGCACAATTTCTGAGTAACTTAAGAAGAACTTAAGAAGAATCTAAATGTATCTGGCCCCTGTGGCACTGCTTAGTTATGTGGTAGGTAAAAGTAGCCTTTGCCTTCTTTCCTCCCACCTATTTTCACTATGCAGAAGACTAGCCTGTTAAGAAGGGCAAAGTAGTTCTACAAATAACAGTGTTTAGAGTGCTACTTTGTGAACATGAAGATCTGAAATTTTTGTTGGGTAACTTGCCTTAAACCTTTTTCTTAACAGTGATTAAGTTTGGGGAGTTTGGGGGATTAGCCTTTGAGTGTACATAAGTCAGCGTGCTAAAGTGGGAAATTATTAAAGTTCAGGTAATGCTGAAGAAATGAGTGTTTACAGAGCCCTACATCTCATAAGTGGAGGCTTCTTCAGAAGTGTTCAGAAAAAAAAGGTGAAAGAAAGATTAGGAAATGCTGCAAGATGCTGCTTAATGCTCCCGTTTTTGAATATCTCTGCTGAGATTTTCAATCTGCATGGAAAAAGGTGCATCTGCAGGCTGGGGAGGATCACTATGAGGATTGAATGCATAGGTTAAATTACACTCTGGAACTAAAGGTGGTAAGATCCTTGGCACTATAAGAAGATGTAATTAGATACACCGTACAGCTAGACACATTTTACCCCCTCCCCTCTACTGTCAAGCCCTCACATAAGAAATGGCCCCTGGTGCCAGTAGCCAGAATGTCACAGTTCAGAGCTGGTGAGCCTTTCAGAGGCTGTGGGATTTCTCAGGTGCTTTTAAGGATCACTGAACATGACTTTTCTTCAAGATGAGGAAGTCCTATGTAACAATCAATTTTACAAGTCCAAAGTTCAGTTGGGAGCCGTGCACACAAAGGGATACAGACACTGAATTCTTCACTGATACTGTATTAACCTTGCATGAGAAGAGATTAGGATCAGACTTTCTTTGCTGAAATGATTTGCCTGGTACCGCCAACTGGCAGTAACTGTTTCCAGCCAGGAAACTACCAAACAAGACATTTGTGTTATGAAGCCAATAAGTAATGCAAACATTGTGGGAAAATTACCATTAGCTTCAGAAAAACAGTTATATGTCAGCATTGCTGAAAGTGAACCTCATGACTTCAGATGATCTGATATCTCTGGTTTCTTCAACTGGTCTTGTATCTCTGAAGTGAATCTTAACTAAGTCTTAATTTGGTTCAAACCAGTAGTGTAAATCAATGGAGTATGGGGTGATTCCTATTATATTTATATAATTATTGCATTAGAATTGCATGGCACTTGTGCCACAAAATACTCCTAATTTCTTTACATTTTCTCCCAGAAAATTTTGTATTACAGCTCTTTCTCCTTCTTCACTTACTTCAATATTTTACCCACAGTGGTCTTCCAGTAAGTTCTTACTAGATCCCTATACCTAAGGTCATGGACAGAGAGAATGTTCGTAGGTAATTATCTGTGGTGTGTTGATACTAAATTATTATGGGCTCAAACTTCTTAAAAAGGCATTTAATGGGAGATTGAACCACTCTCAGATGTCTTAAGTGAGCCTGCCAGGCGGCTTCACTAACTTGCTTAAGCAAGAAAAATCACAAAGCAGAAAGTTTAGGTTACCTCTGGCTCGCAGGATTTCATTGGTCTGGATGTTTTTTAAAAAAGAAAACTTGTCCAGGGACTTTTGGGGTATACCTTTTTAGCCATGTTTTACAGAACCCTTTGAAATACTGATGGCCTTGTAAAGCCAAGGCCTTCTCTAACTTAGATTAGGATTTATTAGGCTAGATTTATTTGCTGTTTCACACTAGGCACAAAACATTCATCTTTGGAATTTTCTCTTCCCTTGTCCATTTTTTTCCTCTTTATAGCTAGTTGAAAAATAATTAATTAAAATTATAATATGATTTTAAATATAAAAATAACTAAAGAAGCAGCATAGTATTAAGTGCAAATGAAAAATAATTTCTACTGGAATTGCAAGATATTCTAAGAACATAAATATTGTTAATCTGTTGTTTCAAATTACTTCCTGGGAAACCTTTCTTTTGTGTGTCATTTTTATTCTTTTTTTTTCTATCCATCAGCTGTCAAAATAACTTATCTGAAAGCTTTTGCTGGCTACTTCAAACTGATCAAGTATTTTTAATGGAACTACATTTTTGCACTGCCTGAAATGTGTCAAATATCAGCAAGTCTACCTGAAGACAGATCTTTGCCTGATCTACATAACTATATATTTTAAACCTCAAGGATTTTGTACTAGTATTTCCACAGAGTAAAATTATTGTCTCTATTGAACTAAGATAATTGTTTTTTCCATTCACTTCAATGAAGTCAGTGTTTGTCAGATAAGGCCTCTGAAATATTTTTAAATACATATTTGCAGAGAATCTGCTCATCTGCCATATTTTCTTTTCCCAAGCTTCCTGAACACAGTGGGCAGGTGTGGAACTTTTTGTTGGTGGAAAGCATTGCAGTATTGCCTAGTGAATGAAGCCTTGCAGGATGTTTCCCTTTTGTTTCAATCCTGCAGTTACTCCTTGGCAATGAGTGATGGATGCACTTTTTATTAGACTATGAACATATGTATATCCTCTTGATCATAGCTTTGCATTGGGTTACAAGAGAGTATAAATGTAGCATTGGTTTAAAAAAATGTACCTCTACAGCTGGCTTCTCTCAGAAATAGCAGTATATTGGTTACTAAGTAAGACTACATAATGAGAATGTAATAGTAAAGAAATAACTAATATGGGTTGTAGGTTGCTCTTAGATGAATTACTCTTTCCTGGCTTTCAGGAAACCACACAGTGTGATGTCACCTCCCCTGTTTATAGTAATCAGAAATATTAGGTTGTCTCTAGGAAAGGAAGCAGTTCCTCATGGGGAAAATGTCAAGGAGATACCTTTACTCTCTGTATTAATTTTAGGGAACTAGCAACAGTAAGCAAATCAAATTTCAGAACTTATATCAGTTCTGGAAGGATAAAGAAGGTATATGGGAAACTTGAATTCTGCTCCAGTGTGTGTTCAGTTTCTGTTTGAGGGCAATTTCATTATCTTACTTGTCATGCTCTGTGGGAAAGGGAGTGTTGGACGGTGGGTACAGCTTCACAGAGCACTGCTTTGCTTGAAGGACAAATACCATAGCTTTATGATATCAGCTGTTGACAAACTATTCCACACCTGGTAATTACAGGTATTACAAATAGAGAGGAATTTGGGTGTTTGCTGTCATGATGACATTACTGATGTTTTCTTCTGTGCAAACCTCTTCAGTTGGCCTCAGATCTTTGAGGATGTGGTTGTTTGTCGTCCTGAGACCTCTGGGCAAGAAGCCACTCAGCTGTCCCATTCAGTTTTTGGTTGTGGAATTTGGCAGCTCCATCACTTGGTGTTGCAGCAGCAGTGCCATTGCCAGCCTTCTAGTTCAGTGCATCTGTCACTGACTCCAAAGGGATCATGGAGAAAAAGTGTGCATGGCACCATACTTCCATCTTCTCATCTAACCACCCTGGCTAATTAAGAGTTTTGACTCCTCTTTCTTGAAATTTGTCTTCAAAGATGGTTTAAAACTGTGCCCAAATTAGCCTTATATGGAAAATGGTATCTGTGTGTTTTATGCATATTCAAATATGCTTTAGGAACCTGACTTATTTTCTAATGATTTATAACTTACATTTATCCTCTTCAGAAAATAAACAAGGCAGTATTTCCTCTAAACAACTGAAATTTTGGAAAAGCCAAGACAATCTTCAAAATCTTGAATCTTGACCTCCTTTGCCAACAGAGGAGCATTGAGCAAAAGTTACGCATTCTGCCTGCAGCAAAAGAGGTCAAAACTGAGTCTTTAATTCTGAAACCACCTGATATAGTATCTGCATTATAAACCTGGTGGGTTCACATTTAGCTGGCTTTGAGTAGTGGTTTGGTGACCCGCTAGCAAAAAGAAAGGTGACTTATTTCTGTGATAGCTAGCACAAAACCTAAAAGCCTAGGAAGATGAGAAGAGAGATGAACAAAACTAGGCAAAAAACCTCCACAACCTATTAAAAAGATGGTTCTTTGGCGGATAATGATTGTTTTATGTTATATATATATGTCTATTTACTTAAAAGGCAATTAAACGAACTTTGAGCAGTCGTCCAGCTCTTCTGCTTCTTAGGATCCATTTCATCAAACATAATCCATGGCAGATGTGATTTTTTTTTTCCTTTTGCATCACATTTTCCTTAGTAACTCTGATGACGAGTCTACAAATTTAGGCAAATCAATTCCAATGCTTCACTATCTGTATCATGGTGCTTGCTAATAGGAATATTGTCTGAAATCTTACTTGCTAACATTACTGCATTTGAATCTATGAAGACTAAAAACGTAATTTCATTCTTTGCTGTTGCCTTTTATGCATTTAAATTTAAAAGGTATTAACATCACTCCTCTGGACTTGGCTTCTTTGTATTAAAGATCACTGATTCCTGCAATCTTACCACATTCAGTTGGTTTCTGTGTATATATATGCTCTTGTCTTTCTTCCTTGCCTCCCTTTGGGAAGACTGCATGGCTTTCCTGAAGCATGGTGCCCAGAACTAGTTCATAATCTACTACTTTCCATTCTTTATTTGTTCACTCATGTTTTCAGGGCCAACAACAGACTCTTGATTTGTCCTTAACATCCACAGTGTACCATCAGTGAGGGGTGCTGGTCATAGATCTGAGTTTAGCATATAAATTGAATTAGGTTCTGCTTTTGTATTTTTGTTTTAATTTTCAGGTGCAGAGGAGTTTCTTGTCTACTGTGGAATGTGTTGGGACCGATGTATTCCTGTGATGCCCATTGTGAGAGACATCAGTGCACACTGAAACAATAGAAAACTAGAGGACTGTATGGAAGCTGATTTAGCAAAAACCTGTCAGTGAAGTATAGAGCCTTTAAGAAGAATAAATATTGCTTCACAATTGGTTAAAAATAAGACCTGTACATTTAAGATGGCAGTCACCTTTCCCTGTTTAAATGCCAGCTGATCGAAACTTCAAACTTACCCCACTGCTGCACAATTTCCATCTTTTAGTTCTAATTACAAGCGGGCAGAGGGTGTGTTCCCTGGTGCTTATGACTTGCTTGTGTGCAGGGTAGGTTATCACACTTTTCTTCTATGGTCTGGTAACTTTAACAGGCTTTTAGGCCTGAATGCAGGAAGCCAATTAAGTGTTTGCTTAACTTGTACGGTGTTAAAGCTGCCCTGTCTTAATCAGAGTCCTAATTACTAAAATACTCTCATACCTCCATGAGAGCTTAGTCCTATCTGTTGACTATTAATTATATTACATTTATTCTTGCATAAAAGCAACTGAAGTTAAATGGAAAGCCTCAGCCCACATGGTTCTCAGGGTTACCCAGGCTTTTGGAGAATGAAGGTGCCTTTGTACAGTAACACGGGAGAAGCTTAACGAACAGGTTCTGGTGCATAAGGCATGTTCCCTTTGACTGGCTGGTCATTGTGGTGTCTGTACGGTGGCAGACGTACAAGCTGGTGCTCTTTGGCATTGAAGCAGTCACCTGAGAAACAGTATGGGGCCAAATGAACAGACTGCTTCAGCCTTCTTCTGAATGAATGCTCGGAATATTTGCCTTGTGTTTTTCTTATTCAGGTATTAGCAGCATCATGCCATCTCTTAACCATGTCATGTGAGTGCACAACTTACGCTTTTGCCTAAGGAGGGCAAAAATCCATATGAATTCAATAGCAGAACAAGTGACCAACCCTTTTTACAGCTCTAGTGCTCTGTTCTAAAAGGGAGGTTGGACAAATGTTTACATTCAAAATGAATTATAATTTCTGACAGATTTTTTTTTTTTTCAAGCTATAAACCAGCAGATTGATTCTGTCTCATGAGTATTCTGGTAAATCTGTTACCTGGAAAGAGAATGGAAAAGTGTTTCCTCCAACTTTTTTTTGCCAAACCACACTACTTGTTTGTTTGTCTTTAATTCAGTTTTGTTTAGTTTTGTGTTGCAGTAATTGCATGGGCATATAGCATCTCCACACAAAGAAAGAGCTACCTTGCCACCATCTTCCAGGTTAGATTCCGGATCAGGCATGGAGAATCCAGCAAGGGCAAATGTTAGGACAGGTAGGATGATAATGACAATGAAGAAAGAGTGAAGCAGAAGGCATCAGTGTTTCATATATCATATAGATGATTTTTTTGCAGTGTAACCACTGGTTGTATTTAATCACTTAAAACCCTGATGTTTTGGCAGTATAAATGTTTGTACTTAAAAGGCAAGACACTCCAAAGTCAGACAGTAGGATGGAGAAGTTAGAGTACATTTTCATGCTTCTTTTTCCATGTTTAATATTTAGTTTTGCACTACAGTTGCAGAGCACATTTTCAAGATAAGATAAAAATCCTCTTTTTAAGTATCTCATATCTATTGAGGACTTGAGATAAACTGCGCATACCACTTTTGGAAATCTAGCCATAAATCAGAACTGTAGTGTTTAAGACACTTGCCATAATCAAGTTCTTGTGTCTTTATAACAAAATGAGGTTTTGATGGAGAGCTGGCTGCCCTAGCACATGTGCCTGTTCAAATATGCCACATCTCTCACCTGGCTTCCAGTGGCCACTATGGAGGAGTGTGCATCTCTCACAGGGTCTGTTTCTGATGTGTCAGCCTAAATAAACATCTTTGCGATGCTCTTGGGCGTCTTAAATGGTACTACTCATCACATTCTATTCTGTTATTGTTATTGTTAGTGTTGTTATCAATCCTTCTCACTGTAGTGGTACAGACTGTACTACTAACATCGAGCCGGTTAGATACAAGGACCATGCATCTTTTATAGGAAGCCAAAGCATGCAGTTTCATCTGTCAACGCCGCCTTTATCAGCCACACCCTCCTAGTTACATTAGCCTCCTCCGCCCTGAAACAGGTAAGTTGGGTGACAGCTTTCCCAGGCCCCAGTCTGGAAGGAGTATCAGGGTGTGGTGTGGCCACTGGTTGGAGGCAGCATGCCTGTAGGCTGGAACTGGGAAGGCAGAGCAGCCCAGCACTGATACGGGAGCCCAGCAGCACCACTGATCCTGTGGCAAAACAGAAAAAGCTGAATCTTTTTGGCTGGATCAGCAAACTTGTCTTGCTGACTGTGTGGCTGCACACATGCCTATGTCCTGGGTGGGAAGGAACGTGAGATCAGGAGCAGGGTGACAGTGGCTCACAGTCCAGGGGACTTAAACTGCACCCTGGACTGAATGACAGCATAAGATGATTTAAGCTTTAACTCAGAGGGACATGGTTTGCAAAAATACATACATACAGCTGACATTAATTGCTGTTTTGGTTATTTCCCAAGGTGAGATAGAGGGTTTTCCATATGCCATTACTCTTCCTGTGAGTGGAATTGTGCTTTCCTAAAATGACTGTTTATAGTGAGAATATATATTTGAAAAAATATGCTGCAGTATTCTAATCAGAATGTAAAATTGAGGGAAAAAGGCATAGGTTTTAATTGTTTTGGTCTGTGATTAGTTTCATTCGGATTCCAAAATCTAGAACAAGTGACCTTCTTAATCTGTCAAGGAGAATGATATAATTCAGGCAGCTTAAATCAAGACCTCACCCTCTGTACCTCAAAGCCTAATGACATCAAAATAATGTTAAATATGGTACTGTAATTCCCTTCAAGTCCGGGAATTTTATGTTTATTTCCTACCTCATAGTCCAGCATTAACTGTAAAATATGGTAAATGCCAATTGTGCTTTCCATTTTCTCACTAACCTTTTCTGCAATTTTAGAGGGTTTTTTTTGTTGTTGTTGTTTTTGTTAAGAGTTTTTTTGTGGTTTTTTGTGTGGTTGGTTTGTTGGGGTTTTTTTGTTTGTTTGTTTGGTTGGTTTTTTTTCAGTGGGAGGGGAATGTGGGTCAAATTATCTCCAGTTCATGTGTGTGAAACCATGAGCTTATATTCATAAGCAGGGAAGATGATGTTGAAAGGCTTGTTACAGGAAAGATAAGTAGCGTCCCCCACTGGCTACATTTTTGGATAACTGGCAGCAGCTGTTGGTGCTGTTCATCTTCCACTCAGTGGGGGCTGTATGAGAAACGTACATGACAAAGCTGTGCTGTTGGGGAGCTGCTGAGAGGCTCCCAAACTTCATCTGTCTTCTCTGTGAATGGCAGAAGACAGCATCACCACCTACCCAACAGTTTGTCTGGGCATCCTACAGAAACTCTAGCATGTGGACACATAAGCAATGTCACAGTCCAGAATGAAACGGGAGGCTTTGTAGGTGTGGGAACAGGTGTTTTCTGGATTGCTTACATTGATTCAAGTGATAGGTATGTCCCTGTCACCCATTTCTAACGTGTCTCTAAAACTCTTGTTTCTCTTAGACACTTTTCCATGGATACAGCAAACAGCTTTAAACAAATAATGTTTTGGTTTTTATGGGGGGTGGAGAATAGAGATAGACCTCGTTAAAACTATAGTATTGAGGGGAGCTTTTTATGTCTTCTGTACAGTATGCTGTAAATCCACTAGTAGCTCATATTCTAAAGTCTATTTCTATTATTTCAAAATCACCTGTCTTGCTTTCTTTCCTGTTTCAAGTCTGCACTACCACTGCATATTCCGCTTAAATTATATGGCTTAGTGATTTATTTCTCACTCCATTTTTTCTTTTTTAAGAACTTTCTTAGGTAAGCTTAAGAGTCCTCCCCTTCAGGTTAACAACAAAGATGTAGATACAGAAGTGTGCACTTGCTCTAATGTAGCTTTTTGGTTCATTCATGTTGTAAAACAAAGTGTTTGATTTTGAGGGTGGGAAACAAGGAAAAAAACCCCACAAATGTCCCTATATTTTTAATAAGCAGAGTTCTGCCAAGTAGCAATTAGCACTCTATAGTTTTTGTGCTAATTAAGATTTTCTTAGGATCCTCTAAGAAGGGTTTTGCCAAGTTAGCAGATTTTCAGACAGGTGAGCTGCTTTTAGTTTTACCATTGCTAGGTGCATTTCTTACAATGTTTTTCCTAATTACTATTCTGTTGCTCTGACATTCATCATGGTCTTAGACTGCTCAAATCACTGATATATATGAAGCTTCTCCATAGTTTTGTGCTGGAGAAAAATTACAGAAGCTGAAATAATCACTCAAAGCAAAAGCTGTTGTTTTGAAACTAAGTAAGGGAAGAGAGGAAGCATAGTCTTGTTTTCCTAAGCCAAATTCTTTACTGAGCCTCCTTTCAAAATACAAGCATAGAAAGTCTCATAGGGCTGTGGTTATCACTGACCCACTGAGGTCCATCATACTACAGGAACTGTGGTAAGTTCAGTTGAAACTTTTTTTGTCTCTTCACACAGTGGGAATGAAAGTTTTCAGAAGTGTTGATCAAAATTTTTTTTCAAAGATACTTTTTTCAAAGGAAGACAAACAGACATTTTTAGACTGAAAGCACCTGAAGGCCCCAGTTTGAATTGACATGCATTTTTAGGGCTTTCCCATTACTGAGACGAAAACATGTTTCATGTTAATACTGTGAAATGTCTTTTTTGGTTTTGAGGATTTAGAATTTTACATTAAAAGTATCTTAAAATCAATTTTTGCTCACTTCACCTCCTTCTTGAAAATAAAGGACAGTTCAGAATCTTACTATTTAGCTGATCTTAAGTGGAGACATAGGCCAATGTTAATATTTGCTCCAGTATCAAGGTGAGGCTTTCAATATGTCTAGTTCTCATAGTGTCAGAAACTATTTTCCCTCATTCTTTATTTTAGATTCCCGTCCTCTTAATCCCATATTATACATAACTTCTTTAAAAAGTCTACTGTTTACCCAAGACAGGAAAACAAATTAGAAAAGTCTAGTTCATGGATACATAATAATTTTTGTATTTTTGGTCTAAATCACTCATAAATGGATATATGATCTATGTGTGTGTGATCAGTCATTAGAAACCGGAGTAAACCTATGGATCAGAGCATTTTCTTTGGGTCGATCTTACTTGATTATAATCAGCTACAGTGAGACTTAGCTAGTGGCACAGATGGCATCCGGTTGCTGAGCCATTACAAGCACTTTCATCTGATTGAACAAAACCTTCATCTGATCAAACTCCCTTGCTGCTTCAGTATGAAATACATGATTGCTTGAACCAGTGGTTAGGATTAGTAGAATGGTGTAAACTGTAATGCCTATGTTCTCTGACTACTTTGTAATAAAAGAAACCGGGGCAAACCCTGAATGGGCAACCTCCGTGGTCACTCGTTCCCTCTCTTCCCAGTTAGTTTTGCATTTACTGGTCACATGTGGATCTGTTAGCTAGGATCTCACATTGTAGTCCTGTCAGAAGGGAAGCTCTTTGCCACTTCACTTGGACCATTCATTACTCTCAATCTAATTAAACGCTGACATGCAGTGTGGTCTTCGTATCTTTTGCCTTCTGTGTAGTAACATGGGGTCATCCAAGATTACCGGAAGTGTTATCTCTTCTCTAGATTCAAGGAAGTGCTGCCTGAGGTAGATCTGGGGAAGAGTCCTTGCTTAGACCTGAAAAAGAAATGGAGCTTGCAATCTCACACTGAAATTTATAGCTAATTCTTTCCAAGATACTTTCCTGACCTTTCTGAAATTAACTTTCTTAAAGAGCCAAAGAGAAGACTCTTTATATTTCCTTTTACTTACTGTCTATTTCTGCTGAGCTTGAATGCATCAATAATGGAAAAATACTCAAACCTTAACTGTGGTGACACAGTTTGAATGGCTCATGGCCAAACACTGTAAAAAAAACCAAGGTCAGAATAAGTTAATAAAGAGCCTCCAGGTGCAGTTTATCTTCTGCTTGTGTTTGAGTAAAGAAGGTGCCCAGTTACTATGAGCCAAAATATAACCCCTCAGCCGGGAAGTCATGAAGCTGGAATCCTTCCTCTCTGATGCTGCAAAATTATGAGTGCAACTGAGGTTACAGAGATAGAAGTGGTCCTGAAACTGGCTACAGTAGGGGAGCTCTGGCACTTTTCTGTGGATGTATTGGTGATTGCCCCTGTCAACTTTCTCCCTTCTTCTTTTGGCACAGGGGAAGATCTTCCCTGCTGTTATTAAAAAGTGTTGGAACTCATTCCACCTCACAGGGCTCCTATACGATGCCTGATTTCTTGTCACTTTTCTTGCTGTTTTTAAAACTGGATATACCCAGATGACTCAGAAGGCTGAATTTTCAATGTTTTTCATGCGTCCCTCCATTTCCCAAGTTCTATATTTGACTGACAGCTCAGTTCTGAGACTGTGTCCAGCTCCTAAGTTTCAATCACTGTCAAAACTGGCAAATGTAGGTCTTGCCTTCAAAATAGTGAGGAAGTTACTTCTTTAACTCCATTACTAGCTTTACCTTCCAGTGGCACATGACTGAATCTCCTTCTGTTCTGTGAAGGGAGTATGAAGAAACTAGCTTGTGTGTGTTTTTAATTACATGTTTGTTCAGCCCCCCGAGGATGTCAGGAGCTGTGAACAGCAAATGCCAAGTGATTGCCAGGAAGAAGGCTGCTGACTGCAGTCCATCATAGACAGAACCCTTCTGTGTAGCTGCCACTGCCTTGCCATGCACATACCGACGATATCTGATTTTGATTATAGTCTCTCCTCTGATGATAGTGCTGTCTCGGGTTCTCCTGGAGACAAAGTCTTGGTCAAGTGAAAACATAAGCAATGGTGTAGTCAAGGACAAAGTCAGTCAGTCTCCCCCAGATTCCAGTCTATTGACTCTTCTTTCTTCCTCATTTGGAATGAACTGAAAGGCTAACAAGCTCCCTTTAAATGAGCATAACTTTCTGTATTATGTTAGTCTAGACAAAGGAAATCAAATTAATTAGCAAAAAGACTGCAAATGTGCTGTGGAGGAGGACCTGTCATTAGAGTACCTCATTCAGGCTCCTGTGGCTTGCTGTATGTTCAGAATGATAGCTCTGGTCTTTCTCTCCGCAGAAGAGAAATAGAATAATACTAGGCTTCAATTAGAGACACAACTGTAATTCAGTCATGGGCAAGGAGAGGGGGAGGTGAATAGGAAGAAGGCTGCTCTGCAAAGCCTAGGTCATAAAACATAAAATCCCATTTTACACATGGCAATGGATCCTTCTGTGATTGAATTACAGCCTGCATATTCAGTAGTGGGTCAGGTCTCTAAACCAGAATACAGACAGAGCAAATATTTACATTCTGTGTGTAATGACAGAGGGAGAATCACTGATCTGAGTATGAATCAAAGCCACAAGAACATAGATGTGGGACAGCCATGTGTTGCCAGTGGTGTGAAGCGGGAGGGATGGCATAAATTTCCAGTTTTTGGATATTAAATTTTCTACAAATCATCCTGCTGCATTTAACTGAAAATTTGTCTTCTGTTTACTTTTAGTTGTGACACACACTGCCAATAACAATGTGTAAATGGCAGTTTGCCCATTCATTCTGTGTGCTATATGTTTTCTAATATTTCTGGAAAGTTATTTTGAAGTGTATAGGTATTTAACATTTTATGTTGATAGTGCATATAGAATTAAAATTTTATTTGTATTCCTGACCTTGTAGCATCTCAAAAGATTTTTTTCTTTTGACAGCTGTTGAGCCACTATGATTTATTTTGGTCCATTTGATAGCAATGATAGTCAAAAAGGTTACTGTCAGTTTGGAAATATCAATAGACATGTAGTGAAGTAAAAATCCTTTTTTTATATATTAGAAAACAACTTAAAAACAAGGATCAAAATATTTCCAAACTGAAGAACTTGTATCGAGGCATCAACTGGTGCATGGACTAGGGTAGCCAAGAAGCCATGTAACTCTAAAGGTTTTGAACTCCAAATGTTTGTTTATAGGCTTGCAAAAACACAGGAAAAAAGCCCATCAGAGCACATGGTTGCTGCACTTTTCAGCCCTTACAGGTGTGAATTATATTTTAGTTGCATACATCCAGTTTATCTTGTAGAGACCCTGAACAGGGGTCTGAGTGAACAGGGTTCCCTTCAGAGCAAAGCCCACAGCTGAGTTAAACATTTGAAACAAAACTAATCCCTTAAACAGGGATTGTGACGGGCCATTGGTTAACCCACAAAGAGTAACTGCAAAAGGCTAAGTAAGCCAAGCAGAAGACTGGTGCTCTTGGGGAAAAAAGAAAACATCTGGTAATTTTCCAAGTAAGTTTGTGAACAAAAGGGGTTACAAAATATTACAGGATCAACCCAAGGATAATACCGTGCGTGGTGTGCAGCAATGACTCGTTCCTGCTTGGCTTCCATCAACACAGTGCAAACAAGCTTTTCACTGTTGGGCCAGCTGACACCCTGGGTCAGAGACTGTATTAAAAACTTTGAGGTGACCCACTGCTGTTTCAAGGTGTCTAGTGTTACGTGTGAACATTGGAGCTCATGAACTTTGATTTTCTATGGGTGTGTTCAGTGTGCCAGTAACTCTAAACGTCCCCTTTGCAACTCACACCTCCTGTTCTAAATTGTGGTACCATTGACTTGTTTCCCTTGTCCCTTTTCCTGAAATATTTTCCTCCCAGTGTACTCTGGGAGAAAACACACTTAGTGTAATGCAATAGAAGTTTCAAACCTGCCTTGCTGTCCAACCCATTTGAAATTTGGAGAGGAAAAAAAAATTAATTGTGAGGATGTGTCAGATTTGTTGCTTATAAACTGAAGGAAAGGCAAAATAGTTTGAGAGGATTCCCTAGATTTTGCCTCACTGAGGAGAAAAAGAGCTTTTCTGTGATTCTAATAATTCTGGTAAGGCACATTTAGTTATGTGCTTGTATGGCATAAACCTGGTTGGAGCTAGCAAGCTGCATGAGGTCAGTACTTGTTTTATTTGCTCATTAGCATAGATCTTCTTCCCTCTGTCCCCAGAACTGCTGTAAGTTTTAATCAGAAGGGCTGATGCTTTGTCAGGCAAATTTAAGCAGAGATAAATGTAAATGAAAAATGCCCCAAGCAATACATCTATGCCATTTTTAAGACAACTGTATGAAAATACAGCTGGAATGGTTCTTACAAGTGACATAATGGAAATTAGTGGCATATATAGCTGAAATTTTGTTTGTATGGGAATTATCATAGTACCTAATAGAAAGAGTGGCCTGTGGGATATTGGGATAAGAGCAATTCTTATTTGAACCATCTGTGTTTCAGCTCTATAAATAAGATATTGGCTTACAGAAATTCATAATATAAAGACTAGACCATCAATAACATTTTAGAGTTTTCAAACAGGAACATGACCAGAGTCATAATGTGATTAACTGAGGATAGCATCCTGACAGCCTGAAAGAATAAAACTATCTGAATCTACCAGAAAATCTAGAAAATTTAAATTTTATTTCTCTGCTGATTAATCTAGTGTTTCTTATATCCAAGATTACATGCCACCTCTTGATTTTAGAAGTACTTGCATTTTTCTGATCATTAAGATAAGCAAGCACTTTTGGGCACTTTTATGATGCTTTGGAGACCTCAGTTTTCTCCTAGAACAGAACTCAATCAAATGCCCTCTTTTTAGAATGGTATAAATACAGTAAGGAGCATATATTGAAGATTAATGGTCATCTCCCTTATTGAGGATAGAAAACAAGCTGTGCATTCTAGAAGTAGTGTGTTGTTTGAAGCTACAAAGAAATTAAGCTCCTAACTCCATTCCTGTTCTATCAAAACTCAGGAAAACTATATTGAAAATTTTTGAACAAAACAATTTTCAATTACAATAGTATAATGTTTTTAAAGAAAAGCTTGCCTAAGGGTAACAAATCTGTATTTCTTTTCAAAAAGAAGAGTATTGGTGCCATGCGGTGCAATTGAAAGATGTTGGAAACAGTCCATTCTCAGTTAATTTCTGACCTCCAGTAACTCACTTCCCCTCTGAGCTCAGTTCTGGTCCCGCCATATGTTGGTCACCAAATCAGTCTACAAACATTTGAAGTTGTGTTGCTTAGTCAGGCATTAGTCTCGGGTGAGATGTCTGTGTTCTGTTGTAATGCAAACAGCAAAAATATAATGGAGACTGTTCATTTCAAAATAGTCTTTTGTAGCATCAATTCTCCAGTGAGGAAGACGCAAAATGAGCTATTGTATTTAAATGCTGAACTTTCCCCATTCTTGTATTGACTCTCCTCCTTTCCAACAGGCTGAGGGATGGTCACAAATAAAGACATTTGCTCAAGCCACTGCTTCCCTTCAGATTTAGTTTCCCAAGGGCAGAAGTCTGCTGTTTTCTCCTGAATGAAATGCTGCCAAATGGGACTAACAACTGCCTTCAACACAGAAGAATAAAGTTAAATGTAGGCTGTTTTTACTTGCTGGACAAAATGTTCATATGCAAACAGAACTGACTTGCCTCTTTGGGACTCCTTATCTTGTGCTGAAAAGCTGAGAAACACTGAGAAGGCGACCAAGTATCTTTTCAACTTAGTTCACTC
Source organism: Donacobius atricapilla (assembly GCA_013397315.1). Taxonomy (NCBI): domain Eukaryota; kingdom Metazoa; phylum Chordata; class Aves; order Passeriformes; family Mimidae; genus Donacobius; species Donacobius atricapilla. Next base: position 503,669 of record WBMY01014305.1, read on the forward strand.
TTGCAGTGAGACATTTTTAGATTCATAGGAGAATTATCAGTCCTTTCCAAAAAAGCTCTTCTCCTTGCATCCATTCCTTCCATCCCCTGACTGTAGCATTCTTCAAACCCAGGTTGTGAGGAAGAGATTCAGCCTCATGGACAGCTAGCAGAAATCTGGTTTTATTTTGTGGGTTTTTCTCTCCTCCCACTCCCCTTTTTTTTACCCAGTGTTGCAAATGCTGCCAGCACTGATGACTACCCAGACACTTCTGAGTAGGACATCTCGCTCTGCTTGGGACAATTCACATGTGCTCACCAGGCAGACATTTGTCTGTGGTTGGTTCTAAAACCACAAGTTCCTGAAGCTGAAATAGCAACAAAACTTAGCTTTTAATCATAATGATACAAAACCCCCGCTTTGTCCAGTTACCTGCTAGTATTCAGAGTGTGTTCCTAATCTCCTAAAAAAGGCTTCACTACGTTAGCACAGGTACTATAAGGATGACTTTGCTTTCACATTTCTTGCAGCTTTCATTCCGTCTCTTTTTTCTCACTTTTCCTGTTTAAAAATGATAAATGCTGACAGAATTGTTGAATCAAAATCTTTGCTACTGATAAATGTAGGGTCCTAGGAAGTTGATAGTGTCCTTCTTCACTGTATTACCTGGCTAATGTTTAGCCTTAAAAAGAAACGAAACCAACAAAACCTGCATCATTGTTTCCTGCACTGTTTTCTTCTAGTTGGGGCCTTAGTAATTGCATCTATTATATGTGTGTGTGTGTTTTGGGAAGCACTGGTGTTTATCATGGACATAATCACAGAGGACGAGTAAGGTTCGAAGGAACCACAGTGGGGCATCTGGTCCAACCTTCCTGCCCAAGCAGGGTCATCCTAGAGCACATTGCACAGAAGTGCATCCAGACAATTCTTGAATGTCTGCAGTCAGGGATACCCCAACACCTCTCTGGGCAATCTGTTCCGCAGCACGGTCATCCACACAGTGAAGTCCTTTCTCATATTTAGCTGAAACTTCCCATGCACCAGTTTCTGTCTGTTGCCTCTTGACTTATTGCTTGGCACCATTGAGAAGAGCCTGGCTCCATCCTCTTGGCACCCTCCCGTCAGAATATTTTAGGCATTGATGAGGTCCCTTCTTAGTTGTCACCTCTCAAGGCTGAACAGACCCCGTTGCCTCAGCCTTTTCTCATAAGAGAGAGCTTCCAGTCCCTTAATCATCTTTGTTGTACTGAGCATCCAGAGCAGGATACAGCATGCCAGATGTGCCTCACCAGGGCTGAGTAGAGGGGCAGGATCACCCCCCTTGACCTGCTGGCAATGCCCTTCCTAATCCCAGGCCACCACTGGCACTCTTGGCCACAAGGACACTGCTGGCTCAGGGACAGCTTGTTGTCCACCAGGACCCCCAGGTCCTTCTCCACAGAGCTGCTTTGCAGCAGCTCAGCCCCCAGCCTGTGCTGGTGCAGGGGTTATTCCTCTCCAGGTGCAGGACCCTGCAGGTGCCTTTGTTGATGTTCAGTCAGGTCTTCTCTGGTCACCTCCCCAGCCTGCCGAGGTCCTTCTGAAGGGCTGCACAGCCCTCTGGGCTGTTGGGCTTTCCTCCCAGCTTTGTGCTGTCAGTGAACCTGCTGAGGAGGCCTCTGCCCCTTCACCCGAGTCATTGAGGAACAAGGTAAACAACGCTGGGCCCAGTGATGGACCTTGGGGGACACCACAAGTGACAGGTCTCCAACGTGACCATGTGCACTGGGTGCAGCCCTCTGGGATCTGCCATTCAGACAGTTCTGAATCCACCTCACGGCCCACTCATCCAGCCCGCACCTCCTGACTTTGCCTATGTGGATGTTGTGAGAGACAGTGTTGAGAGCCTCACTAGAGTTGAAGCTGACAGTATCCACTGCTCTCCCCTCATCTATGCAGGTTGTTGTTTCATGGCAGAAGGCAATCAGGTTGGTCAAACATGATTTATTTGTGAATCCATGCTGACTTCTCCTGATCACCTTGTCATTCATATGGCTAGAGGCGGACTCCAGAATGAGGTGCTCAATCACTTTTCTCAAGGTTGAGGTGAAATTGGCCAGTAGTTCCCTGGGCTCTCCTTCTTGCAGTTTTTGAAGAATTGTGTGATATTTGCTTTCTTCCAGTCCTCAGGCACCTATCCTGACTGCCATGGCCTTTCAAGGATGATCATGAGCAGCCTTGCTGTGGTGCCCGCCAGGTCTTTCAGCACTCATAGATGCAGCCTTGTCAGGGCCCATGGATTTGTGGATGTCAAATTTGCTTAGGTGTTCTTTAACTCAATCCTCCTTCCTTCCAGCATTCCTTTAGGCTGGTCTCCTGGGTCAGAGCTGCCTAAGGGATGTCATATCAGACGAATGCAAAGATGTTCAGTAACTCTGCATCCTCTGCTACCAGCATCCCCACTCCATTTAGTAACGCATCCATATTATCCTTAGTTTTCCTTTTGCTATAGTGACATTTGAAGAAGCCCTTCTTGTTCTCATTGAAATACTTGGCCAGATTTAATTCCAGATGGCCTCAACCTTCCTTGTCTCATTTCTATTTCTCTGACAACCTCTCTATATTCATTCCAAGTGGCCTAACCCTATTTCCATCTCCTTAATGATAAAAGTATGTCAAAATACCAGGGCTGACTTCATCAATACTTTCCTTCTCCTCTCTCTGGTGTTCTGGAGATGTAGTTTACAGCCAGGTTCTTCGGTGACGCTCCTCACAAACTCCTGGTCCTGGCTTAAAAAAAATTAGAAACTTCTCTCTATTCCTTCAGCACTAATACTACTTAAAAAAACCCCCAAAAACCCAACAAACCAACAACGACAAAAAAATAACAACACCAAAAAACCCCACAGGTTTAAAAGCTATGCAAGATAAGGATTCAGCCTATGAATGGCCTAATACTATAAATCCGTGATACAATATTTAGGTCAATATTCTTTGTGGCAGGATGAGAGTGCAAGGAAGAACTGCTGGAGTATTGTGATCCTTTAACACCAATGAAGTGATCAGCTGCATTTAAAGAGGTTTCAAATGAGCTTGTCTTAGGTTCCTGAAGGAAAGAATAGTTCAGTGGTTTTAAACATGAATTTCTGTTGGCAGTAAAGGCAGATAAGAAAGACAGAGGACAAGGAAAAACGCAGCATTCAAGCTGGTTAGTTTTAGTGTCAAGGGTTAGTTTACTTACCAGTTTTCTTCATTATTCCTTCTGTCCTAAAAATAACACATAACACAAAGCTGAAAGACAGGAATAATTAGCTGAGTTGTTGGTTCCTCTTATTGTTTTGTGCATGGATCAAGAATTCTTCTAAACTCCCAGCCTTTTCAGGGAAAATTCAAGATAAAGCTCTTGGTAGTAGAAAATCTATTTTGTGAGAGCTGAATTAATATAATGCAACATCCTTTTAAATGGCATAGACTGTCTCCACCAGAGTCTTCTACATACCCTATTTTGTTGATGATTTATTTTCTTTTTCAAGACTTCAAGTTCATTGTTTTCAGGAACTATCTTGATAAGGAGAACTTCTAAGTTCTGGCATTACTGGGGAAATGCTGTCCTGTTCTGAGGAATGCAAGCTGGCATTGTTGAAACCTAACTTCATCTCCCCCTTTCAGAAAACAAAGCAAGAGCTTGCACAGTAGAGTGTGGCTCCTGAGACATCCAGCCTGCAGGAGGTCCTTTCCTGGTTCCTTCAAAGCTTCGTGGTGTTCCCTGTAGGCAGTCTTGACTCTCTGGGGGAGAGGTATTGGTGCAAGAGAAAAAAGGATGGATCTCCTTTGTGGAAGGGAGAGAGAAGGATGGAGAGGAGGAAGGATCTCCATTCAAGCGAGCCAGTGAGGGTACTGGGAATTTATTAAGTCTGAAAGAAATGTTTTTTCCTCCAATCATCTACTGTTAGGGCTGTGATGCAACAAAATAGCTTTCTTTCAAATCACTATAGAAGGTTCTTAGAAGAAAAGAATGGAAAAATTTCTGCCCGTAAATTTCTGTAATGGCATTAATTATTTGTATTTAAGTAATTGCTGCCTTTTGTGGTTTGTGCAGTGTTTTTGAAAAGTTATATTCCTAGAACATGGTAACTACAGCTATAATGCAGATCTGGATTACTGAATCCTAGCTGCAGTATTGTGTTTTTCACATTTTTCAAAGTTTGGTCTGCCCAGCCTCCTGCATGTTTTGTTGTAGCTGGCCTCACTCTTGGCAATTTAGTGATGGGAATCTATTAATGATGGAATGATTTAATAAGACTCCCATGTCTCTGCAACAGGAGATACAGTACAGTGTTCAGTTATTGCTAATGCTGTTGGGAGATGGGAGAAATAGTTTCCAAAGGATAGTTAAAAGAGAAAAGTTATCACCAAATACCTCCCTTGCACAAAGATGCCCAATTAGTCTTCATTGAAGTCTTTATGAGAACATTGTACCATTAGAATCATGCCTAACTATTAATAAATTAAATAAATAGCATTTTTGGCTTCCTGGTAGAGAATTTGATATTTCCTGGCTTTCTACATCTGTTGCTAAAGCCAAGTTTTAGTTCTTTGAAAAGCTATTGCCTGGCTTGTCTTCAAGGAGCACTTCTTGTGTCCCATCTTAAATGTGAGAACTAACCATGTACATTGTGTTCTTACAATATTATACATATGACCGGTTTATACAGATTCTTTTTCTTACATTATTATACATATGACTGGTTTATACAGATTCTTTTTCTGACTGGATCTAATATGAAAGTAAGGAGGGACTAGAAAAAAAATTTGGTAACAGGGATTCCCGTCTTTAGCCATGATCAAGTGATCCCTAAGGAGAGTTCTCATGTCTCTGAAGTTTGCAGGGTGGAAACTGGAAGCAAGCAGTACAGGTGGCCAAATGTGGCCATCTTTGTACTGTACTACGTAATGGGACCTGATTTAATCTAGTCTGTAATGCCCGCCTTTTGCTGGTAGTTACAGAGAAATATTTGTCCAAGGGAAGCTCTTCAGCTGTTAATTAAATTTAAATTTTTCAAAAAGCAAAAAAACTCTGAATTAGTTTATCATCTTCCCAGCCACTGGCTCTTACAGTACTTGAGACTGTACTTCTGATGGGTGTATGATGGGTTTATAGCACTAAATCTTCTTCTTCATGAATCCATGCTGTGATTAAGCTGAGTAAGTACAGTCTCTAATTCCATGGTAGGACAGGTTTTGCAGGTTTGGATTTTTTGGTTGTGGGTTGGTTTTTTTGGTGGTTGTTGTGTTTTGTTATGTTCTGTTTTGTTTTAAATTGTCTTTAACACTTATTTCTGAATTCCCTCCAGAAAGGCCTGGTGAAGAGATGATTGTATCATACCTATATCAGAGAGCTGGATGCTTCCAGGAATGCTGATAATGTTGAGTGCTTTGTAGGTGTTAAAAAGTGCTAAAGCAAATGGGTCTCACACCCCCTGATTTCCTGAGTAACTAACATAAAAATATCACAGTGATTTTTCAGTTATATCCCTCTTTCTTTCTGTCCACTTGCAACCTTGAAGTAGGCTGATCTTCAAAACAGGAATTCCCAGTCAGAATCTGCATCCTGAGCTGAGAAACTGGTCATGACTTTGAAAACTAGAGGAAACATCAGAGCGGCCACTCATCACAGATAGCACTGGTGTAACCTCCTGCCCTGCCTTTCAGATCATTGCACCCACTTCTTCTCAGGGGGACTTCAGCAAAAACAATGACATTGAATTCTGAAAGCAAAACCAATGCTCCAATTCAGAGAGAACTTCCCTAAGCACAAAACTATAAGCTCGTGTGGGGGTTACATGTCCAGCTCTGGAGCTGGATTACTTTCAAGAATGCGCGAGTCACAGACCCAGAAGGTCGGCAGGCAAAAGGCAGCCTGCTTTGGTAGGTACTTTATGTTACATAGTAATTGGATACAAAGAAGAAAGAAAGCTAAGGGCAGACACGGTGATCCCGGGTCTTCCCCTCCTAGCTCGCTGGCCTGACCTCTGAATGGCAGAGCTGGATTTTGACATTCATGCTTCCATGGCCAAGGATTTTTTTACACTCCTGGGCCTGATAGCCCAGCTCCAGCATGTTGGGTTTGATGAGCTTATGAACTCATACTTGATGCTGATTTCCTTATCTCAAGTAGAAAAAACTTGCCAAGTGATATGTAAATGCAGCCAGGCCTTGTTGGGTGTCTTGTCTAAGGTTAAGTTTTTCTTCACTCACACACTGCAAAAAAGGTGTGGGGGAACTGGCAGCAGCTGGCAACAATGCCTGAAGAAGTTGAAAACCGGCACAAAGGAGCTGCCATTGGGTCTGCCCCGGGGACCCCCAGTGCAGCAGGAATGGGGGCCCTCAGCTGGTATTGGTGCAAGTTGTAGGGGTGTTGGTCTCTTGAGGCAGTTCTCACTTGCATGGTCTCAGCCACATGCTGTTTCATTCTGTTCCATCTAAGTAGGGCAGAACTGCCCTGTCCTTGCCAAAAGCCAGATTCTTCTCCAATACGTTTTGTGTTTCTTCTCATCCTGTCTGTCCGGAGACAGACAGCATTTACCGTCTTGCTTTGCATTCAAATTGAGTTTGCCAAAATGTTCTCTTTCTCCGGGAGTCCTGAAGTTTCTCTTCTCTTTGCACATGAGCGCTGAAAATATACGTGGAGTCCTTGGCAAGTTGCTGGCACCATGTGACCTTGTTTGCACCCTTACTTGCTTGAATAGGGGATTTGTGTGCCAGGGCTTAGAAAGGGGTGATTTGCAGGCTAGTAAGGGGTAACACTGTGATTAGAAATTCCACAATCTGACAGAATGCACATTTGACCTGCTAGTGTAGAATAGATTATTACTCCCTTATGTAAATATCTTAAGGTTCAAGTTTGATAAGGATCAATGACAGAAATCAGTGTTGCGTTCCTACCTGTCTGTAGAAGTACTTGCACATATTGCAGTGTTTGGTTTATAACTGTACAATAGTGGTTTTGATTAATAATGCTTTATTAGTTATAAACAGAGATTTACTGAATAAATCCTACTTACTCTATTGAATGGCTCTCCATGCCTACATAAAACCAGTTAAGCAATTAGAATTCTGTTATACTATTTCTCTATATTGTAGACTTTGAGTTGTTAGTTCTCTGTCAGAATTCCTGAATTCCTACATAAGATTTCTTGACCACCACTATTGACACAAAAAGGAAACATGTCCTTTCAAGCTGCATTTTATGAAGAGAAAGGGCAGGCGTGGTAACACGGATTTTCATAGAATTATAGAGTCATGAAAGTTGGAAAAAACTTTAAACATCATCCTAAGAAAACAGGAGGGGGTGGGCGAAAGGGTGTGTCTGTCCTTCTGACCTTTGCTGTCCTCTTCTATGCCAGGATCAGAGAAACGAGCCTGGAGAGGCTCACAAGTATCCCTTGTGTTTCAAAAGAGTAGAAGAGTATGCCTGAGAAATGTGGCATGAGGCATCTTGTGGCGAGCTCACCTCTGTCTTTTTCTAGAAGACAAAGGTTTGCAAATCTGGTTTCTTTTCTTCCCCTTTCTATATAAAACACAAAGCACTGGGAATCAGTTGTTTTATCTACTACTGAAATGCAGCCATCGGTGCAGAATAACATGAGAACAATTTGAAAGGAAGCATGGAACACTATATTCAACTGAAACTAATTACCTGATTAGGTTTTGGCCTGGCTATGTGGGTTGACATCCAGTGGACTTGGCGACAATACCTGCCAGCAAAGCCAAGTCTAGTCTTGCTTCATTTAAAGACTCTGGACAAAACTTCTGGACTTGCAAGCTGAATGCTAAGCAGTGTGAAAATAGGCCACTGATTTAAAGTACCCATGGCTACAGTCGGTGTTCAGTGGGGAGATGGCATGGTTGCAGAATGAATGAATTTTATTGTGGTTTAGAAATACTGGTTTCCATTCAAACGTGGTTCTGTTTCAAGCACAAAGTCTAGTGAAATTTAACTCTGCATCAGAACATCCTCTGTTTACAGCTATATGATCAGCACTTCAGGCTTCTCCCCTTAGAGACTTAGTCCAGGTCAGACACGGAGATCTTGTAGGTTTAGAAAATAACCTTAAGGGATGTTATCTCTCCTAGTCTGCTAGAGTAGTTCCTTTTCTTTATCTCCACGGAAGTTAAACATATTAAGTCTGCCTTATTAGGTGAGAAGCATTTGTTACTGCTATTCTTGTTTTCTTTTGCACCTTTACTGCAAACACTTTTTTTATCTTTTGGTGTCATTGTTTGGAAAGTGACATGTTTTTCAGATGCGAGTACCTGTGCAACATCTGAAGTGTCTATAGTGTTAGACATTATAATTACCAGTTTGAGGGTAGTTTTTTTGTCTAAGCATCTCTCTAAAGGAAAAAAATTAAAATCATTACTTGGAAGGGTTTGAAGCTTTACTGTGAGGAGAGGGATAAGTCTTTCTTATGTGCACTATAAAAATACCCATTAAGTGAATAGAGTACTTCAGAATGACTTGGAAGACCAACCCTCACCAACCTCAACCTTAACTAGTGTTCTACTCTCCAAATGGCAAGCTTCTTGTGCACCCATTTCTGGCGGTGAAGAGACCCTCTGTTCTCTTTTCCCAGGGAGAGTCATATGAAATGGACTGCCAAATAAGCAGTTTACTAATGAGCATTGACTTTATAAGGAAATACAGTACACCTAGTCTGGTGTTCTGGAAGCACATCAAGACATTACTAAAATGAATTGGAAAAGAGCTGGTAAGATATGCTCCACAGAACAAGAATATGTAATAGACCACTGTAGGAAAAAATATTTTTGCCATCTGGCTGACTATTTTAACATACAAACAAGCTTAGCTCCAACCTATTCCTTAAAATCTAAAATAAATATTGAATCCTCTCATGTTTACAAACCTTCTTAAACCATTTGCCCAAGAGGCCTTGCATTTATGAAGTCCTCAAAGTTGTGTTTAAGCATTTCCTCTTACTGCAAAAATAAATCCATCAAGGTTTTGGCCTCATACAAAGACAACAAATACAAGCCTGTAAGTGCCATAAGAGCCCTAAGAAACTTCAGAAGCAATTTAAAATAATAAAAATAGTTTTTTGGACACCCCTTGCTGCTTCTGTGGGGAATGAGGCTGGGCTGGGACTCGGGGGCTGAAGAGACATGGGCATGCACTTTGTGTAACCTGCTATTCCCTTCCCCTCTCCCCTGCCATGCCCAAATCAGCTCTCAGCATCTTGGCAAGAGTCTCTTGAGCCTTTGCTAGCCAGGAGTTTGCCCAGCTGTTTGGCCAAGGATTTCACAGAGAAGGAGGAAACGTTTCTGGCTGAAGCTTCTGTAAAACCACCACTTCAGCCATGAAAGCATTAATGTCCCTGTGGGGAAAAAAAATCAAGTAGTTAAGAGAGTTTGGGGAGGGGTGAGGGGGAGCAATGTGACTTTACAAAGGGCCTGGCCTCTTCATGGTAAGTAATCACCTTAGAATAGAGCTAATCTAGGAAAAGTGATGGGATTATAAAGACAATAAGATCTCACTTCATCTAAAAGCACGTGTGAAGTCCCAACTCCATTCCAGTTCTGTGGTTTGAAAATGCGTTTCTCCTAATAGTGCCTTGCGTTGCCCTTTGCAGGATGTTTTGGAAATTTGCCTTGTCCGTTCTTCTGATGGCAGCGCTGGCTCGCGTGACGGACGCCAGGAAAAACCGCCCTGCAGGTGCCATTCCCTCCCCGTACAAAGGCAGCAGCAGCAACCACTCGGAGCGGAGGCAGCAGCTGAACAAGGAGGTGCTGGCCTCCAGCCAGGAGGCCCTGGTGGTCACGGAGAGGAAGTACCTCAAGAGCGACTGGTGCAAGACGCAGCCGCTGCGGCAGACTGTCAGCGAGGAGGGCTGCATCAGCCGCACCATCATCAACCGCTTCTGCTATGGGCAGTGCAACTCCTTCTACATCCCGCGGCACGTGAAGAAGGAGGAGGAGTCCTTCCAGTCCTGCGCTTTCTGCAAGCCACACAAGGTCACCTCTTCGACCGTGCAGCTCGAGTGCCCCGAGCTGGACCCACCGTTCCGACTCAAGAAAATCCAGAAGGTCAAGCAGTGCCGGTGCATGTCTGTGAATCTGAACAGCTCAGGCAAACTGTGAGAACAGGCGCATAGCTAATGCCTGGCGTTGCCTCCATCAGCTTTACTGCTGCCTCTCCTCTCCCACTGAGCAGACTGTCCATTTTGTTGGTTTGTTTCTTCTTTCCTTTTTTTTTCCCCCCCGGTGTTCTGTTTTCTTTCAGGAGGCATCTCTCCAGCAAGGAAAGGCTCCTTGTCACTTGCCTGCTGCAATAATGCTTTTTAACTGGTCGTGTTAGGCACTTCACCGTAAAGTTTCATTGTATTTTAACTATCATCTGGCAGTTGAATCTTCTGGAGTGGAGCAGGCTCACAGAAGTTGGGATTGATCATCTAAGTGAACAGTTGGCTGAATCCAGCATTAAATGTTTCCACTGTGTGGAGTAAAACCCTCTGCCCTACACTCCAGTTCCCTCCACAAGTTGAGAACGCCTTCCCCGTGCTTTGGTCTGGAGCTTGCTTCTCTCACTTGGAAGTGCTGGAGTGCTGCCCAGGACTGGGGGACACGGATGAGGGAGAGTAATGAGGAGTAATGTGTAAAAAGCAAGCGAGACTCTCTGATGAAGCTCCTCTCCTTAAGACTTCACTTGTGCAATGACAAATGGTTCTGGGCTTGTTGTCTGAATGGCAGATCAGAAGTGAGGGGAAGAGGGTGAGGCGCTGGGTCAGCCACGGTGACCACAGAGCAGACTGAGGGTGGATTCTGATGCTGTTGTGGTTAGAGTATACTGAACACATGGCCTCTGCAGCAGTGTTGATTTTGTAACCTAGCTATAGTAAACAGCTGTTTAAAGTATTACAGACCTAGCCATGTATATTTTTCTTGTGGCAGAGTATGCCAGCGATTAAAATGTTAAGAGACTGTGTTGCTAGGTCGGCTGTCTGGCCTAAAATGGACGTGGTTTTACTATGCTTTTAGTAGGTTTTTGTATGTTAGATATGTGTGTGTGTTTCTTACTCCAAAAAGGACAACATCCATTTATAACCTTACATTTTATGCCTGCTCATACCAGGGGAGGTGGAAGGGTAGTGGGAGAGAACACTTAAGGGAATTATATGTCCCCGAAGGTATAAAAGCACTGTCACACAAAGGACAAAGCTTGGTCATTGCTGGACTGAATACAAAAGCTACATAAATGTCATCAAGTTTTGGGAGTGGTTTCTCTCCCATGATTAGAAACCATGTTAATGTGTTAGTGTTAAAGGACAAACGCCTCAGTCAGTGCTGCTGGAATGGGTCAAATCTGTGGGAGCAGGGAGAGAATAAGTTGTAATTGCTACACTATTGGTGATCCACTCAGTTTTTGAGACCTACGCAATAAGTGTTGGTGAACACTTGCAGTTCATTTTAAATCACACTATGTTGTTATTCAGCTGATGGAGTTTAACATGTCCTGTATACCCCATTTATTACAGTTCTGATCTGTATTAGTCCCAGCTGCATTAAAATCCTGTCTCAAACCAGCCCCTTCCCCCAAACCAAAGCCAATGCACACGCAGTTGTCTGGAGCTTACAAATTAAAAATGACACGCCGACTCCCTGTGCATGTCTCACAGTTCAGCATCCGCAGCCTGCTGCCAGAGCCCCTCCCCACCAGCCCCTTCACATGCAGCCACTTCAAGGGGTTAATGTGCTCAGCACTGTCGCCAGAGCCACAGGTCTCCATTATGTGACACGGGCCTCCCTAAGAGGCTTTCGGCACTGATCTCCACAAGAGCTCCAAGCGGTTTACAGGCACTGGCATGGGCAGGGTGAGCTTGGTCGGGTCTGGCAGCCCTGTGGCACGAACAGACGCCGCTTTTCTGCTGTGACCTTCCAACAGGGAGACTCCGCGCGCAGGGAATGCCTTAGGGGCTGTTGCTGCTGCCCTGTGGCATCGTGCCAGCCCCTGGATGGGCGCAATTCAGACCAGTCCTGAGAGTGTGGGTGAGGGAGGGGTGCACAGGGGGAAGGTGGCAGTATAGTCTGCTAAGACTTCGGGGATCTCAGTCTTCACTCGAAAGGAATGAACTGTAACTCAGACATTTTGGACCAGAGAGAGAAAAGCACCCTAGTAAATTCACTTAAGAAAAACGTGCAAGAATCTTTACCTTTCAGATATGCCCTGCCTGGGTTTTTCACCAGTTTGCAATATGAATATGCTGCAGCTTAAAGCTCCTTCTAGGAGCTGTGTTTATGTAAAAACTGAGTTGAGCTTGTAATGGTTAAAACTGTATTTAATTCTTGTTTTATAAATGAAAACAAAAAATGAAGAAATGCTTTAAGTATAATGTAATTATTTTATAGGTCAACTATTAAATTATAGATTAAATAATAAAGCTACTCTAGGGTTATATGGCATCCAGGTGTTTTGCTTCAACAATTTGTGTCCAGCTGCTCTCTAATCAGTATGTTCTCTAGCTTCCTTGTCACCCTCCCAAATATAGGTGAATGATGGCTCACCCTGACAGGCTGGGAAAATCTCACTACTTCTCTCCTTGTTTCCAACTCCCCTCAGAAGTACCTGGAAGGCAAGAGGGAAGAATAAAATGTGCTGTTCTTAGATTCTGAAGTTAATTCTGCATGGACTTATTCTGGGTTTTTTAGTAAACTGATGAGCAAAGCTCTATAACTGGCTGAAACACTACCATCATTTGCCATAGGAGAAGTAACTGACCTAAATAATTTTGCTTAAAATATATATAGATCCTTATGTTACAGGCATCTAACTACTCATAAGGAAAAAAAAAAAAAGATCTATAAGAGATAGGTGAGCTTTAGTGGTTGCTATCAGCTCTTGAACAGGTTCGCCATATGGCAGTCCAAACACAGGGTAATATTTTTGGGGTTTTTGTGTTTTTTTCCCCTTTCCAACCCAGAGATAATGCATTTTTCAAGGGAAAATTTCTGTGCGGAAAGGGAGCTGTCACACTCGTTGATGAGCCTCCATGTGACCAGGAGAGATGCCTGTGATGGGTCTTGAAAGAAGCAGGCGAACCTAGACTGCAGCTAGCAAGGGAGGGCTATGTCCTTTATGGCATTACACTTGTAGGAGCCTTTTGTTGTCTTCCCTTTGCTGTCTCTTGCCCAAATCTTCTCACAGTTCAGTATTTGGAGACCTTTTTTTTTTTTTTTTTGGTAGCTGTTGCTTTAGAGAATAAGTGTTTTGCTTTGCCTTAGCTACCGAGGTATAGTCAGGCTCCCTGCTCAGACCTCCAAAGCACCTCTGTCTCTTGGCTCAAAGGGAGCTCAGCAGTCACCTCCTCAAATGCCCCTCTCTCATTTCTACCCCTCTCTTGGCTAGTCTCCTGCTTTGCAGGTCATGGATTGCACAGCACCCACCTGAACCTCTGCTGCTTGAGGCACAGCCCAGACTCCAGCTCCAGTTCTCAGTCTGTTGCTGCCCAACCGTTGAACTGTCGTGGTACCAGAGGCATATGCTGTCATCCAAAAATCTCCCCCTTGTGGAAGCAATCCAAGAATAAGGGAAATCTCTCCCACTAGATGGAAAAGCTGTAGGTCAGATAGATGCAGTTACTTCTTGAAGTGGACAGGTGCTAGAAGACAGGGGAAGGGAGGAGGACAGTGCATGTTAAGCTCAATCACAATGGGACTGCCATGTTGGCAGGGCCCAAATTTTGAGGCAATGGACTTACCACTGGATGCTCTTACAAGTAGGTTGGATGAATATCAGATACAGGAACAGATGGGTCTGTTGTGAGCAAGAGAATAGGTCAGAAAACCTGTTCTGTAATGAGAATCCTCTTGATGGGTCACAGACATGAATGGTGTGGGGCATGGTTTTTTCTTTTCTTCCTTCGCTGACTTGTTTACACTCTCTTCAGAAAAACTCAACTTCATCAGTTTTCACTTATTCTGTCCATAGTAGTTTAAAATTTGTGTAACTGAAGTAATTGGTATAGTGGATTTGTCACAAGTTTGGTTTTGCTTTTAACCTAGAGTCTGCAACAAAATAATTGCAATGCAATGACTTGCTAAATGTTCTCTCACTGAAATTAATATTTGCTTCCAACTTTTTTAGCTGATCACTGAAAAACTGGGCAAGAAAAAAAGTCAGCCTGTGGAAGATCCCTCTAATTATTATTCCCACTGCCAAAGCCGGTTAATACTTAACTAGGTTTTGGAAGTGTTTTGGGATGATGAAAGGTGCTACAAAAAAAGCTAGCCCACTACAGTGTCATGACGTGACAAAGTACCATGCTTCTGAAAGGCCTTAACTGGCAGGCAAGACAACATGAATCCTCTTAGCCCCTCATAAAAAAACAGATAGTTTGTGCCAGCAAGTCACATGTGCTGCTCAGGTATGAAAGTGCTTCTTTTGCTGCTGCATTTAAGTAACAGTGAGAAATATGTGGTGGTAGCAATCAACAAAGGCTCAGAATTTTGTCTGTGAGAACTCTTGTAGAATTAGGGCCAACTCTTAAGAGTTGATGTTGCAGTAAAGGGGGGAATTACAGCAAACGAGGGGAGAGGAGACCAGTGGGGCGTTCAACCTCTTTAAAACATACCCAAACAAACAGACAAAAGAGTATTGATCCAGAACTCTGTAAAAAGTTGAGTATGCTGCTAAAAACAAAGAGCAGAAGTGAAACTTGTGCTGTGAGCCCCTTTTGGATGTTCTGTGGGTCAACTGTGGTCCTTCACATAGTGGGCTACTTTGCATGGAAGTTTGAGACATGCTGGAGAGGAACTGTATAAAAGAGAAACGCGCTCAACCAAATAAGTTGGGTCTGAGTAAAATGAAAGAAAAATCTATGAAGCAGCACGTGTCTTAAGATCATAATATGATTCCATCAGCTGCAGTCTACTTTTGACACTTCTTCAGAGAGAGAGAAAGGCTTGAAATACCTTCTAGCATCCATGCTGCAGATCCTGTAGAAGGGGTATGTATGTATGTGACAGATTTAGGAGGTTGCTGGACCTTTTAGGAGGTTGCTAAAACACTTGAATATATATGAAAGGATTACAATATGCAGATAATACCTTTCAGTGCATATTTTTGCCTTGATAGCAATTTCCTAAAAGCAATTCTCCTTAATAGCAATGTTAGTAGGACCAGGTTACAAACCTGAGCCCAATGCAGGACTGGAGGCATGCAGAAGCTGGAGAAGTGAGTTTCACATAGTCTCCTTGTTAAAAAAAAAACAAACACTGAAGCTCTCACTACCACTGCCTGGGGAAAAGGTAGTTTATCCACATAACTGGGAATTACTGTGACTACCCTTCCAAAAGGCAAGCAAAGAGAAGCAGTGTTTCCTCTGCTCTTTTCACAAAGGCTCTTCCTCGACCACGGGAGCCAGAATGGGATGTGGTGCTTAGGGAGCAAACAGTTTGTGGCATACAACAGCATAGCCAGAGAGTAACAAGAGAAGGCAGTTATTTCATTATTATTCCTTTTATTTTCTTATAAATTAACATTCTAAAAAAATTGGAATAGAAACACTAAATACAGTATTGCACATAGTGATCTTTGTTAGATGATCTATTATTTCATTTAGTATAGTAATATACATACTGTAGGTACTGAAGAGAACAGGAAAGCTACAAATGAAAACATGCTACTGTATCCTTGCACTTAGGAGCAAAGGAGGAAAAGACTATTGTTTACATAAATACAAACATGGATTTGAATCAGTGCCATTAAAATAGCTTTACTCTTTAAAGTTTTTTTTTTTTCTCCATAAGTTAGTTGTAACAGCAAATAATCTCTTATTTTCTCTTCCCCAAATAGTAATGTTACTCCCATCAACACAAAATTTTAGAATTCCATTCTTGGTACTTTATATCCCTGCAAGAAATTACTACTAATACAGATTTTCACATAGGTTTATCAGCAACAGGAGACTTGCTTTTCACACAGTGAAAAAACCATCTTTTCTAGTGCTTGGTATATGTGAAGAATAACATGTTCCTGAGGTCATATTTTGCACTTCCTTTTATGACACCCTGTATATTAGCCTCTGAACAGCTTGGAATGTCTCTTGATGTGCTAAATTAGACAGGGGATAACACAACCCAGCAGGTTAGAGCTCATTTGCCTCACCTCTTTGAGGCTCCAAAGCTGTGAGCATGTGCATCCAACTGAGTTGCACACATGGTCTGCTTTCAGGAAAAAATAGCTTTGAAAGAAAAATGTTATCAATCAACCTGATTGGTTTGGGTCTCTTAAATAAGGACTGGAGGAAGGGGTTGTTATCAATTGAGCAGTCCAAAACTGATACAGCGAATTCTGGATTGCAAATAGGAAGTAAGCATGTGGTCTAAAATGGAAGCCCTAAGTCATATATTTCAATCATTAACCTCCTAGTTAGGGACACTGAAAGCCTGGAGGAAATGTCTGTAATTCTGTTAAGTGTGAGATTGATATCAATTAGTTGGTAGTCTGTGTTCTGTCACTAGAATTGGCTACTGTTTTCCATAAATGTTGTCTCCATGTGCATCTTTTAATGGCTCTCTAAAGGAGTTTTAAATTAACTGTAAAGCTAATTCCAGAGGGAAGTCACGTACATGTGGCCAAAAGTCTGTCTGACTTAAGTAATCAGCAGTTAAAACTATACTATACCTTCTAAAGTTCATGTAAAAGTATTAGCTGCTTTATATATTAACAAACTATAATATCCAATCTCTCAGTCTCTATCATACTTCTGTGCTTTTCTGTATTTTCTTGCTTTTTTCCTTTTTTTTTTTTTTTTTTTTTTTTTTTTAATGCTGAATTTCTGACCTCCATACCACCTGGCATTCACTGTCTGGCAAAAGATGAAGTAAAAGTATGCTGCCTTATCGATTTTAAAGATAGTTACAGTAAACATCTTGTTCCACAAATATTTAGTCATGGAGGGCAACCAAACAAGTTGGGAAAGCATTGATTATATTGTATAAACAGCACTTAACGATTCAAAATACAAACTACAAATGCCAACATGAAACGGATACAAACAATTCACTAGGAGTAACATTTCTTTCCCTAATCTAAGTGCAGTGCCATGAAGTATTTGTGTCAGATGTTGCCAGCAGGAATGGAAATGCTATACTGTATCAAGTAGCATTCTCATGAAGTTCAACTTAATGCAATTTTCAGCATGTTCAGAACTGATGCAGATGCCACTTTTTATGCATGCTGACTCGTCCTATTTGTAATATACCATACAGTTTACAAAATACCATTTTTGAGTGGCAAAGGAGATACAGAGTACAGGGAAGGTGTTTCAAGTCCGTACCTAGTCTATTTCTGGGCACTCCATTAAAGTGATTACATTCGTGAATGAATGTACAATAACACATCATTTGGTGGAAAACTCTAGAGAACAAAACGCAAATTTTAAAAGGCCAAGGAAGCAAATGATTAGGATGATGCAGTTTCCTTCTCTCTCACTCCCCACCCACAGGCATGTTGACTTTTGGTAGCCAGGTAACAATGGCTCTTGAATTTCTTCTCTCAGATTTTCATACTTATCTTTGCTTTCTGAAAAATAAAATAAATTTAAAAAATAAGGACAAAATTTGTGTGTACACAAAACCACCTTACAAAAATCTAAAAAGCATAGAAATACATAGGCAAATGTGATTATATTTACTATGGAACAGACTTCACAAATAAACTTTGAAGCTAGAACTGAAGCAGACTACAACTATACACTGCTTGTGAAATATTTTTGTTTGCTCTCCTTTTCACTCATCCAATTTTCACTAAGATTGAAGGTCCCTGTTTCAGTGCAAATAAGAATGATACAGAAATAATTAAACAAATTGTTATTTCTTAAAAGAAATCTCAGTGTCTTCATATACAGCAGTATGTAAGTTAGATGGAGAAATCCAAAACAATGTTAATTTGAGGTGTTTTTCTGAAAAAACATGTTGATCTGCTTTTAAATAAAATTAAGATGCAGTTTATAATTCCTTACCAAGCTAGCGCACTCCATTTACACTTCTTGTGGCACTAACTACTGTCAACTCTGATAAAACATTCAAAATAAGAAACAATAAATGCAATATTATTGCTTCCTATGTCAGATTATGTTAGTTAGAATACAGCAAGTTACCACATGCTTCATTTACAAAATGTGTCACAGATAATATGACTACACAGCTATGACTACAAAGCGCAAAAGAATTAAGTCATGTCTTGGGGTGGTGGGTAGCAGAGGATACAGCCAGGGACACACATGAAAAAATCTTCTAATATTTTTCAAACATAAATGATGTGCCATTACTACAGTTATAATTTAAATGTGAGGTACCAGAATAATTTTTCTGTAAAATCAGTCATGATCCTCACAATGGTTAGGCAATCACAGGGGAAAGGTTTCAATGAATGAATGGAATTACTCCTCTGTTATAATTGAAGTTATTTATTTGTTTTTAAAAGAATGGTCAAAGCACAGTATAATATTTTTCTATGTTTCAATTCCAAACAAATCCATAGCAGTGGATCAGAAATCTCCATATTTGATACAGTGATCCAGCTTGAAAAATGTGTAACTATCAAAATTCTTCCTTTCATTCTGTATCTTTAGAAAAAGGAGTGAATACAAACTGATTAGGCTGGAAGACCAAAACTGCCTTTCTGCCTTATATGTGCATCCTACACCAAGATTGGGAAGAACACAGATTGGCAAAGTGGGGTAATAAATAAACTCCTCTTGCTTGTGCTGCGTGTATTTTGTGAAGTAGGCAGATTTCAAGTTTGTTGATTTAATCCCTTTAAGGAAAATGTTAAATGTTAAAGAAAAAACCAAAAAAACCCCAGAACAAAATCACACATCAAGAATAACCTACCTATAAAGTGCAAAGAGAAAAAGGTAGAACAAGTGATATAAACAGAAGTATTGCTATAATTTTTACTTACAATTCCAGAGTCATGTTTTGGTCTAATATTGTATAGCGACTTCCCCTTTTTCTGCCTGCAGACTTCCTCTGCTTCTTTGACTCTGAAGAGAGACAAAATCTATAAATACTGCTGTACACCGACAACATTTATGAAGACAATGCAGTATATAACTTACAAGTTAAGGCCTGAGGACACAAGTGGATAATTTTATTCTCCATATATTCATTAGCATGCTCCACAAAATAGTTCTTGCGCTCCAGGGCTGTTGTAGCCATACCCGACACTTACATGGACAGGCATAATCAATTGCATAATCAATTCTAGTTACAACAGCAATCATTACTTACTGCAGTTGAAGATTCAAATTTAAGAGGGTTTAAAATACACTGGATGACATGAAGTTTACATTTCAGAGCATTCATGCAAATATTGTTAAGAAAACTCAAATTTCTTTTTGTCACTGTTTAAAGTAACAAAGTTTGTCACCAGGCTATGTTCCCTTCGACCCATTTCTGTTTATATTTAAAATGGCAAAGTAGCTTAACCTAAATTTCCAATCTCTACTCCCTAAAAACAAAAAAATGGAAAATTTCCATGGAACATGATGCTTAACCCAAGGTGATGCATGCCACTGCACATATCTCTTTAATTCCAAAGCTGAGGAACCTCAAGGCTTACATGACCACTGGGGATGAGTGTACTTGGATGTAAAGAGAGGACCAGGTTCTAATAGTAAGGGTACACTTCTTAGTGCTTCCTGAAATGGCTAACAATACCAAATTAGGACGTTGTGAAATGCCACCACATTTTTGGTGAGAGAAATATCCTTTTTGTCATGCAGATAGGACTGTGAAAGGCAGAGGACTACACTCGGACTGGAAGCCTGCCAGAATTAAGCTGATGGGTTCAATGTCACACTGTAAAATGTTTCTTTACAATTTTCACTCATTTTCTATATCAACCGTGTAAACACACATGATTGCTGAAACACTTATAATACAGATTTATGTTATTAATTCTCTGAGCTGAAAAGACTTAGATAAACACTTTCTACAAAAGAACATCATGTGAGATCTTTATTTTTTTTTTTAATGAGAGATGAGAATTTTATTGGTAAATAAGAAAGTAGAAATCAAAAGCATAAATCCTATATTGGCATCATCTTGCCAAAAATATGGACTTGAGATGGCACTTAGTCTGACTTTTCAGCATTATCCAAGAGCAAAAAAAGAAACAACAGTTCAATGATATTAAGAAATCATATACCTTTGGCTGGTTCCTTGCAGTTCATCTCCAGACCACTTGTATGTCTGTTATTTCACTGAGGCTACACAGGGCAATGTGAGAATCCAACTTTGTGTTACTCTTATTTTGGCATATTTCTGTGTGTGTGGTAAGGGCCAAAATTTTGAAAATAAAACTCCAGCTGTGTCTGCTAAGCACATTAAGAAACCTCCTTCTCATTCATCTCCATTTTTTTCAACTTCACAAGACACACCTTGTTCTTTTCACAAGTTTCAAATTTATACTTTCAAAAATTAAGTCAAATGTCAGTTCTTTCCTGGCACTTCCACAAGCTGCTGTCTTCATTTGATGGCCTTTTATGTTGTCAATGTAGAGAGACTTTCACGTGCACAGGTCAGGGGGGAAAACCTGTTAGTTCAAGCTATAATGCTTTCTCTCTAACTTCAAATCATATAGACTGCGGCATAATCTAAAACAAAAATGTCAAGCAGCCAAGTAATTCACCTTTAAAATGTATTTAAATAAATTCAGTAAAAGTGGCAGCCAAAATGTGGTGATGGCTTCAAATAGAAACTTATGGGAATGATGCAGAATGAAGAAAAATTTAAAGACATTTTCTTTTCCCTATACAATTTTTTTCTGCTTCATGTCTACTTTCCTCCAAAGGAGGAAAAATATCTGTGACACTGATCTTCCCATGATCTTTTGTAAATATTCAGACACATTCCAACCTATCAAAAGCCACTCTTACGAAGTCAGATATAAAGAAGCACATCTATCATATATTTTCCTCTTTTTCAAATATAGGTATAGCTGGCTCCCTTCACTGTAAACATCATTTAAATAACAAAATGAAATCTTGTGAGTAAATTGGTATCAAATCCCAGTACTTGTACAGGGACTATACCAATACTATTGAGTTTATCAAAATGACTGTTTTACTGAAGCAGTGTAATATATGCAGGTATTCGGACTACTCAACATGTAAATGGCAGCATACGTAACATACAAAAATATTTACCAAACCAGTTCACACGGATCCAGATGTTATTCTTGGGAAATGCCAGGGAATCTTCAATTCCACTCTTTGTCCCACCTAAATATTCCCCTACCAGGATGGATTACCTACTGCTTGCTAACATACCAGGTCACGAGACAACAGAGCTGCTCCCTGTGGGTCTCATGTTAATTCAAAACAAAAATCCTCACATAGTAAGGAACTCTTGATAATGCAATTCTTCTCTAAACACCCATTAAGTGTCACTGTCAGTGTAACATCTCTACATATTCTGCTTCAATTAGAGAAACAGCTTTTGGAGAAAGGCTGTCTCTGCTTAAAAGAGCAAAATGTTAGTAACGCCACCCTGTGAAGGAGGAAGTCAGAACTTCTGTGTCCCTGAGATGGAATTTCAAACATTATCCACACCCTCCAGACTGATAAGTGACAGCCTTAAGGTTGTGTTACCCAAATTTCCAGGATTATGTAAGAAGTGCTGGTCTCAATAGTATGGTTGGGGTCCTCAAGGTTTTGGGAGCTTTTATGAAATTCCTTGGAGTTCGAGCCAATTCAGTCATACCAAGGGAAATACAGAAGATGAGAAGCATTACTCCCTAATGCTCTTCAACCTGAGAGCTAGCAACCACTCAGTTCCAGTTCCAACCATATCAGTGACTCACTGTATGGGTTTGGGATAGTCCACAGCCTTTGGCTTGCATCCTGCTCTCTGTGCAGGAAGATCCAAGTGGTTGGATAGAGCCTCAGTGAAGCCCACGTGACCCATACATATGCTTCTCCAGCAAGAAATGCCCTGAGAAATGTAAAGATAGCACACCAAAGGCTCATTTCAAGGAGGTTTAGTTTGTGACCATATTAAATCTGGAAGCACGGAGGACTGTATAAATCTACAGCTCCATTAAAAAAAAAAAAAAAAGCCAGCAGATTGGTGAAATAGAGGCAAAGGCAATTATTGGCCTTCCACGGGGCTAAATCATAAACCAGTGAGTGTGGTTATCAATTTTTACTGTGTGCAAATTTATTTCATGAAGGCTGATCATTCAGCTTAATTAAGATTTTATTAAATGAAAAATTAAAATAATTTAATTCTTCTGGAAGAGGAAAAGGATGTGTTTTGTAGGAGCATCCACACTGTTTAAACTGTGTGATCTAGTTAAGTAGATAAAAGGTTACCTTTGAAGTTAGGGCAATAGTCTTAGTTCAGTTGGAAAATAATTGCCACTGGCAAGTTTTTGCCATCTTAGGTTTTCTCTATTGGCCATGAATTTTTTTTCATCTTTCCATGAAACTAGCAAGATTTAGGCAAAACTACATTGCTTCTGTCAGCTCATGGCTTGCCTGGTTCAAGCCATATTTCTCACAGTGGTAAGAAAATCCCTGTGTACCTTCTTTATGCTCAGGCTTTTCCTGCACTACTTCCCACTGACTTCACTGAGACCCTGATCAGCATGGAGGTGCAAGATAATAATCTAAGAAAAACGTGCAAAAATTGCATGAACACTACTGATTATGGGTTAAATCAACTGTGGTGAGTTGATAGAGCTTTATGAAGAAACTAATGGATCTAATTCAATAATAGGAGGAGGAAAAAAGGATTTTTGAAGAAAACAACACAAGACTCCCAACAGTCACAAAAAGAGACATATACAACAACATATTTCCAAGCACTGGGCCAAAATTACACTACCACTGTGCCAATGCAGAGCTCAAAGAGCAAAAATACAGTTAAAAAGACATTCCTAGGAAAGAGATGGGTATTCAATTGTCAGGCCTTGTGTGGAAAGATAGGCTACCCACTGGGGAGACAGTGGAAGAAAAGTCTGAGGAAGGTGAGTGTTCCACCGTTCCTGAGAATTATGACCCTCAGGCAAAGGCAGGCATGCGATAGATTGATTTATTGTTCTGAAAATCTGTTTTCACTTAGACTATTTAGTTCTACAATACTAATACTTTCTTTTAGAGAGGCTGTTCGGTTCCCTTATAGAGCCATCGCTCTCAATGGCAACCAAATCCTCAGAAGCAGGACAGATCTTCAAGGTATGATCTGAAAGCGGGAGAAGAAGATGGAGCCGGAAAGGACATGGTGTGCTCTTGAAGAAGCCAGGTGGTACCCTTAACTTGCTAAGTGTGCTGGGAATGACTTGCAAGCTTGCACTGTGCTAAACTTGGCTAAACTGATGCTCAAACTATCCCACTTCATACTTCACAACCACTTCTCAAACTCACTTTATTTCAGTGAACCAAATGAACTTTGGTCCATTTACTATCAATTCCAATTCTGGCTCAAAAGTGAGCATATCAGTTTGACAGAAAAGCGTTACCTTTAGCAATTTTTGCCTCTTATTCTCTTCCTAAGTATCTTCTTGATTTTGTCTTAGTGCAAATATAATCCTACAAAAACTACTCTTTCCAGCCCAGACAGCAAGAGTTTAACTCTCACTGTAGTAATCTGAAGCGCAGAGTTATTCAGGCCCAGGGCAGATTCTACAAATACTTGTTAAGTGTTCATAATTTGAATCTCCTTAAATATTAAATTTAGCTGAAGCATTTCTCATGCTATTTCAGAAAGAATATACTTCCAAATAGCCCCAACAATAAGAAAACATGTAGGGAACATACAACATTGGGTGATCAGTGGATCAGTTAAGAACAAAAAAATAACAAAAAAATCTACAAGGGAATGAATAGCCAGTCACTTACAGAGCCTAAGAATTACACTCCTGAAATCTGCTACTTAATAAGAGTCTATCAATTGTCACCTGTAACAGAAGTGGTAGTTTCTTATTTCCATCATAATAAAAACTTTTCTCCAGCACTATCACCTTCTTGTACCTTATATTGATTGTGAGACAAACATATAAAAATTATGATTAAGTTTAAAGAAGCTTAGAAGATGAATAAGCAAGTTACACTTCAGCATGCACGCAGCAAAAAGAAACCAGACATGCTTAAAACCCCAAAAGACAGAGTGTTTTTATCTGCCTTCTAGACCAAAAGCCAGGCTGGCCGCAACCTTATCAAGGCTTAGAGACTTTCCGTCATCATTCAATCCATTGAAAGGGTAGCCACTTGCCTGCCACTAACCATTAATAATTTTGTCTGAAGTATCTGTGGCAGACAGATTCATTTCCTACTGGCTCCATCTAGGCTTGGTTGCCTTACACTTCACTGGCGAGCACTATGACATGACAAATGTAATCACAGTGGGAGGACTGGAAAGTTATGCCTTAGATAGAAGAGCTACTCACAAAAACTTCCATGATAAAGTCAGACAGATATTACTCTTACGGTTGACAGTACAGTTCATGAAACCCAAAAGAAACTTTTCTGAAGATATTCTGCATTTTTTAACACAAAACAAGGCTGAGGTCAATACTCTTTATACTACTAAGTACTTATTATCAGTTAAATAAAAGGAGTGTTGCCAAAATATTTTATGTAGCTTTGTCTGGGTTGAAGATTGAGTTAAACTTGTTTATAATAATAATAGTGCCTTTAAATATAAAAACAAATAAAAAAAATCTTCCACTTAATTATCAAATGCCAAACATTTTTCAGATTTCAAGGGCAGAAAACTCTAAAACTCTCTCCTTAAACTCTTCTGGGCAATGTTCCTATATTTTATTCGTTGACTAAAATATTGAAAATATTTTTTGCTAAGAGAGAAACCAAAACATAAAACCCAGAATGGAAAATTAGAATTTCCAATATAAAAGTTGAATAAAAAAATGTAGAGCTTTTACTTTCATGCCAATAAGATTGAAGTGATGAGACAGATATGATTCAGTAACTGACTGCAAGGACTTTATATAGATAAAAAGTACACTGTAATGTACCTGGTCCCATCAAACAAACGGATGAAACCTCACCTTGACCTACCAACAGAAACATAATGTATTAGACTATCCCTGCCAGCTCCTTGCATGGTTAATTCAAAGACCAAGAAGCAGACAATATCTGTTTGACACAGTGATTAATCATAATTTCACTCAGAGGACCACAGACAGATTAAAATGCTTTAATCTGGCCACTTAACATAGAAAATAATCTGTAGCAGAACCCTGAATAAGATACCTCCTCTGTAAACAGTGTAGATGGTGTGGAATACATTTCGCATTTTTTTTAGTGTGCATCATGTCAAATGAGCCTAAAAATAAAGCTTTGTGGCCAACCAAAATGAAAGTTAGACTTTCCCATTTACAGAGTCTCACTGCGCTTCACCAAACACTTAAAAATATTCTGAATGTATTTCAAATCAGAAGTATTTAATTTCAGTTGGTTCTCTCTGGCAATCAAACAATTGGTGATCTAGGGGTTTTGCTCTTATTTGTGAAGAGATATACAGATGTAAATAAATAAAATAAAAAGAATAATGTGCAAAACATGATTATTTAAACATTATAATTTTAACATTAAACAGAATTTCACATTGAAAATGTAATGAAATAAAAAAAATGAACTGCTAAAGAATGGCTATGTTTTTAATAAAATGCAAACATACATATCCCTGCTTAAATACATTAAATAAATTTCATGACCTTTGTCATTAAATTGTCAGAGTGGCCAGTATTTCAGGCTGTACCTGGCTACCTTCAAGCAAGATGGAAATCACTTTCTATAGACTTTACTAATCAAGATTGAAATTAATCTAAGAAAAGATATTCATCACCTTCTACTGTTTTTCTTGCAATTGAATCCAGGCTGCTCTCAAAGAAGCTGGCTACATTTGAGCTATTTGGTTAGGAAACTCAACAGGAAATGATAACGAAAGGGAAGAAGATTAGAAGTGAGGTAAAACTGGTAACATAATCAGCAAAAAAACCCTGTGAAGTGCGAAACTCAGTGTTAGCTGTAAAACATTTTTAAGCAGCAGATGGGGTAAAAGAAAGCAAAAAACCCAACATGTAGAAAAGGATAAGAAAAGTCTCAGTGAACAGACTACATGGAGAAGACGATTCTTAAAGAGAATATGGAAACATAACCTGGACAGAAGAGTTGCTACAATGGTTATATTTGGGCTAATACATCGGATTATTGATAGCTACCAGATTGGTAGTACAAGCAAATATGAGAATTGAGTTAATAGAAGGGATCAGTGAAGAGAAAATAAAAAAAAATGAAGTCAGTTGGAGAGCCACAACATTAAGAGATCTCCAGGGCAGAGGATGGGAAAGTAAGAGGCCATGAACTTTGCTGCATGAGGTAAAAAGTGCCCATCCATCATTACATAACAACTCAAAAATGACTGCAGACACAGAAAGGTTCTTCTCAAATAGGTAAGAAAACCCCCTGATGTTAGACTATTCCCTATACTGATAGCATAAAACATGCCCAGGGCCGTGCACTTACACTTAATGGATATTGCCATTGTGCCAACTCCACGCATTGGTTTAGCAAACTGCTGGAGAGCAAGGAAGTGCACATCTTCAGTAGTTCAGGATCAGTCTGGGTTACAGAAGGTTTTAAGCCTTTGTGAGCATTTCAAACATTTGCGTACTAATCTTTAATGACAAATGCTGCTCTTTTGTAAAATATTACAATTCTTTATTGCACCTCAAATGCCAAAGTGATCATTTTGCCTGGGAATAAAAACTCTAACAAGTATAAAAAGTGCAGTGTCTGAAAAAAGTTCTGTTTAATTTTTTTAATTATATAATTATTTTCACCAATATACAAATATCTATTGAATAGGTAGCCCCTGTTTTTATCATAGGTAAATGTCATTCTTTATTCAAGAAGTGGTGAACAGGAAAATGTTAAAAAAAAGATTGAAGATCACCACATGGTGGGAATAATGGTATCCTATCCTATCATTACAGCTTTGACTACCATACCCAGTCTGACATTACAGCCATGGAAAGAGTCAGTAAACTTCATTATGAAATGATGATTGTTAGGTACCTTCTTTTTATGCAAAACACACATACTAGGACGCTCTATAACGTGCCAGCATGATACAACACCATCACCAGACAGATACTACTGAAGAACCTTTTGCTGTTTACGTGGGGGCCATTTGGGAATCCAACATCACACAAATCACAAAAACTAGGAAATATTTTACATTTGGAACTAGTTTTTTTACTAAATCCTTCACTTTGTTTAATACTTGTAAGCACCAGTTAGCTTACAGTTGCAAATAGAAATATTTTTCCTGTCTTATAAAACATAGGATTACTTGAAAAATGTTAGACGAAGGTATTCAAAAGGATTTTCCACCTAAGATCCAGATTGAAAAACGTATCTCCAAATGCTGTTTTTTCCCGCAAACCTTTCCATCAAAAACCATGGTAAGAAATGAAAGTTCTGTTCACCACTGCCTAACCAAAGTACAATGATGTATTAACTAAAACCAAAAAAAACCCCACAACTAATTGCCAAAAATGCACAAGGAAGAAGAAAACAAACCATACATGTTGAGCAACCTCTTTTATCTAGACAGCAAACAGTGTCTTTGTGAGGTACTGCCTCACAGCTAGCTGCTGAATCTTTAGTGTGTTTAGGCTTTTTAAAGTAGATTTTCCAGGGTCTGTAACAGTGTATTCCGGTCAGAAAGCTATTAAGGTTAACAATTTTGAAACACTCCCTAAAACTGAAGATTCATGTAATTATTCAATTCAATGTCATGTAAAATTGTCTTCTGTTTTGAAATGTCATTATAACTGAGTTGAAAACCCATGCCCACCAGCTCAGTTGGTTAGAGTGTAATAAACACATTGAGATTAAAGCTTCCAAGAGACGTCAGCAAATGTATCTGCCCATGACTACACACAAACAAAGCACTTAGAGCTTTTAGTTGGCATTACAGGAGCATTCCAAGCAAAACGTGACCCCACTAAACATACCCCACATGTTCATCATTTCCCTCTCATGTTGCAACTTCATATACATTTTTCTCCTCTTTTCTTCCATCTCTGCATTTCTTTGCAAGTACCTATTCCCATGTCCCTCGATTTCTCACTCTCAAGTCTGACTCACTGGTTCATATTATAAGCATTAAAAAAGTATCCCTTAAATTATTCTGAGAGGACATTGCTTGTGCTATGGGATTTAATGCCCTCCTCTGCAAGCAGAAGTGGCAGCTTACCAATATGCTCCTCACTGTGCAACGTACAGATATCCCATGCCAGACTTTAAACTGCTCAATGGCAAGTTTTAAATCATCCTGCCGAGGAGTCTGTAGGGAGACATACCAGTCTTTCTGCAGAGGGAGATCAATGAGCTGTGGAGACAGGCTGGCCAGGAATCTCCCTTTCATCTAGATATACACAGTGTGACACACCAGGTGCCAGCTTAACTGCTATTCTTACGGGAACGGGCAACTTTTGCATTTGAGAGATGAGTGCATTTTTTCTGAGTTTATGGATTATTTTTAATGTGTCAAAGATTCATCATGGGAATTAAAGGGTTGAATACAGTCAGCCAAAAGAAATTCTCAAGCTTAGTGTGATGCAAGATAACAAGGGCTTACAGAATTTTACCATTGTGTGGATCCTGCTTATGAACTCTCCTCTGTTGGCATCCCCGAGACAGCCTCTGTTCAGCAACACGACTCTTAGTAAAGACAAGGGCCTCTGTATACCTTATACCATAATTTACTGGGCACCTATAACTGCCCCTCGCTTTTTCTTCCTCCAGCTCTCCCATCTAGAAATACAACTAATACAAGGTAAGCCTTTGCCAAGTTGCACAGCCCCTCTAGAATAGCAAACAGTCAAGAGAAGGAAACAGATCCAGAGCTGGAGAGGACTAACAAGTGAAAGCACCTCACTCTCATCCAGAGAAAGGGAAGGTGGAACTGTGGCCCTGCATATGAGTTTCTGCCATATCATGGACCTGCTTCTAGCAAGGTCTGAACTGGTATCTATGACCTGCTGATATTGATACAAATATTTGACAGCAATGGAACTTTAAAACATAAAATTTCCTAAAGGACTGACTGCTTTTTGCTACTGTAATGAGCCAGGGCCACAAAGAAAAGATGTAGTCCTAAAGATGAATCATTGTTCATAGCAAAATGAGATTTTCTGATAAATAACTGTATTTTTATATTTTATTTCCATGACTAGCAGTTGCTTAGCTTTTTAAGTTTTTAGAACATTGCAAGACTTCCCTCTTGGGATGTTGCTTCATGAGCTCTTTTTATCTTTCATTCTTTGGACAGCATATATTTTCCTAGTTGGTAGGAAAATGATGGAGTCTGGGCAACAATTCTGCAGGCCTTTGCTGGATGTCAAGGAAAATAAAAATACTTCTTGCTCTCACAGAAGTGCTAGACTGGAATAGTGCACTTAACATTGACTACATCTAACTCAGAAACTTAAAGAATTATTTTTAGAAGCAAAATAAAGAGATTAATGAAATAAGGGTGAATACATTTATAGGTTAGCTTTAAAAACACTTTCTTTTGAAACAGGAGGGAAAGCCAGGCATTTGTAGATTGGTGGTCTGATTGCCTAAGAGTTTTCCTAAGAAGGGGAGACTTTTGCAGAGCTGTTACTGCAGCTGTGCATTACCTGTCTGTATTCAGTGAGCAACATGCATCTGTGGGTATGCAACACCTCAAATTCATGTATAGATAATAAGGGTGCTGAATGGGAAGCTTGTGAAGTTTAAAATCATAATCTCTCTTTTCAAACAGAGTAAAAAAAATATTAGGGAAAATTATTCAGCTCTTCTAGTCTTTCTTGCTGATTAAGCACAAAATGCAGGCTATACTGACAGCAAACCTTTCAAGAGTTTGTGAAGTCTGAATGAAAACCATAGACTATGACTGACAAATTATAAATATATTTAAAGGACAATGACTACAACACAACAACTGTAAAAACTCAAAACATGACCCTTTAAGTTTGATTATGGCTTCCCCCCCTGTGTTTTTTGTTCGTTTTGGATATTTTTGAAGTTGCTTATCAGAAAGAAGTAGTATTTGAAAATTTTCACTTACAAGGATATACAGGATGTATATATTTAGGATAGATATATCATCAGAAATGTCAGTCTCCACAAAATATCATCAAAACCTATAAACCACCCAATATCAATTTCTGATGGAATGATCTAGTTGGCCTTAACTGCAGTGTGACCACACAAAATCGTACTGCTCAGAAAGCCTCTTGGCAGACCTATGCTTTTACTGTTATTTTCAGGAGCATTTTTCTTTTTATTTCTACTGTTTTTAAAAGTTTATCATGCATAATTGTCCCTACAGATGGTATTTTCCAGTTCTGCTTTACTTCAAGTTAGAGAAGAGTGAAAGCAACAGAAAACTTCAGCAGAAAAATTAATTGTTTTTAACCTTGCACCATTTTTCTTTTCTCATCTTCTCATAAGGAAATACAAAGTCTGACACTTCAATGTTTATCTTTTGCATGTAAATGCTTGGTAAACCAATATGAAAGTTGAAATGCCAAGTGAAAAGTGTTTAAAACAGATAAAAGAACTGTCTGACTGCTTTCTTTAGAACATACACGCTTAACCTATCAGTAACAAAATATAGCACCACCTTTGGAAATACAATCTGTGAAAATCCTTTGGTTAAATTATTGTAAAGGAGTAAGACACATATTTGCAGAGACTAAATAAGGAACAGCCTCTATTAGCAGTCCATTTGGAAACTGGGATACAAAATATTCTAGAAAAACCCAAACCAACCAGGGTTTGATAAAGGTGATCAAACTAAAAAATAAAAAGGAATAAAGTTGTACATTTTTTCAATAATTATTGTAAATAAAGTATGTTTCATGAAGCAGAAACCTGGTCAATAGCTCACCAAGGCAGCATAAATTTTTGAAAAAGTCTCACTGTATGTGTCCCTTGATTTTGTTGCCAATGAACAATTACAGGAAGTTTCTCTCACCATTGAAGTTTTAGCCTGCTCCTCAACTTCATTAGCAGAAAATATTTCAACAACATTACCTAAAGGGGAAAATCTACTTTCTTGAAATAATTATTTATATTTCAGTGGCAATAGGCAGTTTTCAGACTTTTGTCACCTACAGTTCTCTTAATCTAGGCTGAGATTTTGAAAACCACCGTGACGTGCACTCTTACACCTCTGGGCAACATGTATTTTTCCATCAAGATTTTTCTCCTTTGACTTCTCAATACCAAGACATCCCCATAGCACACCATCTTGTCTTTTATTAAGAGAGGCAGAAATGTGAAATCAAGAAAAAATCCTAAAAGATGACTTCAGATATCAGGTTGAACTATGATTGGAGACAAAGGTATTTTCTGTGCAAAGGCTTTGGTAAGACAGTTGTTTAACCAAAGAAGATACTTAATTTTGGGGGAAATGATATGTCTTACATGAAAAACTGTTACTCTTGCTGCCAATTTGGCCAAAACATTCTATTTCCTAAAATGCAATGAAGAGAGCTTGACTTTGCCAGACTTGACACAGCAGCACCATACCAAAGATCTCTGAGTCAAGCACAACCAAGACATCAAAGGCTCCCGAAGTCTAAACCCTGCCTCACCTGAACAAATGAAATACAGCAGAAGATTTAAACTTGATGAGGCAAGTAAAAGTTAAAATTCAAACCAAAAACCACTGTTTGAACAACAGTCTCCCTGCTGTTCTTCCAAGGGATGTCCCAGTTTCTTTTCCTACTGTAAGTCCTTCTCACTGCCCTTTTCCTTCCCAGTCACATCTTGCACCTCCAGCTGTTTTGCAGGTTTTACATGTTCAGTTCCTTTCAGGATAAAACCACCCTTGCCCTAGAAGGGACAAGCTGGCAGACAAGTTTTTTTCTCTGCTGTGTCAACCCATCCTCTTAGGATACACATACATTGAACTCAAAATGGGTTGAATGACTGTATCTCAATCCCATTCTTCCCTTAAGCTTTAGATGTTCAAGGAGGAAGAAGTTTTGTGCTAATTTAGTTAATGTCTTTCAAAGAAAACTGTTTTGCAGTAAGAACCCTCAGGAGGATTTTTTTTTTTAAAGAAAAATAGGTTAGTATTTTGAAATAAAAGGACATTTTTCTTAAATCATTTTCTATAAAGTACACAAGACTAAATTAACCTGTATTAACTAGGCAGCTAAATCCCTGCATAGGAAACCAAGGGTATTATTTAACTGTGAAATCAGCTTCAAAGAGGTATACTTAATTACATAAAATTAATTTGGACAGTCTGTAATATGAAGTAGATCCCAAGAGATCTGCTGTACTGTGTTAATATTTGCACCATGCTTTTGCTATAGTAGCAGAATTCAGGTTTTTTTCACTGTGAGACTTGTTCCGAAATGTACCCACTTAACCGCAAATATACATGGTATACATGATATTGACTACACAGGCGCCTCAGGAAGGTTTTCAGTAATTTTCTAAACCAGTAGTCAGATGTCTGTGACAACCATATAAGATGAGTACACTTGAAAAAAGGGCCTGTTCTTGTCAATTTACCCAATAACAGGCTGAAGTCAATAATTTAATGAATCTAAAGCTTCAATCCTATCAATGTTTAGGCTCAGATGTAGCTTCAACTCAAGCTGCTAATAGTTGTAGGATTATAAATGCTTAGAATTTACATGTTTGTATTTGCTTTATTTTTCCTTATATGACATTTATTACTTTTAAACAACTGATTAATTCTTGGCATAATGTTTATAAACAACGGGTGACCACAATGTCTGCATACAGATGAGTATAGACTTCATAACTCTTCTAAAACCTGGACCAGACACCATGGCTGATTTTCCAAAGCTATGGTCCCACTTCTTTATGCCATATTATACCACACTTGCTCTTATGTACCCCATCACCTGGGCTGTGATTTGCATTACACTGAATTCGCAATTCAGTCTGAGTCTTTTTTTAGTGCAGGGTTAATTGACTAATTCCTTCTGCCTTTCTTTTTCCCAACATTGTCAAACAAATACTGACAATATGCCATGTCTTAATACCTTGACTTTCTTTGACTAAATATGCTAATGAAAACCTTTAATCAACTTTCAGGCCAAAAACAAGTCTTCCATTCCTTGGATTCATAGTAGCATAGTAGTTACATGCTCTGCCAAAAACACTGTTCAGATAATGGACCCAAAAAACTTTAGCACAAACTGGTATTAAAATCCCATTGAAAAATTAGGATGACTGGGGGGTTGGGGGTGGTGGGGGTGGGTGTCATGATCTGTTAAAAAAACAAAACCTGAGAAAACTCCAAAAGGTATTCAGTAGGTTGTGGGCTAATGAAGTGTGGCTGACTGGTTTCTGTGTGATTGCTCCCAATAACATTCTTTGAGAAAAGCCTTTGAACAAACAAACAAATGTACCTTTCTTGAAGAATAAGTTTGTTTTCCTTCTTCCAGAAGTCTTTGAAGTCAGAACTGAATTCATGCCAAATACTGAAGAAAGAATGTGGGGACACCTCCTTCTCGCCCATTTTTGGTTTCATACAGAAATAGGCTGTAGTTTCCAAAAAGCTGTCAAAGAAAGCAGAAATAGCAAATGCTTCAGTACCCAAGGATGGTGGCTTTTTTTACTTGACACTGACATAGTATTTAATTATTCTTGGTAGCATATCCAAAATAAAAATATAAAAACGTAACAGTTCTGAGATCTTCATACACAAGTAAGTACACAATGTAAGATGATTCTTCAGTAAAGTCAGGATCTGGGATTTAGTTTCTAGTTTTTACCAAAGTATTTTCCATTTCAAAAGCTAAAATGAACACACTGTCCACAGCTCTGCAAATCCAGATATCCACACCCACCCATATACTGCTTTTCTGTTGTGTTTAAAGCTGTTTTCAAAACATAGAGTCAAAGCCCGTAACGGACTGTAAATAAACTTCTTCAAGTTCTGTTAGATCTGTGCTACAACACAATAGCTTAGGCTGGAGAAATATTAAAATTCAAACCTGCTTTGTACTAAACAAGAAATGATGCAACAGAAAACTTGGCCCAGGAGCAGCTGTGCTAGAAAACAGGTGCCCATTGTGACTCTATCAGAACAATCCAACAATCCCTTCTGAGCACAGCAAGTGTAAAACTAGTGTAGCAAATGCATAAGCTACTCCTCAAGTAAAAGCTGCTCCTGAAATGCGAAGGTCAGATTTCCCGCACTGAGTGAGGACTGTGACTACAACTAAAATTAAATGTATTTCTGAGTTTGAATTGCTTTTATTTTGTTTCAGGAGTGTTACAGGAAGGTACAGAATAATTATTTTTAAAATATTGCTTGATTAACGATTATTCCATTTGGTTTTTTCACTGCAGATTTTGTAAATATTGGAGATTTTAAGAATGTTTTCCTGATTTGAAGCTCAACATGCAAGCCACTGAAGAATTGCTTATTTTATGAAAAATTCAATAGAAAAATCTCACTTGAAATACAATTGTAGGTATTTTGTAGGATCAGTAGCTTTGCTTACTGATCTATTACTATTAATTGACTCCTATGATAAGTTTCCCTGAATCATACATCACAGTTTTCATCACTTTAATTATGAGGAAAAGTCCAGTTCCAGCTAAATAGATGGAAATGTAATTTTAGTCACAGAAGTTATATCTTCATTCATGGGTTATGATGGTGAAAATAACACAGACATATTCCACCATTCCGAAGGGTCACTCTCACAAATTCTGCAAGAAAATGTTTACCCTAATCCTCAAACCTGAATATTCCAGTTGTTTTGCCCAACCTGAAAAATAAGCATCTATAGATGTTATCATATTGCTGAATAAAAAGCCTACATCTTAAAAATTTAACATCAATTTATCAACCAAATTTTACACCACATTTTTTCTCCTAATTTGCAATTCATTTTTCCATCTGCTGAAGCAAACTGAAGATGTTGAGCAACAAAGATGTAGCACATAAAAATATAGAAAACATCCTCATTTTTTAACCCTTGACATTGGTACTCAAATGCCACCTTACCTGATCATGTCATTTCTTCAGTTCTCTCAGCCTTACGTGGCACTCTGTTCTGTTTGGTCAATAAATGCCTNTCTGTTGTGGCTTTGGGTATTTTTTTTTCAAATGATTTATTAATGATTAATACTACTGATTAAAATACTCCATTTTCCTTGTTTATATTTTCCCCACAGTTTTAGATTGGGAAAGATATTTATCATCTATCCTCTGGTTCCACAGAAGCACTCAAAAATAATATTGCAGTAAGCTCCAGTTTTAAACTTTTCCCTATTGTCACATATTTTCAACTTTTTGCAAGACTGCAAATGTTATCAGGGAGGTATTTTTTTTTCCCAGTCTCTTCCCCTACACTTACAGCTATGCACCTGGCTAGTGGCTCATTTGAATTTTTCAGACTGAACTGGCAATATTTTTGGAGGAACATGAGGAATAAAGAAAAAGAGAGAACTCTTGAGGCATCAGCTGAGTCAATGACTTATTTTTGAAGAAGCTCTTTGAATGAAGTCTACTAATGATTTACAAAACAGAGAAAGACAGAATTTCATATAAGAAACATTGTTTAGAGAAATGCATCTTTAAAACATTTTGCAAATGACAATGATGAGAAAAGAATTTTACAGTGAATGGCCATCCCAAGTAATGCTTTAATAGATAAGATGACGAGCAAGGATTCCATCACAGGAAAACATCCCAAGAAACAGAAGGCCAAACAAAATGAAATTCATAATGTACAAGAGAATGCTCAATTAAAAAAATAATATAAACAGCACTAACATCTGTTAGAGATGCAAAGATTTCCACTGCTCTCCAATTATTCCAACTATCCTCTGAGAGAAGGAGGAGATAATCAGTGTTTTCCCTCTGGTGACTGAAAACCTCCCTGAGGACAACATGTATAACCACTGCAAACTTACAGATTCATACAGCTGTGTCTAACAGCTGTAACATAATTACTAGGTTTATAGAAAGCAGAGAAATGCTCATACAGGTTGCTTGAATCCCTAGCAGTTATTTGGGAGGCAAGGAAAATTAGCTCTCTGTGAAATGTGAAACAGCAGCAGCATAGCAGGTTGTCATTGTTAGTATGTCACACCTTTCTATGCCCTGTAACAATGCACAAGACATCAGCTGCAACACAATAATACTTCAGGGCACAAATCTCCATGAATCAAATATTTTTTTCTATACATGCAGATCAAACAGTCAAGACAGTTGCCATATTTTTTCCAGCCAGAGAGGTCTACTCTTCTTTAGCATTAAAGTCTCTTAGTTCATTTAGAAGACATATGGAAACCTACTTGCTATACATTTGATGCTGTCATTTTTGCAATACAAGACAAAATGGCATAATTCATACATGAAAGACAAAGCAAATAAAGCCAACCCAAATGCATCAAATAATAAAACATGGACAGCAATAAATCCTGTCTGTTACCATGGTCTTTAAATATTTGATTTGGAAATGTTTACATATGTCAAACTAGACATATCTCAAGGCTAATTCCAGGAGGGGACATGCATTTTAAATACAAAGAAAAATTTGGATGACATTGCCATAGCCCCAAGACAAGATACAATCCTTTCAGACTTCAGCCAGGCAGTAAATATCTCAAATATCACTGGTGCTTTTCTCAGGGACAAGTCATTCAAATTTTCCTGTTCATTCTTCAGCAGATTTTGAAACAAAGTACATGCAAATATCATTGTTACTATTCTTAACTGCACATCACATAGACATTTTGAATCAAATAGGGGACTAGCTATCAAAAGCCTTCTGTTCCTATACTCAATTTCTGCATCATACAACCTTGGGAAACTCATCTGCCCTGTTTGAATTTCATTTCACCAATCTGCAAAATTAAACATTTATTTTAAAACAGGCATTGAAAAGCTTGTTTAGTGTCCATTTCTCAAGTGAAAAGGTTCATACTTATCCATACTCTTTCTGTGTCTTAAAGGAAAACAATGTGCATTAGAGAAGATCTTTGAGTCATGGAAGAGGGAAAGAAGGGCATGCAACTTAGTTTCAGGGATTAAAAGAGGTAAAGGAGGTCACTGCCTTTGCTTCTAACAGCCTGACTTTTCAAGCATGATGAAAAATAAGACAGTGATGTTCACACTACCGTCTTACCCTGACATGGCAAAAGTCAGGAATATTTAAACAGGTTTCAGACTGGGCATCATATCCTTCATGCTGGCCCTGAAGGAGAATTAAATAACATCATCTTTCTCAAAACAATGGAAGATTTGCTCATATCTGACAAGTAAAGAAGGAAATAAGATCAGGAAAGATGGTTAATTCCTTTTCTTCTTTTCGTGTCTTCTGATGTCTTTGGTTCAAGTGTTTAGGTAATTCAAAAAAATCACTTCAGACTGTGTCTGAACTCACTGCTTACTCAAATGTGGAAATTTGCTTAATGAATCACTGGACTTTTATGTGTGCTCCCTTGAGTAAAACTATGAGTCTATGAAAGTGATTTTTCTATCTGGAGGGAAGAAAGGAACGGATGTCCTAACAGCCAAACCAAAATTAATCATATGAAAAAGAAAAGAAGCTATTCACTTTGCAAATGGCTCATTGACAGCAATACTAATTAATAGATCTGATCCATTAGGAATATTTTAAGAGCAGCTATGAATTTTTCAGCTTTTTTTTTTACATTCTGAAATCAGCTAGCAAAAAGTCACAGATAATAATTGCATTTCAAGCCTGCTATCTGGGATACACTGGTTGGTTTATAAATATGTACAAAAACAAATCAACAATACTAAGACAGCAGTAGTTTCACCTCAGCATTATTTGATCAGGCTTCCTTGGCCAAACAAATAGCAAACTAACCACAGGTACAGACATGCCCTGGCTGACCTTTCTGAGAAATGCCAAACACACGCACAAACACTCGTGTCTGGTTTCCCCATGCAGCAATCTAAATCACCTGCAAGGATAAGAATTTGCTCCAATGTGGATTTAAATGCAGAAAAAAGGGTTTTCTATTCTGCACTGTTTAAATAGACTACGTATTTTGGTTGAAGTTTGAACATGGATATTCTTTTCTATTCTGGATTTATAAATCTCTAAGCATCACTTATGTACATTAGCAATTAAGAACAGTTAGTGCAAATAGTGTAACCTGTTACTTTTGGGAAGCAGTTATGTTTCAGAAGCAGTTCTAAATCAGGCTGAAACTACTAAAGTACCTTTTAGTTCAATTAAACTCACAAATAAAGTTTAGAATTGAGCACATTCTACATTTCAAAAGAAAGAAGGTAAATGGGAAAGAAAAGACTGTATGTGGCTCCTATGACTTTAAATCTGTCATGAATCTTATTTAAAGCCAAACTGAGTTGATGGGCATGCAAGCCTGTTCACAGTGTTGATCCTGAATTGTTTACTAAATATGGAAGGTGAGTACAATATATAGATAACAGTATTTGCTTCCTGGATGCTAATAATTTGAATCATCATATTAGTATTTGGGTTTTTTTTTATAAAGAGGCCAAGGTTTTGTATCTATTTTCTTGACATATTCAATATCTGAAAGCAAGAGTAACCTTCAGAGAGAATACCAACCAGTTCAACAAGGTCATACAAAATTATGTAAAATAAGAGTACCAGCATCCTGATGACTGAGAGAGCACAAGACTGTTAGGGAACTTTATATGCACAGCATTCTATGAAGGCTGAAATTTTCTACTGATGTATTTTGTTGAGGGTCCTTCTCTGCACTATAACTTTACATCTCTTTCTTTGCCTTTCTTTGTTTTTTAAAAAAGTATAATTTCCTGTCCTCAGTGCTCTCTCTTGTTCTGCATAATTCTAAGTGAAAAAATGTAAAAAATAAGTACAGGTTCATTCAAGATATCTAGTACCTAAATGCTGGTAGAAATTTTTTCTTGTCCTTTTATTTTCCCCCCTTTTTATAAAGGAAGAAAAGTAACTTTCTTATAATAACAAAAAAAAATTAGAGATAATATGCCAGCTAAAACTAGCTGCCAGAATCATTAATCTCTTCTTTCATTTGCCAATTTATATTGTGTAACTATGTATTTTGTAATATTGTTCTTTAGAAAACAAAGGTCTCAAGAGATTTCTCCTTCCCTCTAAAAAAAACCTGCCAAACATTTGCAATGTTTTGAATCCTAAGTCATGTCCCTCATGCCTGGTCCCTTGCCTCCTATTAATTCCTATTAAACAGAAATGTTTTTTATCACTTCGGCCATATGAAAATTACCAGCTCCAGTAACAGAAAAAAAAAAAGAAAAAATCCCTCTACCTTTGAAGCCCCATTTTTTCTTGTCCCAACAAATGCTCAACAAAAAGCATCCAGTATTAAGAACAGAAAAATTTGTTTTGACAGGCCAGTCTGTCTTGTTCATGAGAATTTTAACACCTTCTCTCCTACTACTACAAATGCTTTACAACTTTAATGATCATCTACAATGATCAATATTATCAGTTGTACATAATTATTAGTAACACAAATGCAGAACTACCATATTTTATACTATTGGCAGCAGACGCTGTAACTGAATGCTGTTACATAGTACAGAACATATACTGCGACACAGACTGTTAAATTCAATAGGTATTAGGACTATAGGTTTGCACTTAAACATTTTGGGAAAGATAAAATTTTAGGAAGACTGACGATCTCATGGCGTTAACAGTGAATAAACCCTTCACATATCAGATCGCCATTTCAACCTCAATTTAAACTGTAATCCCAGATCCTTCTATTTACTTAATTCAATGGGAGAGTATTACTTTTTTCCTGTCTTTCAGGAACAAAGCGCCTCATAACAGGAGGTTAAAAACCAGCAAAATAAAATGGTCATAACTAAATAAAGTTATGCTTTTGTTGAAAGATGAATGTGAGCCCTGAGACTTTTAAAATCTTTATTTTCAAAAATATTTTTATCAGGTTTAGATTAAGGTATATTGGTTGGGTATGATGACATTTGCCTAATCAATTCTTGTTGCTTCTATCTTCTGGAAACATTAGCTATCAGGGATCATGGGTAATACTACATTTAAAAAGTGTTCTGCAAGATCTTCCCTCACTGATTTAATTATTTTTTAATTTGCATTTTTATTCTCATTCATTTCTAAAACAATAGGCTGCAACCTAGTCCCTCTATATGTTTGGGTTGGGTTTGGGTTTTTTTGCATTATTCTGATGTAAAGAAGTGCTCCACTGATATAACAATACCATCTTTTATCCAAGGTGACATAGGATTAGGTGTTAAATTTTATCAGAAGCGAGCTATCTTGGCAAATGGAACTTTTCTGGTGACAAAAAAATACTGTGCTGAAAAAGCCATTCTGCATATATTGAGTCAGATTCCAGCCATTTGAAAACCAAAGGTCAGAAAATGTAGGTTAGAGGCATTTTTGCTACCTTTGTTATATCACGTGCAAAGTACTTGTCAGCTACATCTCACCCAGTAACTGGGGTTTATGTGAACCTAAATTCTGCTGTGAATATTTAAAGGTCATATTTCCATTCAAGAATATTATTCAGAATAAGATATGAATTCAGATAATACATTAAAAACAGAACTAACTTTGTGTCTTTCTTTTGCCTCTGACATTTGTATTCTAACAGGCCACTCCAAGAAAAAAAATTTAAAAATCAAGCATTTTTTAGTGTGACTCTTCAAATTAGTTTTTAAGTTGCATGTGCTTTTTCCATGTAATTTTAAAATGACAATTTAAAATCAGTTCAAACTTTCTCCCAAAACCTTGGCTTGAGGTAGTTGAAGTTCTCTAGATGCATTGGTGTTAGCTGCAACCCATTTTTACCTGAATACTCCGCATAAAAGTATAGGCTATCTTGGACTTTAATGCTTTTAATTCCTGTTAGTGTGGATATCATATCCATGTCTGCCAGCTAAGCTGCTCCAGACATATGGCTAGCTCTGTGCTAAGCTAGACATCGGCAATATGAGCATGTGCAAAACAATACCATGTAATTTTGTGCACTGAAGAGTCAGGCCCAGTAACATATCCAAGTGAAAATTATTTTTCTCTCTTAAAAAGACAGATATGTTAGCCTCAAACATATTAAATAACCCTTGGCTGGTTGAACTTGAAGAAATAATAAGGTGCTGTTAGACACAGAATACAGTGGTAGAATGAATTTCAGCAGCAGTGGTCTGACACAAAAGCTGCTGGCCTCAGTGCTGTAACAAACAGCTAAAAGCCTCATGTGAAAACCCAACATGACTTCAGATCTTTCTATTAACATTCCTCATGTTTACCGGAGGCCTTCTAAGCAGCAATTATTATTTAAAGAGGTTACAATTACATATGGAAGTAGTGCAGAACTGTTGTGCACTAAATACTGTGTTAAAAACTTATTCTGATTTTTCAGTTTATTGATTACAGCCTCAGCCTTGTAATCTACCTGCTCCCATGGTGTGGCTCATTTTTATAATGGAAATTCATGAAGAAGAAAGGTCAGAGTTATCTAAGAAAATAATAACAACTACATAATGGAATAATAATTTTTCTTGAATGTAGAGCAGATTATTTCACTATCTAGATGGAAACCACACATATGCTTTACAAAATTTCAGGTACACATAAGATTAACTCATCTCTAAGAGTATAATTCAGCATAGATAAAATTTTACATATATGCATTGACAAAAAATACACTCTATAGCAAGTGAAATGAATGTACAGGGTTTTTTTGGCATAATCAAAATAATTTCTATTTTGGTGCTTAAGTCAAACTTGGATTTCAGTTTCAGTTCCTATTCTTCGAAATTTTATTCTTCATAGACTAAAAATGGTCTGAAATACTTGGGTATTAAAGAATATCCTAGCATTTTAAAGGTTTTTTGATGCAGTTTCACCTTAACCCTTTGTGGTTGCTCTGGAGAGCATTCTTAATTCATTGTGCAAGAGCTCTCTCCTTAATATGCATCTACTCACCATGGCCAGCACAACTATGAAGAAAAGAATCAGATCCTTTGCTGAAAACAGAACTGTTCATGGGGGCTTTCATATTCTTAGAGTCAATTACGACAAAATCCCATGAAAGGAAATTGAAAGACTTCAAAACCTGTCTTGATGAACTGTCAGGTCAGAAAGGTCTTTATTTGGATTTTTCAAACCTTAAGCACTTAAGATTCAAGTCTCAAGGTGTCCCAATATGTTCTCTTCATAGAAATAAAAGAATCTTTGTGTAGATGAATACAGAAAATGGGCAGCATTTTCTATAAGGGTTATCTAAATGAAAAGGTGGCAGCCTCTGGAATGAATAGAAATATTGTATTAAATGACTATATCAACTCTGGATTTGTGAATAATCAAGATTCACACATCCAAGCAAAGATAGACAAACCCTAATCCATTGGCCTAAGAAAACTACCTCATGTCTGGAGGAGCTGTTCCCATCCCTTCATGGTGTTTCTGGTCTTGGTTGATCATGCCCTAATTGTTTTCATCAGGGGGAAGCAGGAAGTTTTACCTCCTCCACTGACTGCTTAAGATAGAACTATCAGGCAGCAGCTGAGAAGTTGGTGAGGTTATCTCACGAGAAGCCCCCATTTGAGACAGGGATCTAGCCCAATAAAGCCGTTTCTGAACTAGCTTGTTAAAGCAGTCAAGAAACAAGGCAATGATGCCAAGGAACAACCTAAGGAAGAGCAAACAGACAATGCTTTTTTCCCTAGTCACCTAACCTCCA
Organism: Donacobius atricapilla; assembly: GCA_013397315.1. Classification (NCBI taxonomy): domain Eukaryota; kingdom Metazoa; phylum Chordata; class Aves; order Passeriformes; family Mimidae; genus Donacobius; species Donacobius atricapilla. The sequence goes on from WBMY01014305.1 coordinate 546,439, forward strand.
TATATGAGAAGCACAGGGGAGTTTCAGCAGTAGGCTGAAGCAATCCCTATATCATGGATTGGCTTGTGGATGGCAGCCTTCCATCAGCTGGAAATTGTTATGGAAGGAATGACCTATATTGTACAGATTATTACTGGATAGTTCCCAGATGAGTAAATGCAGCAGTTGTGACCTAATTAAATCCCATCCCTGACGTTCTACTTTTCTATTTGCATATACATGAACACAGCAACATAATATTTTAACACTTAAAGTAAATCATAACATACAGCAAGGAAGAAAGGAACAGCTCCAGTGGCAAATCAGCATAAGAGAGTAAAAGACATGCGTTATCCACATTTAAGTCACAGTCCTTGCAGATTCCAACACTGATTGTGAAGGTCTTAGGAAACAATCAAATCAAACAGCTCAGGTAGACAATATGATGAAAGAAAAGTCCTGCTGAACATAATCAGAAGCCGATGTGCAAGGGAGAGGCACTGGAGCTAATCCCACATACACGCACGCACACAAGCATTCTACTTCAGCTGCAACAGCTCAAAAGGAATATCTTGAATTTTTGAGGGCTACTCAGTGAAACCACCTGCTGAACATAAACTGGAAGCCAAAAAAAAAGTGACACATTGAAAGACTTTAAGTCATGTATTTTTTCCCACTGATTTTATTATCTACATGGTTCTTCTATTCTTTTCTCTTTTTTAATCCTCAGTCTAATGCCAGAGCATTAGTTTTTGGTTGATCCAATTATTTTAACTATATTGTTATCAGGGTGTTAGCTGTATTGTTATCAATGCTATTTAGCCGTGCAATTGTAGTTGCACCTTAAAATTTATCTTTTACTGTAAGATCTAAGAATAAACATTCTACATAAACTTTAGAATAAGTTGCATAAAAATCAGTTTACAGTGCAGAATATTAGATCTCTGAATTGTACCCCATTCTGTTTGGAGTTGTATTATAATTTGTTCATACTAGCACTGAATGTCATTAAATGCAAACTAATTTCAAACCAATAGAACAAAATTATTTTTCAAAGCAAATAGGCAAAAAGCTTTGTAAGAAGAGATAATGCTCTTATAGGCAAAAATCAATCATCTAAATGGTTAAGGACTTGTTCACTTGGCAAGTATTTTCAGAAAAGGACAAGGACTTCATCTTCCATGATAAGACCAATTACCCATATTTTAGAACAGACTTTCTGACATAACTATACCGCTGACTAAGTTTCCATTACTGCATATCTACTGGTCCTGATATTTTGTCAGAGACAGGATACTAAACTAGAATGATCCAAACTGTTTAGCAGTCTGTAAGCTTCTTCTATACACATTTCCTCTGCTCAGCAAGTATTTACTTTTTGCTGATCCAACTAATGTATACCTACGGTCTGAAATGCATTACCCTTAGCAATTCCAGCCTACATGCTGGGAGCCACACAGAGAGAAATAGACATAACAGTGAAGCAACCAACAATAGATGAATGACCAAAGAGTAGTGAAAGACAGAGTCCAATAGCATATTCTTGCCTTTCAGTTAAAAGTTTTCTTCTTTTTTTTTTTTTTTTTTTTAAACTACATACCTCTTCCATTCTAAGCTTTTCACCAGTTTATTTCTACCATTAACTCAATTTTCACTTTAACTTTACAGTTCACTTTTGGAAACAATCCAAAACATTGTGCGGAGGGTATTGAAGTGGGAGGAACATTTAATGTTTTAAAGGATTACCAGACTGAGGTGCTACATTTTGAGGTGTTGCTTTTCAGCAGTGCCATTGTACCATACTGTCTGCTATTTCTCTAAATGTCATCAACTTGTCAGCTCATAAGCAGGCGTAAACCTTTGTTCCTCCCCAAGTTCTCATGTTCAGTGATGTCAATGGAAGTCTGCAAAGAGTGTTGTGTCAAAAATACTGGGTTTTTTTGCAGGCAATTTAAAGGTAAACATTTCTCTTCAAAATTAATGTCATTTTGTTGCTACAGCAGAAGAAAGCAACAACATATTTCTAACTGGATTATTAGAAGTCCTGAAAACAGAAGAGGTGCCTGGGAGGCTGCACTCAGAAAGCACTTAAAAGCCCAAAAATCACTGGACTGTGCAAGTAATGGAAGCAAATTATAAAATAAAGCAAATAAAAATATCCAGACATGGAGAGACGAGCATTTCATACCAAGCCACACACATCCCAAATAATCCATAAACGTTGGTACTTAGATCAAAAGGCAAAAAGTCCTCTGTTTGACTTTTTATAAAACAAATATATATTCTCATAATGCACAGACATTTACTACAGAATAAATTAAATTCTAGGCTTTTTTAAAAATCAGTGATGTACAGAAAGCCAGGACAACAAGAGGAATTTCTGTCTTTCCAGGTCTTGTTAGGCATCAGGAAAAATAGGTGAATGGTTTTAAACCACCAGAGTATGGGACAGTTGACTTTGTGACTTACTACTTCAAGCAGGGTTATACTATCTGAAATACTACCCACCCCCCACCCCCCCATACGGAAAAAGTTCTTTAGTATTCTT